>JAWWEW010000078.1:30018425-30055769 GCA_035583185.1 Anabacerthia variegaticeps | reverse complement strand
AACTTTGTTATGAGTGTGATAGACTACTACATTTGACCAAACTCAATTTCTAATTCTCTTTTGAAAGCCCTACATAAAAACTTATCTTCATTAAGTGCCACTGGCAGTCCAGTACCACATAACTAATCAGAGAATTCAGTAGCTTCATTTCAATGTGATGCCTCAGGTTCAAAGGGGACAAAGACATCCTGTTTGATGTTTTGTTTCACTCAAGCTATTAAAACTGCACAGACTCCCCTAAGAGTTTTTTAAAGTAATCTTTACTCTCTATCAATAAAATAAGACATTATAAAACCAGTGCCCATTTAGATAATTTTCAAATTTGTAATGTGATTTGGAAAAAAATTCCTAGTTATTCTCAATGAATTGGAAGGACTGAAACTCTTGCTGGACAAAAACATTTCAGAACTATAACTTTTTTTCCACATGCTGGGAAATTTCCAGAGATGTGTACTGTGTGTGGGAATACATGTACCCAAAAAGGGTCAAAAGAAAACAATTACATGGTTCAGAACATATGCATTGTCTCCACATCTATTCTACAAAGCTACAGCTGATGCAGTTGACATCACTAGAACAATAAATTTTTGTTCACAATTTCATATAACTAGCACATTTTTTTTTGTTAAATAATTTCTTTGATGTAGCATATTTGTTAATTAGATTACAGGTTTTGAAATAATATCTGATCACTTGATAAATAGATTTTCTTTACTGATTTTCCCAGGGCTTGATGCAGGTTTAAGAAGGTTGCTTCAATTCCCTCAAATATTTAAGTGAATGAAAAATTAACCTGTTCATGTTGGCTTCTGAAGTATCAAAAATACTAGGTTCCACTTTACCACTTTTTCTTCTGTGGTACCATGCTTTGAAACATTGGACATAATTATGAAACTATTTCAAAGTTGACAAAGTATTTTGAAATTCCCAGAAAATTTGTCAGTAACCAGAGCAGTTATATTCAAAAAGGATTTTACTGCAAAGCTGTTCCTGTAGGAACCATCAAAGATGCTTCTATAACTTTCAGCTGAAAATAAAGAATTCCTGAGACTACAGATATTGCCTTTTTAATAGAAATAATAGATACAAATAATGATCGGATTTGATATGTTACTAGTCAGAAACTCTTCTCTAAAAAAAAAAAAAATAAAATTAAAGATATTCTATTAATTTTTTTTCATTGTTTTAGGGAAAATAAACCTTTTAACACAAATAAATAATAATTCTGCTTCTCTTTAATTAAAAAATATGAAAATTTTCAAAACAAAAAATTTTGAATATATATAATTTTTTAATTGACATTTATACATACATATCAACTTTTAAATTGATACTTTCTTTTGCCAGCATAAAAATACTATGCAAGACAATTTAAGTTCTTATTTGCAAACCTTTAACTTTGCCTAATAAGAAGAAAATGATGCAGAAGAACATACACAATATACCTAAACTGCAATCAGAAATGAAAGCATAAATTATATGGCAGTGCATGTGAGTGATCATCTTTCCATACAACCAAATCACTGATTTCATATCTGATGCTAATTAATCATCCTAGGAATATAATTCTGAAAGCCAACATGTTCAAAACCCTGACATTGTATTGAAGGATACATTCCACTATTAAATGGAACAGCTTTGTTCTATTTTGCTTTTGGAGAACACTAATTCATTTTTGTCTAAAAAAAAATTTAGAAACCAGCTCTAACAAATGAACTGCATCTGAATGGATGCAACAAAAAAAAAAAAAAAAAAAAAAAAAAAAAAAAAAAAAAAAAAAGAGAACCTTTTATTTTACTGGGTGGTGTTTTGGTTTTGATTGTTGTTGTTGTTTTTAATAAATGAGAGGAATCTAAGGAAAAAGGATAAGACTCTGGGTGAAAGGAAACAAATATTTAAAATATTTAATTAGTTTACCATCACAAACAGAAACTATGAAGTAAGTGACTTTTTATTAACTAGCAATATTTTGTTGTTCTGGATCTTAGCTAATTTTAGTGTCTTCTTCCAAAGAAGAAGAACTTCCAAGATCTGCCCCTGGGTCTGTTTTAGTGTATATGAATCATAATTGATGATGGGGAGAAAAGAAGGAATCTGAAGTAAACAAATTACTACTAAATTAATTTCAAATGCATTTCTTTTACAGTAGAACCGCTCCTATTTCTTTCCAAGTTAGTTCTGTAGAACTTCAGCTAGTATTTAAATAACAGTTTTCTCATGTGAATATGCTTTTGAAGAGTTTTTAGTATGTTTTTGTACCGTATTAGTATTTACAATGAAAAGTCTGTCCTGTAAACATTACTTATTTTAGTAAATCTTAATCAGGTTGGTGGAATTGTCTCAATCAACAGGACTGCTCAAAGTGAGTAAAAGCTTGTGGAATTAGGACCTACATTCTTGCATTTCCAGAAATTTTATAGCAATTAGTTGGTATAAGCAAGAACAATTTCCTTAAAGACAATCACCACCACCCCTCAAAGCAACAAACAAACACAATAAATTTTTTTTTAATATATGTCAGTGTTGGCAACTTGTGCCATTTCATTGCAGATTTCATGGTATTCAGTGTTCGCTTTACAGGTATTATAATCAGGAGACTGTAATGGAATCTGAGTGTTCTGTTGGTAAAAAAAAAAATGGCTGCAGGGAAAAGCTTAAAATATGAAGGAATGATATCCTGGGAGCTCCACAACACAAATGAATCTGAGGAGCATTTTAATAACTCTTACAATATTTTTGATGTCTGAAGCAGTGCTTTTTTTGCTTCTACAAATTGGTACTACTGGCATGCCATTTGAACAATTAATTAAGGCGCAAGCATTCTGTGTGGTGATACATATGTGACTTTCTGAAACTACAACTGGCAATTGATGGTTTTAGTTTAATCACATAGGTAAGCACAAAAAATTCCCTTTACCCACAAGTAATTAACGTACCTATTATAAGACTCATTTTAAGAATTTATTTTTTTTGAGATAATAGTACCTTGAACTTAATGTTTTAAATTTAATTCTATATATTTGCTTGGGTAAAAAAAAAGCCCAAACACAACAGCAACTAAGACAATTGCTGGGATCAAAGCTAAAAATACCAAGAAAGTCTCTTCAGATTAGTGAAGAACAGCTTGTGCTGATACCAGTCAGACCGAAAGTGTACTTGATACTGGGATAGTGTGAAAAAGATGAGTTTGCAGACCGAAAAAACAGATGGCCCCTTATCACCCCATGGGGCTAAACACACAAGAGCAAACTTCAGAGACTCCTTACCTTTACCTTGTCTATCCCTATCAGGAGAAACTGTTATATTAAGGGTTATTGCCTCTCTAGCCCTCCCTGTGATCAGCTTTTGAAGTCCATGGCCAAGAGGCCAGTGTGAGAGTATCACCCCAGATAAGAGGTGTTTGCTCTGTGAAATATTCAGGACAGGAATCCATGGAGCCCGTGATAGTTCAGCAGGGAACCACAAACTCCAGCTAATATCTCCTAATCCCCCGTTGGTTTGAGAACCACCCACCATAAAAAGCATAACTGCCTGTTTATTTGCACAGGCAAGAGATAATGTCTTAAAGTTACAGTCTGCCTTAACCAGTAGGGATGTGAAGCCCAAACAAATGAACCATACAAGCTCATAATCAAAATTGTCTGTACTCCCTTCTTCTCTGCCTAATGAGATGTAAACATTTTGGCTGCTGTCTCTTTTGAAAGATATTAATCAATCTATTGGTTAGAAATCACAAAGGATAGTCCAGTCTTCAAATTACATGCCTTCTTTTATAGCATTTTGAAGCTGTGAACAATATGTTAAAAATTTTCCCATGGCGCAACCAAGTAAATACTTGTGGCACATTTCTATTTATTACAGAGAATAGTTAAATTCTAAGACATAAATCATGCTCTTCTACTAAAGACTTTATGAATTCCCAAAGACAAGCCTAATTCCCAATGCAACGATGCTATAAAAGATCAGACACTTTGTTATGGAGAAATCCACATTTGGAGATGTCTTTCAACAATTTTCTCTCAGGACCCAATCCTGCAAAAGACACATGCAAGTTGCTGAACACTGCGTCAAGCTCCATTAGTTTCAAAACAGCCTTAAAAACTTATATAATTTGCTATATTTGTAATCTGACAATCTTTGCCTAAGCAAAAAAAATACTTTGCCATTTTCTTTCTTCTACTAAATGACAGCCTTTTGGTTTTAACAAGGGAAAAAGATTTCATAAGTTTAATTTCAAAACAGAGAGAAGATGCCACCAATTTTACCTTTTTTTTGTATCCTTCACATCAGTTACTGTCATTAGCCAATGACACTACTTTAGAAAAAAATAACAGGAGGTAGGTGAAGAGATATGGGAAGATGACCAAAAAGGGAAAATAATTCTTAATGATTCTGTAGATCCTGTTTTTTTCCCCCATTGTAATCTATTCTCTGCCCTGTTCCCAGCAATTGCTCTGAATCAAGGAACGGACACCTGATGCATTCTGCAGATGGATCAGCACTGTATATCTGAACATAGTATATACAGGTGGTTTTTCACTTGTATGAATTAGTTAACTAGACAGCAGACAGATCTTCTCTTTGTGAGGCAGGAGTGGGAGTGGAAAATGGAAATCTCTCCTGGCTCATTTGCAGAAAGACCAAGTAAAAGTAAAAAAGCAGGTCAAATCAGTGCTTATTTATTAATATTTCTAATTGCACTCAATTTCTGTTGAGGTCGATCCTTTCTGGAAGATACACCAGTTAGCCAGACAGTCACTGAAAACAAAATCAGTACTAAGATTTCTGAATCCTTTGGATGCATTTTAAATATGTATCCAGTTAGACATGAGTTCCACAACGTCTGAAGATGAGGATTTACCTAGCCTCAGTAAACAAGGTGAATTGTTCGCTACCTCTTTCTGCTTGATTCAAATCCCTAATCCAAGCCATTGACACATACTTCCTTGACAGTATGACGGTATTTGAAAGCAGATTTCTCAACCAAACACTACAAACATTAGAATTTTTCCGAATTTCCCCAAGTACTAATTCCTTCTTTAAATGACAACAACGATGACAACAACAACAACAACAACAAAGGGACCTCATCCTCTCCTCCTGTATCTTCGCCTTTGCCTTATACTGTGCTATGTCCTTGAGAGGATGCTAATTTTATACAGTGAATTGCAATCTCTGCTCAATTTCCACAGGAGCTGATAGACTGCTCTTCCTCACAGAACAGGATTTCTGACATTTTCTACATTTCATATTTATAAATGTAAATGTAGTATACATGAAAATAATGTACCAGATCCTGGAGTTACTGGCAAATAATTCACCAATATCTGCATGGCAAGAGCAAATTTGAGGAGTACAAATGCAGGAGTAAATATAGCGTAATCTGATTTGTGAGGCTGGGCAGGCCATGTCCAAACCATAGGACATGCTGTGGGTTTGGAGGAAAAAGAGACCAAACTGCTTTCCTTCTCCCCGTATATCCTGTGAAAATAGCCATCTCTGAAGGTTGGTCACCAATGATTTTGTCATCTATTTTTATGCCTTTTGCATTGTACAAGATACCATTTAATTAGTATTCAAGAAATCACCCTGAAGAAACCCCAAACCTTCCTTTTCAAAGTAAACAATTGGAAGCAAAATCTTGATGCTACATTTTCTTGCTGCCAGTTGCTCCACACTATGTAGATTTCAGAAACAAAAACAAAATTTCTGATATGATTGAGAAGCCTCCCCTGTGAAAAACCATATCAATGATACTACTCCAAGCTATCTCTGATGCTAGTAGCTCTGAGTCAAAAGCTCCAGAACTATCCTTCGGGGTAACCATCTTATCACCTCAAGTACCACAAAGATAACCAAATTATGTCAACAAAAATCAAATCTCTGAACTCACAAGAGTTCAGATCAGAAGGGATCTGTGGCAACTGAGGTAATTTAGCAGTTTTCTGCTACCAAAAGGTATCCTCTTTCTTTCTCTACTGCCCCTGGCACACATTGGTCCCTCCATAATCTGATGCAGCTTTATAGCCCAACAGAAATGTCTCCACTTTTTTGACTAAGTTTTCTGATGGGTTGATGAGCTAATGCTGTATGTGTTTACAGAGAGACCTGCCAAGAACCAGAGCCAGTGCAAGGTTAAGTGCAATGGATAACTCAGAAGGGGAAGCGGTGTGCAGCCACCCTTTTGCATGGCAATGAGCTGTTTGGAGCAGCTCACAACAGCTACTGAAACTGCACTCATAGGCCTCCAGTGCCAGACTTACCAAGATACTGCTTCTTGTGCTCGAGTCAAAAAGATTTTCTTGCTTATGAAGAGATTAGACGTGGCATCATAAAAGCCTGCAATGCTATTTTTAGAAACCTGGACTGTTAAAACAGCTACCAAGTCAAAACTATTACTCTCTTTAGTCAGCTGTCAATTTGCAAGGACTCCTTTTGCCTGCCTTCCTTTAACATATACCTACTGCACTAGCTCCATTAGTCCCAGTCAGGATTCTTTTTCAGTCAAGTGTCAAGGAAGTCTTTTGGAGAGTCACAAGAAAGTGCAGTCCCTACCCAAAGACATTAGAACCACTCTATCCTAAACAACTCAGTCAGTCCAAGATCCTGTTCAGTAGAGACTTAGAATATTATTTGGGGATTTCTTTAGAAAGTAAGTAGTTCCAGGAACAGAAAAAAAAACCCAGACAAAATATATGTCCTTTTTAGTACTTGAAATACTCAGAATAGTCACACAGAATGGTTTAGAAATAGCAAAGATGGCACATGGGAAACTTCATTCTGAAACATATCTGAAGTACCAGGCTTCGACCCTGAGTAGTTCTGCATTTGAATTCAGTGATACGTAGTTCTAGCATTATCCTTTGGTCTGTTTCTAACATATATACTATACATGACACACAGTGAGAAACTGAAAAGAATTCCAAGCCGGAGTAGGACCATTGTGAAGATTCAAGAAAACATTTATCATTGAAGAGAAATTTCATTAATGGAATTTTTCATGAAGCCTCTACTGTCTGAGTGTGCTACACCTAATTGCCTAATTGTAAGGGTGTCATCTATTTATGCCTCTTTTAAAGCTTTCCAGTGATCGCTAATACACCATGCTAGATTATTTGTTTCAGCAATCTGTCATCTTCTTATTTAAACTGTGCACGTTACTTCTGAATTTGCTTATGTCCAGATCCTAGGTATTTTATCTTTTGATAGCATTTTATGTTACACTTAGAGACCTTGTTATTAAAAATCATTACTCCCTGTGGGAAATCGGAACTCAAATGTGAAGGGCAAAGCAGAGACAAACAGGATAGACACCTAAGTTCAACCTGGATACTCTAATTTGTATTCTGAGAAATATCAGTTCCAGTCACAAGAAGGGATTCCCCAATGGAAGACCTGTTGGCTATATGTGAGGCAGCAGCCTTTTTTACACATTAATTTCTACCACTTATGCTGATTTATCATTTGGAAATAAGATGAGCTCTCTGAGGAGGAAAACTATAACTTAAATCCTTTTTTCATTGGTCCAATTTGAATAGAGTGTACTACAGCATAATGCAGCTTTTGATAAGTTAAGAGAGTTATTGCAATTTTCTGAAACAAAAACACTAAAGTTGCATATCAGCTTAGAAAGAGTCAGTTATATTCTAGACACTGGATCAAATTTGGCATACCAGCAGACAAGTATCTAAACGGACAAAATATAATTTACTCTTTGAATACTTAGAGTGGTATCCTTTTCTACTGCTATTTGTTGATTTTATTTTTCACTCTGCAGTTCAAATAGCATCTTTGGAATAGGAAAGTAAAACCAGAAAATTCCAGTACATCATCATAGCTCTTCACAAACACAGTGTTTCAGCAAGTGAAGTACCTTGAAAAAAATCTTCATTCATGCTTGACACTTTTCTATTTACTTTATTCTTTTTACAGAATGGTCACCATTTAATGAACAATTATGTAGAATATTTACTTGAACAGTAAAGTGATCTTAATGACTTTAGTGCAAGCATTATTCTAAGGGCTGTTCAATAAAACAAAAAGAAAGTTCACCTCAGGATAATATTACATGAAGATCTTCATTCAGTAGAGCTAAATTTAAAAACAGTACTCTTACAAGATCTAACAACTTGCAAATTTATGACCTGATCTGGCAGCTATTCTTCAGACTTGTTCATTATATGAAATTCAAATATTGTGATAATGTTGTACATTATAGCAGATGATGTAAAAATTAACTGCAAAATAAAGCACAAAATGTATCCTCTCTATCTTCAGCAGTTGCATCTAAGGATCATCAGGATAACAGGAAGGAGTAGATTAACACTGTTTAGGCATCTCCATACTATTCTAAATATAAAATACCTTTCTTCCCTTTATTTCTTCTACCAATTTTTTTTTTATATTTTATTGTCAATACAATTTTTATTATTCCAGTAAAAGAGTGAATTTGATAAAACTATGTTTATATATATTGCATATATTGTGCTGATATTTTATGTACTTATTGAAAAAATAATACATTTCTAGCAATAAAAAGAAACTACTGGACAAGTCAGGAACTGAGTGATGTTTTACTCTTGGCTGATTATATTTTATAATAAAATTAAAGGACTTTTACAGTCCTTGATCTAAACAAAGGGATCCCAAAGACATCAATAGTTACTGTGCATAAGAGAATTGTGCATGAGAGCTCCTGCTGCTGCACCCACCTTCACCGTACATCTCGGGGAACCAGTAAGTCAAGCAACGTGGACAGAACCATGCCAGTACTAAAGATGGACTTGACATAGCGAAAGTTAATGAAGTTAAGCTTGAGTCATAACAGAGGGGTCACAGAAAGCAAAATTTGAGATAAGTTACTTGAATATCCCCGTCAATCCGAGCCAGAACTTCCCAGAAGTTAGAGACGCTCCTGAACAAGAGTTGGGACCTTTAACTGATGCAAGATCCTGGGCCAAGAGGAGTACCAGAGAAACTTAATATGACATATGCCTCACTTTCTTTTCTTTGCTTTTTGATGTTAAACTTAGTGCAGTTATTATAGCATAATGACATAGGCAAGGCCATGTCTGTGAGTAAAGATAATATTTTTAGCAGAAAAAAAGTGTATATTTGGAAAAACAAACAATTTTTTTTTTGGGGGGGGGGGGTTGAATACCTTCCTCAGGACAAAGTCATCGTGAATTCAAAAGTATACCTCTACTGTTTGTACTTATGTTAGGTGGTCTCATATCAGTGATGTCAATAAAGCTTGCCTTTTCTTACTAAGATATTAGGAATGTAGCTGGTACCAAGGGACTGAGAACTTTCCAGCAGCAGCAAATTCCACCATATGTCACCAGTCATATCAAATCTTTGAAGCCTCTTTTTTCTCCTTAGCAGAATATAAAATCCATCACAAAGTTTATGCACATGGGTTAAGTATATATTTCAAGATGTGCATTTGTACTCAGGTATATACAAGCCTCTTTGGAAATTATAGCACTTCATTAAGAGGGGATTGGCACAAAGCGCCAACATAAAGAATGTGCCCATGAAATTCTTGAAGTTGGGGTTGAAACAACTGTTTTAGTTAATTTTCATTCTCAATTCTACATTGGATCTAACAAATCTGTTTTCCAGACAGGTGAAAGTTAGTTACATATTGATTGGTTTAGTGAAAACTAATCAACAGACAAGAACAAATAGCAAAGGCAGTTGGAGAAATAGATTTACTTAGGGCAAGTTATTTGAAAAGTGTAACAAGACAGGAAAGATTCAAAATTGCTGATATGTTTGTTTACTAATCAGAAATGGCAACTGCTCAATAAATAAGACTGTATGTCAATATCGAAAAAGCAGATTATAATTTATACTTCTGAAACTATGCAGATTTATAACATTTTTGTCTGTATCAAATCACCTGCTATATGTTTACTCCAATGCTGTAATTAGTCCAGTCTGGCATCTTCATCCTACCTCTTTTACTTGGGAAGGCTGACTGGATAATACATTTTAATTTTATTTTTTTCTTTTTGATTGTACTCTGAGGAAAAGACATAAATAATTCATTATCAGGCATCTAGTGGCTTCCTAACTCTCTTTAACAGCAATATTAGTAAGCAAGGTCCCATCTCTCTGCATTGATATCAATCTCTCCCTAATTTATAAGAGTGTAGAGTTTGTATTAAGTCATAGAAATCAGAAAACACAATGCATTAAGTGTACACAAAGTTATAAAGATTTACAAAGAAAGAATATTTATGTGTTAAACTTTACTTTGCAATTACATGTTTGGGGCATAATTTCTAATTATTACAAACCAATTATACTAAAAATTTGCATGAATACCTATTTTTAGTCTTTAATATGACAGTTTTTCTTTGGCCTTTTTTTTTTTTTTTTTTAATAGACTCATTTTTCTACATACCACATATAGTATGTTATGTTCTAAAATGGTATGGTGGAATGTGGAGAATTTTGGTTTGGGGAAATAATAAATTCCTTTGGCTCTGTACAAAAGGCTTTATTCATCCCTCAGGTGCACAATCATTATCTGGGTCTTTCTTGGCTTTTCCCTTAATTTAAACAAGAGCCACCTACTGTAAATCACCCTTTCTGCTTACGGACACATGTGTAGAAGCAGATGTGCAGCTTCTTATATCAAAAAAAGATATTATGATTTCAGTTTCTAAAAAAAGGTTACAAAGAGTTAATTAATGAACTCATTAATAAAAATGACACCAATTCCAATATCAAACAGTTTTTCTTTGCTGCAATTTCTAGTAAAATCGTTGAAGCTGCTATGCCAGAATATTACATATGCCAAAACATCTTACTGGAGCATCATGCATGCCTTAAGGGACACTTAGAAGACCTTTTCAGCTGCTAAATACAGAGAGATATACAATGATTCTCAACAAAATATCTATTGTGCACCAGCTGAAAGGTCATCTCCCTACCACAAAAGCTCATAGGATGGTGCCTCTGACCAGGAACCACACGTGGGAAAAAATAGTGAGTAAACTTCTTACCTGTTCATGCCCTATGTTTTACTAAAAATCATAATACACAAAGAAACGATATCAAACGTGCACACAGCCTGCTATGTCTTTCCTCTCTAGTGCAATCACTGCATTAAGCTGAAAAGCTAAGCCAAAACTCAATAAATCTTACTCGCAGCCACAGGGATATTCCCTTTCCAACCCAGTTGTGCATTAGCACCTAAGTGTCTTCAGGTAGACCATTGCACTGCTTTCTACATCCTGCCTTCCATAGCACACCATTATGGACAGTCACTCTAGTTCTTCATCTATCCTTTTGTCCTTGGTATTCAGAGGAACCTCTTGAACATGCAGTGAAAACGAAAATAACAAATATGCATCTCTTCTCTGCACCTCCTGAGGCAAACAACTTTGGTCTATTGAGGCAGAGATCAGAGGGACAAAATCCGCTGAACCCGATTCCATTTGTGCAGTGTTTTAAACGCCATTAAGTCTCATTGACTTCTCTAGACCTTTCTCAAGGCATTTGCATTATCAGCAGAGATCCATATTTATTAACTGTTAACATATTATGGTACTTCTTGAGATGTACTGAATAGAAGCAGATACACTGAAAAAAATAATTCACGGCATTGCATTAGGAAACCATTTCATGTTGTCCCATGGAAAGCAATTAATATATAGTGAAGTTACAGTGTTGTACACTGTACAGACTGTTACTACATCACCCAGCCTTGTTTAGCATACCAGTTTCAGAATCAGTTTGGCCACAATATCCTATAAGAGTTAGTGATTTTGGTCCTACATATGAGACATGACAGACAGACCTGTCTTGCAGAAGGTATGAAATCTCTGCCACATGCACACATTTTGGAAGACTGAAATAGACATCCAAACATTGAGACCTAACAGAGTAATCTTTTAGAAAACTTTGGCCTTCATAAACACTGATGTAATTTAGGATTAATGCCACGGAACTGAAAAAAACGATAACTGAAGAGCAATATGACAGCAGATCTATGCTTCCAAAGTCTAAAATCTCCAATATATATTTAAAGAGAAATAACTTACTCCAGCATTTAGTAAATGGGGCCTATTGAAAAGCATGAAACATCTAAAATGTTACTTGGATGCCAGAAAAGTCAAGACAAAAATGCCAAGAGGAACAGAACAGAGTGAGCCAGAAATGCTAACATGTTCATTTCCACCTTGACCGTGAGCTGGGCAAGTGCGACAGCTTTCATGGGCATCCCTGGGTATTAACTGATGGACAGTCCCTGTCCTCCGTGACACAGCTGTCATCTCACAAAATGAGAAACATGGAAGTAAACAGGACTTATAATAAGGCTCCTAACTAGAAAAAAAATCAACTCAAAAACACATGACTATGACAATACCTACATTTAGCTGTGACTTTGTACCCGCCCAGCGGAGGGTCGTGGCCTTCCACAGCATCAAATCCTGCTGACACCAGGACAATCTCTGGATCAAACTCACTGGCAGCTGGCATAATAACAGTCCTGTAGAGTGAAGAAAACCCAACATGTTAAAATCAGAAAAAAATAAATAAAAACAAACCAAAAAAAACCTCAAACCCACAGCACAACCTATTTTATTTTAATTAAACCAGTCTCCACGGTAGCTGTTCAAAATCAAGTTCAACGTTTCGGTTAATTTTTTTCTATAGTTACTCTTTTTTTCTTTTCTATGGCTGAGGAAAAAAAAGGCAGGTACATGTGAAAGCCTCTAATATTACTTACACATCTGTGTCTGTTTTATCCTGCTGCCTATAAAAAGCTGCCTCTTCCAGGGAAGTGACTAATGGCTTACAGAGAGCTCTCAAAGCCTGAGTGGAAACCCGGACTGCTCCAGTTAGTGCGAACTTGGTGTAAATTTGAACTATAAATTTCTTTTGGGAAAATGTTTGCTTTCCAAACTTTTTTTTTTAACTTCTTAACATTTTTAAATGTTTATCGAGGTGGGGGGTGACTCTAGCAAAGGAAAAACATGAAATTCCCTTAATCAAATCCAGACTATGTTGTCAAGCCTTTCCAAGGTCAAGCATAACAGGAATGTGACAACCACAAACTAGTGACAGCAACCCCTGCTGGTGTCAGGAAGATAATTCAGCCCTTCACAGTCACAAAGATTCCACGTTTTTAACCCCTTCCTTGAGAAAGTTACGTGGGGATATTTTATCACCTTGGTTTTGCCCCTCTACAATCTCAAAGCTTGAAAGATATACTGAAGGAGAAGATAAACCCCTGCATTCTGCACTTGCAGACGCCCTCTTTCAGACTGACTCCAAAGTGGAGACGTAAGGACAGCTTTTACACTAGTTTGGCAAACTAGTTTGGCAAACACTGAGCCTGTAGTGGTTGTGTTAAATCAGGGGGACATCTCTAACATTAAAAGGCAAATACAAAAATGAATGTTCTATTACAAATAGATTGACTCAAGGAAATCCCAATTGATCTACACCAATCAGAATATAAAGATTACTTTTGTGCATGTGTAATGCCATTTGCTTGAGTTCAATGTTTATTAATTCATTTCATAATCAACTTAGGCCTAAGAGATCATATTTTTGTTAAATGTTTTAAGTTTTCTTTGGGGGAAAAATAAAGCACATTAATAATATTTTAAAAATTCTCTGGGGTTTTCTTTAGTTTAGTTTTTGATCTTCATTTTATAAACTTTATTTTGTTTTGTTTTCCTCAAAAGTAATTTTAATATTACGAAAATACTCCTTTTATTTGCTAGTCAGAAAAAAAATTCAGAATAACAAAAAGTCTCTGTCAGGGCATACAGCATTTTAATGAATATAGTTTTATATTAGAAAAAAAAAGGATGGAGGCAGCTTCATTTTTTTTTTTGTGCAATTTTGCTGAAATTGCAGCACAAATATCTGCAGGCAAAGTGATACAGTTTTTTAAATATTCCTTTTTTTTTTTTTTCCACTTGTCGTTGGTAGGCCTCTGCTGAAATATGTATTCCAGTATTCAGCATTGGTCTTCAAGAAGGACCAAGATCAACTGGAGAAACCAAAAGGAAAGAAAAAAAACCTTGAAAAAACATAGCATAACTGGATAAATAATAGAATCATTATTATTTGGTTTACATAAAATGAGAGTAAACAAGATAAAAGCTAGGTTGAAAATGGTTGTTGCAAGAGAAAAGAAATAACCTGTACTGTATTTACACTGTGGATAGGACCTGAAGTAGTTGCAGCAGGAAAGCTGCAGTTCAGACACTGGAAGAAGCTTTTTAATAGTAAGAACAGATAATAATGTAAATAAAATGTTTAAGAAAATTGAAGATTTTCCATTTCTTGGAGTTTTTTATAATAGGTAAAACAAATATTCATCAAGCTTGCTACAGGTTCAAGCTGACATGGTCTTGAAGCAGGAGGACAATTACTTCTCTTCTAGGTTTTCTTCCTATTGTTCCATGATGTATAACTATATAACACACAAAGTAGACATACAAATCCTTACATTAGACACTAGTGACTGAACATTCTTGCAGACTAATCTCCACAAAGTTAGGGAACAATATCAGGAATAAAGATCTCCTATGCAACCACATCTTATGTACATACCTTCTGATACTCTAATTACATGTTCATTATCTGAAGCAACACATACTTTCCAAACTTCCCCACGTCTGCAACACATGTGGCATAGATCCTGATTACTGATGAGGACTGTGGCTGATATGCAAACTTCATCTGTCCCCTATAGCACCATATATCTTATGCACTGAAAGAAGGAGGGATCCTATGAAGAACCCTCCCTATCTGCAGCCACTTTAGCTTTTGCCCTCCTCCTCTCCATTCACATTTCCTTAAATTCAAGTCAGTCTCTGTTTTTTTACTTCTTCATGTCAAAGTGGCAGCATCACAGAGTACAGCATAGACTATGCTCAGGAGTCAGGGGATGGATTGTGTTCAGTGCAGACAGAAGCTCGGGAAACTCAAGCTGCTGAGCAGTAACCAACATAACCAGGCTAACACACAAATAAGTTTTTGAGAGTCTTATAATTTGGAACATTGGGAAAATCTACCACACTTCTACCACATTTCAAGACCTTGCTCAAATGCGTAAAGATGTCAGCACGTTTTTTAATAACTTGGACAAAACAATGCTTTTGACCCTTAATCTGTTTCATAGGAGCATCAGAAATTGTTTAGACACAGTTTATTCAAAATTTTTGCCAAATAAATATTCCTGACACTAAAACTGCCAGCCATACTGAGTAGCATTAGGAAAATTATTAAATACTGAAAGCAAGGTCTTTCAACACAAAGCACCAGGAATAACTATTAACACCATCTTTAATAGTACTGAACAGGAAATAGTGGCAGATTCATAAATCTCTATAGAAATTATATGTAGGAATCTCAGTGAAAGAAAGGAGAAGACTATAAGGCTAATAGCTGACATTTAGTTCACTGTTCTGTTGCTGCTTTCAGTATTAGATGAATTCACATGATCAAAGTAACAGCTAAGAGGGTTTTTCTGAAAGAATGATTTTTTTCTTTTAAAAATGTACACAGTGCCTGTTACATTTCACCAGCAGAATAGCATCTAGTTCTGCTAGAATATTGTCTCACAGAGTAAGACAGAACTTTGTTGATGCTGCTCTGCATGCAACGTACCAGAAGAGCTAACCTATATGCCCTATGTTGTTGATTTCTTTTTCATCGTCCATAATATTGAGGGAATTGGAATGTCAGACCTCATCCATCTTATACTGTTCTTAATTTCATACTGAACAGAAACTCTAAGGACTTTTCTTTTAGAAAGATATTAAGGAAAACACAATCTGTTTACTAGGTTAGCAAGTTTGATTCTTCTCTTAAACATCTCAGGGTGTCCATGGCCCTTGTTACAGCAGCCAGGACTATTACTTGGTCTTTCAAATAGATGACAGCCACAAGTTCCTCAATTGCAGAGAAGATCATATAGACCTTTGGTTCCTAAATCTTTAATCTGGTCTTCTACATTAACATGCAGGCATTTAGGTTCCTCTTTTGAATAAATGCTTTGAGATGTCTGCTCAGAAAAGAGCAGCTTAATGTCTGGAAAAATTCATAGCATTTTGGTTTGGAGTTCATGTAGGCAGGATATCTCTAATGTTTGTCTTCCTTTTGCAGTAACTCCTTTGTGGCACAAAACAGACAAGTAGATTCCTTCACAAAAATTACAGATACTTTTCTATCTTATGAAGTTCTATAAGGAATTACATACAGACACATTTTTAAATATAGGCTTAACTTCACCAGGACATGAAAGCTTTTGTCATTTGCCACTTCTCAGGCTTCAGCAGTGTCTTTAGACACTGTCTTTACCCCTGTGTCTTTAGAAAAATCACAGAATCATGGAACCATACAATAGTTTGAGTTGGAAGGGACCTTTAAAATTCATCTAGTCCAACTGCCCTGCCATGGGCAGGGATAACAAACATTTTGAGGTGGGCAGTTGTAAAAAAAGCCTACATAAAGCAACACAAAGATCACTTCTTCCTCATAAACACTCTTCTCCCATCTCAGGACAGTTGGATGGGCAGGGACAGGTTCTTACCCTTCACTACCACTTGGGATCAGAGAATCATCAGACCCTGTATCTTGCACCATCTACATTCTGGAGGGCACAGCAAGGTGTAAGAAATGATCCACCGACTATGTCCTCAGGAGCTACCATAACCACGGCACTTCCCTTCTCAGTTGCCTAAGAACAGAACCCTTTGAATCCAATCATGAACAGAAAACATGCCCTTTTTTGGTTAGTTGGTTGGTTGGTTCGTTGGTTGCTTGGTTTTTTGTTTGGGTTTGGGCTTTTTTTGTTTTAATTTTTTAATTCTTTTAAAAGCACACAACTAGCATTGGTCACACATTAATAAAGTGTTCATGTCAATCTTCCCAGATTCCTCAGACCAACCTTATGCTCAGACGTCAGGCTGCAGCTGGCAGGGCTTGTTACGGTGTGAAAGATAAAGACTCTGTTCAAAAAAATCCATTGCAAGGGTGCACCAGCAGCACACACTCAGAGCCAGGTAGGAACAGTTATTATCTCATGCACAGCAGGAGTAAGAAATATGATTTGGCTGCTGGTCATAGGTCACCAGGCAGGCACAGACTGGGGACTGCCTGCGTGTCGCTTCCTGTTTGAAGCCAGTCAGGCTGCAGAGGTTATCAGGAAAGTTAATATTAGAATCTCTCTCTGACAAAATGAGCAGCTTTTAAATATTTGGTATAGCATATTCACCTAATGATGACAGCAGAGATATAGGACCATCTTGCCTGGCTGACTTTCTCATTCATTTTCATTAATAAACATATCAAAACCTGAAAGCTTGATCAGCTACACCACTGTAGTTATTTATCCATGGTAAACCTTGCAGTTACAATGAAACCGTGTCCTCCAGCCCAAGGCAGTGTAGATTCCTTTTTTCACTCTGAAGATACTGGGAACAGAGCATGTGTCTGGGAAGCTGAAAAGATTTCTTTTTGTCCCACTAAGGAGATTTCCCCAAAGAATTAATATGTTCCATTTGGGTATGCTGCTATCTGCAAAGATGCCAAAGGATGGGTTCCAGTTGGGTGTAGTTCTAAGAGAAAACATCAGGCATGTGATCCTCCCCTCCCCATCAATCTGAACATCAGATGCAAGGCATTAAAGAGATTCTACCAAGGGACTCTGTTCCTTTTATTCTTTCAGTCTATTTTTGTACATCTAAAGCACATGGTTAGGATGCTCCTAAACATTTGTTCTCCCAGAAGAGATTGCAGAGAAGTACCCAACGCAGAAATGACTCTCCAAGTACCATCACACAGAGCTGAAAATCTCCAAAGAAAGTTAAACTTATGCAAATAGCTACAATTCTTTTGCTGTGTTGGTAATTTAAAAAGGAAATGAGCAGGAATACTAGCCCAGGACAATAATTTATGTAACTGGGAAAAAATAATCCATGGTGCTCTAAAATTGCAGATTGGAATGGCTTAGTAACATAAATTATTTGCTCTTTCCCTAAAATCCTCCAGTGTTTTCATCCAGTGATCTCAAAGTACTTTCAGAACACTAAAAAATGGAAAGGCTCATGTCTTCAGCTGGTATAAATCAGTATAGCTGCTTCTGATTGCATAGTTCTCTAAAGCAGGCATTTCTTGTACCACTTCATGGATGAATCAGCTAAAACTAAAAGCTGGTAAAAGACTTGAATAAATTACTTACTTATCCTTTGAAAAACCTCAAAAGAAAATGCAGAAGACTAAGTCTTCCTTAGTCTTACTTCAACTAGTAGGGGAAAAAAAAAAAAAAAAGGTAACTATAAATGCATTGTTATTTTTTCTGTTATAACAGACTCGTATTTTGCAAGAAATACATATACTATGTGTTAGTGCTATTATGGTGGGGATTTAGGCATCAAATGGACACACAGGTTGTTGTTTGAAAGACTGCAGCTCTGTCTACAGTTTCTCAGTTTCGCTCCCTGCAAATAAAATACTGTTCCAAACAGGGACTACGTTGTCCTACCTTAAAATTACACAAGTTAAAGAAAATTGTTGAATGCACCCTGATATGAATAGATCAGAAATTATTTAAAAGATTGTCCCTACAGGTATGTGGAACTTATGGTATATATTGTTTTTATGTGTTGTTTACACTTGCATTTTTATGTAACACAATATCAAATAATGTCTGTTCTCACAGAAAGCTACACAACATTTCTGCACAACTCTCAGATAATATTTTTTCCACACATACTGAGTTTATAATAGTGTCTCTCACTAAAATTCTGGTTTACTGTCATGACATTGCTTTATGCCAATTCTATTGTCAGCCCAAGTTCAGCAAGGCCAAACTTGAGAACTTTCCCCTAAAACTCTTTGCTGACTGTCACCAGACCATCAGCTTTGCCCTGGACTTATCCTTCAAGGCATACAAAAATCCTGTCAATTTTGTCTGCATCAGGTTCTAAGTTAAATATGTTTTTTCTTTACAGATTTTACTTTCATATCTTTTGTTTTATCCTTACAAGTTTTCTCTTTGTATCTTTTTAATAATTTTATTTTTTCACTATTTTTATAAGTGGAGTCAAGATTCCTGTCCTTACTTTGCTTTCTGGGGTTAAAAATATATTTTTCTTTATTTCTTCTATGAGACAGAGGTACCACATCAATACAATCCTCACTACAGTAAATCACGGTCATTTCACTGGGATTTGTGCATGGTATTAAATTTAAGCATGTCCCAAAGTGTTTAAAGGGTCAAGATCTTCCATGGATGCACCCAAGTTAGTAATTTTAAGTGTTATAATTGTAGAAGTATATAAGAGCCACTGAATTAAAAGTTTTAGAAGCACCAACTGCTTGCTTCCCTTGTTGTTGTTGTTGTTGTTATTGTTGTTGTTGTTGTTGTTTGCTTTTGAAGACATTTGCAGAGCCTAAGGCTATTATTTGTGGGTTCCTTTTTAAAAGGCTAATTATTTTGGCATCCTGCATGTAAGTTTCCTGAATTCTATTACAGCTGGAACTGCAAGATCTTAAGCACTCAAAAAGCATATGAAATACTGACTACAATATCTGCTCATCCTTCTGTTTTTGTTATTTAGAAAAGTGGTTTGCATGAAATTATAAAGACAATATGCATTTGATCTATGATATGCCTCAGTCAGAGTCTCTGAATTAGTACAAAAAGAACCAAAATAGGGAAATTTAACAAACAGGAAAATTTTGAGGAAAAATATTACTTTGTGGTTTCCAGAATTCACTTAAAAATTAATAGCATAGTCAAATAAAATTATCCAACTTCTAGAAACATAGGCAAATGCATATACCCACGTACTATGCACATTCATGTCCATATTCAGAACTGAGTAAAATTCAAAGTTCTGTGGTAATAAGTACAGATATTGGCTAAAACTTATGCTGAGTAAGCTTGCTCAAAATTTTGGGTCTAAGTATCTTTCAAATGACTATAGTTGAAAGAGGTTGCCTTGAAAGAATCAAAGGCCAGTAGGCAATTATAAAGTCTTCTATGGAAACACAAACCAATATAGCACATGCAATAGCAGGATATCTCCTTACAGAACCCTTCTACTCTGGAAAGTAACAGAGTTTAGAAAATCTGCATTTTCTATTAAATATTCCTCTATATTTT
The DNA here is from genome assembly GCA_035583185.1 of Anabacerthia variegaticeps. NCBI lineage: Eukaryota > Metazoa > Chordata > Aves > Passeriformes > Furnariidae > Anabacerthia > Anabacerthia variegaticeps. Next base: position 30,035,620 of record JAWWEW010000078.1, on the reverse strand, counting down.
TAGATTCTTAACTTGTGGAAGCACTGGTATGATAAAAAAAATCACCACCTTTTAACATTTTATTTATTTATTGGATCTCAAATAAAACTGGTAGGTACCATGCCATCTTGGGAACATAAATAAAATTTATTTATTAAATTCCAGGTAGTAGCTAAAGGACTGATGTGGCTTCCAAGAGCTGCATAACTGAAGATAATATATGAGGAGGAAGCAGAGTTAAATTTGCAAAGATGAGGCTTAAAATAAAACACAACATGACTTAGAATAGTATCACCAACACTGAGAAAGCAAAATGCTGTAAGTATGGAATTCCACCATTTTAAGCCAATTATTTTTCTATCAAAGCCATTATAAAATGTATGAGAAGTGGCACTGACACAAGCATTCACACTGCCAATTTTACCCTCAAGTATCATTTAAGACAGCACTTAGTTTTCATGGTGTAAAATGTGCCTATCAGAAAAAAAAAAAAAAAAATCATTGCACATTACTTCATTTTATGGAATTAAAAAAAAAAAATAAATTATTAGAAGCCTTTCTGCCATAAATATAATCACATTTGGGAGTACTTTAAATTTTCTGTTCTAAAATTTGTTTGGTTTCTTAGAAAATGTATTACATTTCTATCAAGGCTGAATATACTACAGTATTTTTTTTCTGTAACAAAATAACTATTGGTTTTACCTTTCTAAGTAATTTCTTTCAACAGTATTTTATCGTAAAAGTCAGTGGACTTGGCCAAAAATGTTAACATAATAAACTAATAATACTACTTAAACAGTTCACTGCTCCTGGTAAATCTTATTATATAGTAATAAGATTGCTCCTAAGAAGATAAAAATAAGTGCCATAATATCAGAAAAACTTGAATATAGAGGTAAAAACTTGCCTTGAATTGTTACACTTATAGAGTTCACAAAATAAATGATAGCATGACAAACTCTCCATGGAATTTCTTATATCCATGAAAAAGCATACTATTTTGAGCATATTCTCTCTTACAGTGTATTTTTAGCGTACTTGAAACTTGTACAATTACTTCGCCCTCTAAGAACAGTATAAGAGAAAGGAGAGCCTAGTACCTATTTTACACACATTCCCCAGGAATGGTGGAATTGGGGAGAAGGAGATGGAAGCGTTTGGAATATATTAAAGGAAGAGGGCTCTGGAGCATGAAGTTTCTCTCTAGGTTTAAAATCTACACTCTTTCTTTATGAAAAACCTTTAGAAAACCTTTCTAGATCAGGCATAAAGCATACAGTTTGACACACAGCAGGAATGAAGAAAATATGCTACGTAAAATTTGCTGTTGTTGATTGTACAACAGCTCAGTCTACAACATTAACAATATGCTCATGTCACCACTGAAACAATTACTCGAGAAGTTTAAAGCAGTTTTCAGTTCTTGCAGGGGTAAATCTTATTTAAAAATGCCTGGAGAGATGAATCAGAGGGGTTATGTTTTTCATAGGAGCAATAGTTTGAGTGGATAAAAGATAGAGAAATCCCTTGGAAAAAGTACTTTTACCACAAAATTTGCTACATTTCTGAAAAGTGTACCCAGAAGCATTTTGCCCAGAAGGATTTTTTTCTTTCCTTTTAAATTAAAAGAAAAAAACATTTTCTAGAAATCAAATTATTCATCAAGGTCACGGCCATTTGAAAAAGCATAAATTTTCACATGCTGTATTCATCAACATGGTTGTGAATACAAAGGACTTGAAGTTGTCTTAATTTTTTTCTGAGAGGCTTCTACATTTTCTCTTAGAGATACTTTCTTGCTTTGGCTTCTGGCGTACCATTAAACAGAGATTTCACAAGTTTCTGCGTGACCACTATTATTTTAATCTATATTGACACTTTTTCTTCAAACTAATGCTATTCAGAAAATTGCTTATATGACTAATCTCATTTTTCAGATGTTACAAACTATTCTTTCAAGGAAAAATGCAGACTTATGTCACTTCCTCTTGTTTTTTTGCTGAGGAACAACATACACTGGTAAAAAAGGAACATAAAGACATTTTCTTAGACCCAATCCAAATCAGCCAACAGGAATTGTCTCTGATCTTAAACAGGAAGGTATTGATGCTACAGGCAGCAACAGCATTCAACACTTCATGCTTGGCAGAGCTTTGTCATTGGAGTTGAGGCGACTTTGGACCATCTCATTACTCTGGTATGTATTTAAACAGACAAGCTGGCCTTCATTCTGATAGCGAAAGATACAGCTTCCCTCATATAACAAGGCTTTATACAACACAGAAACTTCAAGTCTTCTCACTTTACCTAAATTGAATGCCACTTAATGGAACCCATAATGATATAATTTTATTGGGGATTTAGAAGAAATATTTACAGATAATGAAAGGTAGCCCAGAAAAGCACTTCACAATCCCTGCTCTTTCCTCCTCCCCCTTCCCTACCTGTCCCTCACCCCCAGAAACTTCTCAGAGAGAAAAAGAGAAGATATTTGTGGAAGCAGGGGGAACACTCTCACTAATGTACTAATCCCAAGGTACCATGTGGTGTTAGAAACTACAGCTTTTTCTGGTATGGCTTCAGCTACTGTTTGGTTAGAAATGTGATCTGGTGTTGGCTCTGGGTAACTTGGAGGGATCCTGTCTCTTTTATATTATCCTATCCCCTCTCTTCCCTCACACTCATTTTACTCAACAAAACAGAAGAAATATGATAGACTCTGAAGACAGAGAAAATTGGATGTCAGCACTTACTGATCAACTGAACAGAACGTGACTGGAAGGATTCAATTCACAAATAAAAGTACCAGACTTGTTCAGGGAATATCATCAGGTAGGCTAATGTTTTAAAATGAGAAACACTCTCCTGCAAGAGGGTTACACCTACAACTTAAAGACTGAAGTCAAAAAAAGGCTTGGAGAGAACTAAGGCTTAGGGAAATATAAAGTCAAATATGACATGGTGAGGACAATGGAAATTTTGTTTCTGGCTTAAGTAGTATGAAAAAAATAGAGGTTTATACCTGAAATTCAAAGGGAAGATTATTCATCTAGGAAAGCACTTTAAATATTAAGGAATCAATGTCAGAAATAAGAAGTTTAATAAAATACAAAAGTAGAAAAAGAATATGTATTAATGCAATATGAAACAAAATCCAAGATGATCAGAAAATATTGTATCCGCTTCAGAGAAACTTGAGTAATAATATTTAAAAAAAAAAAAAAAAGGATATATATTCCATTCATGTACACAATGAGGAAAACGGAGAAAGAAAAGAGGAAAAACAAAGAGCTGCAAAAAACAAGGACTGAAAACATCACAGAATTTGAGAATTACATGATTATTCCTGCATTAATGTTTCAGCAAAGCACTTGGAATCTCAGACTGAGAAAAAAAGTATGAAAATGCTGATACATTGCAATGTGATTTAATACCGTATTTAAGCTTCCTTTGACTTCAGGGGACCAACGTTTCTCCTAATAGATTTTATTTGTCTGCAAAAGAAACATGGAAAGACTTGTGGCCTTAGATCAATCATAACTCTTTCAGTGGTGTACATGGAAGAAGCCTTTTATCTCTGCCAGGCATTTTACAGCAAAAGGCAATTCACTCAATCAAGACAGTCATATTGATACATTACTAATCCTAATACAATCACTTGCACCAGCTCTTCATGTTGCCAGGACCCCTGAAGAAGGTCAGAGAAAAAAATCAAGGTGAATCTGGGGATTTAACTGAAGACCATCTAAAAACTACATTTTGATATTTCTGACTCTGCCTTTCCCCCATGAACTCATGTCTCTCCTCTTAAAAATCTGAAATGCTCACACCTCCTTTAATCATTTTTGGATCCTATTTGGAGTGATAAATTAGATAGTCTACTCAACAGCATGAAACAAAAAGGACTGTTTCTACCATATGTTACATCAATAAAAAAAAAGCAAGCTGTTTCCCATTATTGGCTGGTCCATCCTCATATAGTCGGTCATTTTGGAAACTGAGATTGATTATAATTTCAAGAAAATGTAAGATTGAACTGAATCACATAGTTCCTTTTTTCAATGTCTGTCTCAATTTACAATGTTGAAACTAGCAACAAAAACATCCCTAAGCATGATTTCCACTTCTAGCTTTATTTTTGTTGCACTTATCTCTCAGAGTGACAGTCAAAATAATATAATAACTTAGATTGGCCACATCAGTAAAATAATTGTGAAGTTTCAGAAAACATTGTAATAAATGTAAGTCAAACGTACATTCAAATCAACTTCACTTAAAAATAAAATGAAATGGTTCGTCCAGATTTGATATCTGGATGACACAATATATAGGTATCATGTAAGTCAAATTTTTCACTCTGTTCAAAATCTGGAGCTCTTACCGAAACCAAAATATATTTGATAAAACATTCATTTTCCAAGTATTTCACAGGTCCCTTCAGAAGTACATAATCATTTCTCTCCTAAGGACTTTACTTTCTGCAGCTTCAGTGTACTTCCTGCAAATAAGTTACCATTAACTTATGAAATACTTTTGTCAATTTTTTTACTTAAAATTGCCAACAGACCTTGTAAATTGTGTAAGGGACTAGTTCAAAAGCAGCGCTTTTCATGCTGCTATCTTTGGATTACCAACAGTCCCCAAAACTCTCAATAAAAGTCTTGTTTTAGTAAGTTCTTCAATTCTACTTGCCAATCTACATTTAAATGCAAGGAATTTTACACCAGCTGAGAAATTTGGCACACTCTTCCCATCTACTCTTCATTAAAATAACTCTTCCCACATGAAATTGCCAAACCTGTCATAAGGAGTTGTGCAATTACAGTGAGTAGGAGGAAGTTTTTATCATTGCTAATACATAGGAGGCAATCCAGCAGATTTTTAAGTTGTGACCCCTTCAAGAAAGGTTAGAAGACTCTTGGCACCTAAGCAAAAAGAATTTGTCAGCCCTTCATCATGAACAGCTATGGAAAAAATTACTTAAATTAAAAGTTTTAGTTAGATTAAAACTGTAAAGTTGTATTCTTTCTACTGTTTTGTTGTAAGAAGACAAAAGAGAACCCTAAGTTAGTATAATGTTAAGGGTAGCTACAGAAGGGCTGCATATGTAATCACCCAAGTTGATTTTGATTTTGCAGTCCTAATTTCAACACCTTCTGACTTCTGTGAATTCATAAGATAAATCAAATATCCAAAATTTATTTTTTTTCCTTTTATTTACTGGACAATTCATGTCTTTCTCCTTTTTCTTTTAATCCAGCTCTGCACACTTGACAGAAATTGCTAATCAAGTAGTTTTTCAATGAGTTTTAGTAGTGTCAAATAAACAATTTGTAATTTTAAAATTATTTACCCAGGTTAGCTTTAAAAAGACAATGAAGTAGCAAAAATATAATTTTAAATTTCATATTATAGAAATTGCTAACAATTTCTGTATTTTATTTTATACCTTGAATTGTAAAATAATCTGATTTTTTAATTCTAAATGTGGAAAATTAAATCCAATCTCAAACATCATTTGGTGCCCTGACACTGGGAATACTGGCAACCTGTCAGTCCAATTGAAAACTCACAGTCAAGAAGGAAATAGCTATCTTTGAAGAGACTTGACTGTGGAATGAGATGGGAAATCTTGATTGCTACAAAAAAAAAAAAAGAATCCAAGCCAGCTTTCCCACCACCTTGTTGCAGTGCTTTCTTCACCAAGAAAAGCAATGATAGAGATGAAAAGTATCAAAGATAAAAGAGTATGTAAAAATGAGCTCATCCTGCCAAGGCTGATATTTTTATCTCCCTTTGGCTGTACTCCATTCTCTTTAAATTCCATTGAATCACCAAAGAAGAACCCTAGTCTGATGATGAAAAAAAATTATTAAAAAAAAAGCAAAAAATAAAGCAGTGACTCAGCCAACAAATTAGAAGTATTCTAGCTTGTAATCTAAAAAGAACTGCTTTCAGCAGGCTTGCTAACTGTTGATAAATACAGCTCAAGAATGCTTAAAGAAGCTGCTGCAGTTCTAGAATACTAAGTATTTCTATAATTCAGGCAGATATTTTTCAGATAAAAAGTATTTAAAACCTAAAAATGCCATTTCAACAGATACAGGGTACACAAGCTCTATTTCTAATTGCAGGTGAAGCAAAATCTCAATATGAAGTTTCTTCAAACTTGTGCTTTCTTGAACAGCTCCTACATTGTCCTTCTAAAAGTGGAAAAGTTCAATTAGATTTTTTTTTTTAAATTCACAATCCCATATAAATGTAAATAATTATTGTTAAGGGAAAAAAGATTATTATTAGACCAGGCTAATGTGGGAGAAAATGGTGTTCAAGAATATAGATTAAAAAAATGGGTTTTGTTTAACTTTTTTTTGCGTGCATTCTTGTTAAACATTCATGTTATACATGCATAGTTGTTATAGATTCAATTTTAGGCTCTGTACAGCTTTAAAAGGAAATATGTGTTAGCAAAGAATAGATCTCAAGGGATTTGAAATTTGGTTCATATAAACATGTAAATGTTTTGATATTTATTTCAAACTTATCTATGCAAGGTCACCAATACTATCAGAGTATCCTGTTATACAAACTCTGTTTCTAATTTCATGATGAAAAATTCACAAAGTTTTGCCTTAACCTATTTAAAATCCTGTTAAAATTTTGTTTTATTCTGGAGTTGGACTGAAGCATGTAAGTTTCTTTCTGTGTTCTACCCAGACTAGTTCCACTATATCTTGTGTAAATCATCATAATCTTGTCTCTCTCACTTCATTGGCTTTTTGGCTTACATCTGTTTTCTCTCATCTTTTCTTCTACTCTGTCTCATCTACATTCTACTCTGTTTTCTCTCATGTGCTTGCTCATTACTATTAGTCCAGCCCTCTATCCCCTTTACTTCCCAGTTATCTCAAAGAGGTGGAGAATGCATGAGACCCAAGAGCTCCATTCTGAAAGATGCTGACCACTTTAACTTCTTTTTTTGACCTGCAAACCTTAACTTCTTTTCTTCTAATGTACTTTTAAAACAGTCCTGGATGTCTGCACTGACCTACTTTTCTGAATGTTGTATAAGGTACATTGTGCTATTGCTCCTGGTAGCATAAATTTCTATGGGACCCAGTTGTATTTTTCATAGAAAACTGTAACTCCCTAGTGTCCTATCTGCACTCAGATTAGCATAAACTCATGGTATCTACTTTACTAATGTCTAATGGGAAACCCTAAATGTTTTATTTTTGTATGTTATTGTGTTTGTAGAGGAGCACTCAGGATTATGTTCATTTTAATATTAATACAAACAATATAATTGTGATGCTGGAATACAAGCAAGAAAACCCCAAACCAAAACCAAACAAACAAAAACCAAAAAATCAAACAAACAAAAAAAAAACCTTTTAGTATCTTGATCCAAATATATACATTATTCTATAACTAAAAATGGCTTAACATAGCAGGCTTAATCCCCTACAGCTAGCTTTGTGACACCATGGATGTCACAACTCCCTGCTCTAAAGCAGTAATCTAGCCATTGATCCTTAAATTGAATTCTGCCAGCTTGAACCTATTTATTTTCTTTCCTGATAAAGAAAAACTCTTCAAAAAAACGTTCAAAACAGTACAGGGAAGCACTGACTTTCCAGAAGTGTGCATATGATCTCATTTCCTGGGCCTTACTCATTTCTCATGTTTGTGCAATTTACCTTGTGATCTCTCCTGTGATCTGACTGGAGATGCAGAGTCAAAGACACTTAGACAAGACTATCACCTCAGTGTCAGGTCCATCACTTAAAGGGTGCATAATTCACAGAATTACTTGCATATTTCTATGTCTTGGGCTTGGGAACACTGGCTGGACACTTAACTGAACTACCAGCTTCAGTGAAACCCCATGCTACATGTTCTTTTTCCCTGAGACAGGTCCTCATTCCAGTAAAAGGCATCTCCAAGTAAACTGAAGTAGGAAAACTCCATTTATCTTACCATGTCTGCCCTTGTCCCAGCAGAGATCTGCATTGGTCAAAACTTTCATTCTTCAAACTGCCCTTCTGCTCCTGCTGTCCAAGGGAATATTTTCAAGCACTTCCCCAGAGAGGGACAAATAGTGATGTTCTGCCCCTTCCCAGTGCCAGTGGAAGAGGAAAATCACTACAAATCAGCGTCCTGCTGTGGTGGAAATTTCTGGGACCTCCAGAGACTTCTACACTTCTACAACTTTCCAGAGGTTATAAATGAGGTTTAGAGATGTAGTTTTGCACGTTGACCTAACTACACAGTCTCTATCTCTTCCCTATAATTGTGAAAACTGTGAAAGGTTTGAAACAACAACCGGAGAAAGGATCAGTCCTCTGACAGAAGTTGGCTGATTTTAATTTTATCAAATAAAAGTAGCAGTGTTATTCCATGTAATTTCACATGATCACACTCTTTTTTTGAAGACTACAACAATTTTTAACACTTAGATGCTAATTTGGAGCTCGGTCAGAAGAAGGGTTGCTACCGAAAGATGTGACTAGTCCTTCATGCTTTCAGAGACTATCTATTCTAAAAGGCAGTATCTGTGTCACAGCCAAAGCAGTGTTCATCTTTCACTGAAATGCTGGAGTCATGAACTTGAGTGATTTAGGGCTGCTCTACTCGTAAGTAGATATTCAAGATATTCAAGTATTTTTGGAAAGCAGCCCACTGGAGTGTACTGTATTACAGAATAAATCACACCAAAAAAGATGCTGCCTGTCAAGTTGGAGATACTTTTAGAAAAGATCAATTACAGAAACCACCACATTTATGTGATTATTTCTACCTTTGTTAGTGACACGAGCTTATTTCATACACACTGTAAGATCCCAGATGAGTTTCCAGAAGATTTCACACAGATCACAATACCACAGGCTCTTAAATCTAGTGGAGAGGTCTCATTTTTTACAGCACAATGAAGTACAATTAAGGCATGATCTTCCTCTGACAACTCTGAAATGATCTGCATCCCAGCTCCTTAGGGAGTGTGTTGAAATTTATCCATTTAAAAGACCTCTAGACAACGTTTCAAGTGCTCTGGACTCTCATAAATATTATCAGCTCTAAATTTCTGGAAAGGGTCCCTGTTGAGAGGTAGTCCCTTCAGGAGTATACAGTACAACCTGACTAAAATACAACCTCATCCCACGTTCTTGTTCTCATGTATTTTGATCTAAGTGTAGCCAAGAATATTGTCGACAGAAGTTGCAAGGCAAGGATATAACAAGGAGTGTACAACTGAAGTGGCAAAACTCCCACTTCATCAATAAACTGAAGTGGATACCTTGCCTAGGGGTATGACTACAATGCACACTGTGGCTAGATGCAAAAATGTGTAGCTTTGAAATCAGCCAGTGTGGACACTGAAAAACTTTTGCCAGTGGGACTTGGTTTTGTAGAGGCTATTTCATACTGCTAAGAAAAGGTAATTTATCTCAGCACATTATGTTAGCCTCTGTAAAGCTTCTTCCAGGCTGAAAGATTACTTTGGAAACAGACATGTAAGACTACTTACAGAGTGTGTGTTTATGTTCTGACACTGTGCAGCAAAGACAAAATCAGTTAGAATGGGTGGTTCATGAGAATTCTTCAGACATTTCATAGGCAGCTTAAAGCTGGATCGAACATGTTTACACTGTCTTTGCAGGTATAGAAGTATAGACATACTCTGAAACACTGTCTGAGAACAATATCCCTAACCATATATGGATGAAATCATGGTTAACTGAATTTTCCCAGATGTATGTAAATAAACATTAACAGAATACAGATGCATTTAGTCAGGAATGCCATCCAAATCTAGATGCAGACACCTAACCATATACTGTAGGAGTCTATGTGGGAGCTGAGGGTCTAAACTCTCACTGCATTCCATAGACACCAAGGATTCAGTTCAGTTACCGACATGAAGATATCTAGTGGCTTCTGGAAAGCAGGGGAACTCATCCTGGCCATCTCCTGAGTCTCCAAGCAGGCACAACCTCCCAGAGATCCTCTGCTATAGCAGTCAGCCACAGCAGTAAACCTCAGCTCCTCCTGTGCCACTGGACTTGTATAGTTTTGAGAACTGCATCAAGGCCCTTGTCAATACAGGCAGTGAAGTCTAGAAATTTGTTCAACCAATGTACAGCCCTGCTTAAGGGTGAGTCATGCAGCTGTCTCAGTTGGGCTGGCTGTGTCACCCAGAGCTCCACAATGAGAAAGGAGACACTTTGCTGATATGCAGGTGATGCCTACATTGCAGGAATGTGGCTGGATTTCTGAATTTGATCCTGAATTTCTCTCTGTTTATATGCTAGTTTTTAACCATAGTCCAGTCTGAAATGAGAAAGCCAAAAATCACTTCTTCAATATTATTGAGTCACTCAAGCTAAAAGCTCCCACAGAGAAAACATTCTAGGAAACCTTCCATTAATGCTCAATATAATAATAATGCTTAATATTCTCAATCTAGTCGTAAGGTACTGGGGCAGAAAAGGTGTCCAGGGTCCTGGGCAGAGGAACTCAATCTTCTTTTTCCAAACATAAAGTCATCTCTCTTCATGGTCAGAGCAGAAAGGACATAAGGAAACAAATCATCTGTGTAATCAAATTTTTTAACTGAGATCTGAAAATGTATAGCTGCATTCCAAATTTTCCTTTAGGGTACTAATGCAAATTGTTTTTACACAGTAGGTTGAACCTTCTGTTTCCTCTCAATGGCTTCTACCTTGCTGCTTTTTCAGTGCAAAAGTCATAGTCTGATCTGGGCAGCTTATACTGTTATATTAACTAATAACAATAATTATCTAGATGTCGCTAGGAATATGGTATTAATAAGTAGTGTGGGCAATACAGGGCCTAGCACTTTGTTGATTCCACAATATTTGAACAACTTAGTATGCCACAAAAAATGGAACTGTTGCTAAAATTATGTGGGTTTAACTTAGGATTTATGAATTATTAGTCCTTTTTTAAAGACATCTGGGATAAGATGGCCTACAAATTGAAAATAATGCTTCATGTAACTGTTAGAATTGAATTTTTCTTCTGCTAAAAATATTTCAATCCCAATAATAAACAGAATACAATGGGAAGTATTTTAAATTTTTAAAGAAACATTGAATATGTGTGTATTTTCCTGTGTTTTATTACAGCACTATCAATCACTGTAGTTATTTCAGAATACTGTACATATGAATTAAATTAAGGAAACAGAGCTATTAGGAGAAAATATACAACCAAAAGCACTCCCTGTTTTTTCTTAATCCTAAATCTGACCTTGTTAACAAGCAGGTGCAATACTTCACACTATAACAGAGAACAATAAAGAAGCATGCTGTCCTCATTTTTCCTCTAATTGTCCTTTTCTCCAAATCCGATTAGTTCCTATTGGTTTTATGCAATATTCTCCACTATTGCCTTTTGTTCTTTTCAAGTTTATTGTAGACATGGAAATAGAAGTAAAATCCTTTGATCTCTCACATCACACAAAAGTAATCTTTGAGAATACAGCATATGCCAGAACATGAGAAATGTATCCCAGTTGAATTCCTCAGTCAAAAGAATTATGTATCTATGGCATCCTCTGTGAAAGTTCTCTGCAGTGAATTATTCATACTATTGTTACTGAGTACAGCAATGAAAAGGCACAGCCAAAGTGCCTTGTAATACCTTAGGTAGGTAATGTCCTTATTAACTGTTTTTTTCTTCTTTACCAAGGTAAGAGATGTCTGAAAGCAATTTATAATTACATAAACAGGTAAAGCATCCAGCATCCAATTAAATGTTCTTTATGGCATTTATCTTCCAGTTACCATCTTGTTATCAAAGAGTGTAAAAACTAGGTAATGAATAACAGAACACAGTCCTGCTAAAATGTATGTCATGCTCCTTGCATCGAAAAGTGACTTACTGAACCCAAGTGGTTCAATTTACCTCTTCCTTACACATTCTAAAATGATACAAAGGAAGAATAATGAAAAGCAGAATCAAAATCTACCTTTAAATTTTAACAGGAAAGCAGATGGATTTTCTACCTGAAAACATTAACAGGAGAGCAGACATACAAAGAAAGATGTATCTAACAGTCTTTTTATTTTTATTTTTTTTTAAATATCTGTCATTTTAAACATGCAGAAATTTCACAGAATTAGTGAAAGTAATGAAGCCAAACATTTACTCTTGGCTCAGCCAGTGATTTGCTGTGTGGTCCCAATAGTGCTTTGAAAATACACAATGCAACACCATTACATCAGATAATAGCTACTAAATGAATATTTTTGTTAAACTTCCGTTTATTAAATTGCAGATTTACAAGCAATTTTAAGCAATGTGGAAATTATGAAATGTGTCGTCCTTGGTTACTCACAAAAAAAAAAAAAAAAAAAAGACTTTTTTTACTAATAAGCAACATACGTCCTTAAAAACATTGTTGGACACCTTGAAAATAAGTGGTTCGAGCATCCAGGGAATTTCTTCCTGCAATAAAATGGTTCCTCAGTCACTATCCTCTGCTTGACTTACTCCACCCACCCAAGCTTAACTTTACAAAGTTTGTAGACATATGTGCAAAGATCAAATTAAACCACAAGTAGATTTTATAATTCCATTTCTTCTATTAAAAAGATCATTTCACATATCTGCAAGGTATGCATTAAATCACTAATATATTGTATAATCTCTCTTCTCCTAGTCAAAAAAATCTTGTCCAATATACTATAATATTATTATAACATCAGACATGCTCCTCTCAATCACATTAGCCTCTAAAAATGTGAATGCAGCTGAAAGCACAGTCAAACAAGGATTATGATATACAACAAATGATTAATAGCCCAAACTACCTCTGAGGAAGCATAGTATCAAAAAAGATGTTTGTGTCTTTGTTGTTGTTATTGTAATTAAGAATGACAGCAAACAAAATCTTATGCTTAATAAAGAGCAGAACATATGCCCATCTGGAAATATTGCTTGTAGAAACTTTCATACTCTCACACTAGGACACCTACACCACTGTTTTCTCACAAAACAAACTTTTGTAGTAGAAGGGAAATTATTGTTTTCCGATAATTGTAATGAATTACGATGACTTGAAAAGTTATTTTCTCAGCTCAGACAGAGATTCATTAGTGCTAATAAAATACGCATCGAGATATAACCAGCTCCCTGTGACGTTGGCTATGAGCTTAACAGGTTAAAATTTCAAAAAATGTTGAGAAAAATATTAAAACCTGCTGGTTCTCTTTAAAGCATATAACCAATTTGCCATTCTATTAACATAAAACACATTAAAATGACAGGCCATATGAAAGACAAGAAAAGCAATAAGCCTTGAGGGTTCTTAAAGAGTAGTCCTTTGTGTTAAAAAATGTTCAGCAATACCTACCTAAATTTGCATCATAGCATATTTATTATTTATAAAATAACACAAGGTGGAACTACATCAGCTTACAGAAGTCTTCTTTATTGAAACAGTGTAGCCTTAAGGAAAAGGCTGAATACTCAGAGGAATGTATCTTTCTAATTTTTATGAAAGAATCCAAGAGATTTTCAAGGATTTAAGAAAAACAGAAATATTAGCCCAGTGAAAACAAAACAAACAAACAAACCTCACAAAACATACAAGCAAATAAAAAAACACAAAGAAAGGAAATAAAAAAAAAAAAAAAATAAAATCTCACAGAGTAGACAGCAACAGAACTGATTTTTCATTTGTTTCTAATTTGCCTCCTGAGCTCATGGAAAAAAAATGTTTGTATATCTTGATCTGAACTTCACAGTTTTGCCCCCACTAGAAATTAATATTCATCAATATTTCTTTTATTAAGTGTTAGTGTTGGTAATATGGGATCTGGCACAAATCTGCCAATACAATATGCTTTCACTAGTCTCAGGAGGCCCAATCCTGAAAATATAAATGCACATGTGTAACTTTACTCAGGCAAGGAGCCTAATTGACTTAGTAATGAGTTAATATGTAAATATATTTGTCTAAGCATTTGCAGGATCCATCACAGATTTCCCAAGAGCGGTCTTCCCAGGGAGCTTGGTGTCTCCAGACTGTGGATCCTGAAGCCTGAGAGACATCTCTCTTGCTACAGAATGTCTAGATATGAAACTAATTCATGCACAGAAGTTCAGCTTATTTTTTTTTCCAGCAGCACCACCAGCTGGAGCAGCTAAAGAGATTAGGACCAAATTCTGAAAGCAATTATCCTGAAGAGAATAATTCACAACTAACATTGTTAGAATACCTCAATTGTTGCTTGCTCTTACAGTACTTCACAGGAGCCTTTCTGTTTTTGGACAGCACATTACAAGTTACCCTGAAGATATCAGGCTGGTTGTAAGGAGTCGGTTCTGTAGGGTGTCAGGTCTGCAAACACACCATAGGGGTTTCCTCACTTATTCCTACTTCAAAGAAGCATTAAGAACAATTTCTCTTTATTACAGTTTTTAACTAGATTTCTTTCCCCTGTGATGATTAATTAGGCGTTTGTTACAATTTGCTTTCTTTCCACCTCTAAGAATAAATGTCCCCTTCTGCTAATCAGACACAAACAAAATGTTTTGAAAAGTAATCACTTGCTAAAAAAAATGGAAATTGGGCTTCTGTGTTGTGAGGAATGTACACACATAGCACAGTGAAATTTAACACGGGTAAATGATCTGGCTACCTCAAAGTGAAGTTTCTGCCTTCCTACAGTGGCCTTTCACCCTGCCCTTTCCTCCAATCTGAGGAGAGCTGATGTTGATGGAACATATAATGGCTCCTTTCCTGTGTAGTAAAGTCAGCAATAAAGCTCAGTAATTAAGGTGACCGGGGAGGCCCAGCCCAGCAGGCTAGTGGTGTGGCGAACACTTTCAGAACTTCAAACAATATCAAAGTCACTGAAAAACGGGCCTAGTTCAGGACTGGTTTGAATTAAGCCTCACTTCCACACGCACTTTTCAAATCCAAGCTCAAACAAGAAAGCCAAGGCCTTCTGGATTTCATTAGAGCCAATTATCTTATCTGTTTCATCTCAGGCCTGACCCTAAGGCTGGCAAACAGCTATTCAGTGCATTTGTGTGGTTGTTTGAGAAAGCCTCCAGCCAGCCAATGGCCTGAGGAACCGCTAATTAAAACACAGTTGCCCCCTGCCTCTAGTGATTAAATATTTTCAAGCTTTTGTAAATAATTTTTCCATTCTTTGCCCCAAGC
Source organism: Anabacerthia variegaticeps (assembly GCA_035583185.1). Classification (NCBI taxonomy): domain Eukaryota; kingdom Metazoa; phylum Chordata; class Aves; order Passeriformes; family Furnariidae; genus Anabacerthia; species Anabacerthia variegaticeps. The sequence continues at coordinate 30,020,439 of JAWWEW010000078.1, read as the reverse complement.
CTCAGAGGTCCAATACATGCAGTAATTTATTTAGTTTGTCAAAGAATACTGCTGGAAATAAAACTATAATAGAAACTTAGGAAACTCTTGTATCTTGCCTAACTTTTGCAAGTGACATTCTACAAGCTTGCAAAACATGTATACTGTTTCCTATGTAATTATGCTTTAATAACCTCATTGTATTTGAAGTGATACAGTATAAAATAGGCCCTACATTTGGTTGATAATCATCATGTTTCCTCAGATGTCAACATGATATGTATGCTCATGGGCTTCATGAGATCATAGATGCTGCAGATGGGGTGCTGAGTGGTATCTGTGCTGCTGAGAGGGATGGACGCTTCTCAGAGGGTGGATCACACTTCAAAAGCCTATTTGGGAAAGACTGAATCCACCAGTAGCATACTTCTGGAACTGAAGAACAGAATACATGTCCCCATGTTCCAAATAAATTTAATCATTAAAATTTGCATAAAAGACATCTGGGCTAGAGGATTTCATCTATCTCCTTCTCTCAAACCCTGGGAAGACATTCCCTTTTGCATGAGATCAGAGAATCCAACTGGTCTCCTCCAGTGCCCAGCTCATGTCACACTGTGACTCACATGCAGCCAGTGTGAGGGGTGTGTACCTCTCATGCAACATGATGGGGAGAGGAACAACTTATATCTCCCAAATTAACCTCTTAACTCCTTACATCTTTATATTATTCTTAATAATAAAAAAACAAATTTATATTAGTACAATGCATTGGACAACATCATGAACCAAATCCCATGGCATAAGACATTGCACAGAATGGATAAAAAGATAGCTCATGTCTTTGTACTCTACGGGGACTTCCAGAACTACAGGCAGAAGCTGTACATGCCAGAAAAATAGAAGCAATCTCAGCATTATAGGAATTTAACTATTGTCCAGTTTTGTGTGAGGCAATATAGCAAAACAGAAATGTAAGGCAATATAGCAAAACAGAAATGTAAGGCAATATAGCAAAACATAAATGTAATAAAACATTTCAAGGAAGCTAATGAGGCAGCCTTGTAGCTGTTTATGAGAATACTCTGCAAATATGACCACTATCACACACAAAAAAAAGCAGAAAACCTCAACCTGGTATCATGGTATGGAAAATGAAATTCATAGGAACATTCTAAGAATGACATTGCAATAATAAACAAAATAGCTGAAGATTAGAAATCACTTTAGCTGGTTGGAGTGGTAATACATTCTGTATTTCAAATATGTGCTACAGAAAGAATTTGCAAAATTCAGACATTGCTGTATTCTGACTTACAACAGAGAAGGTCAAAGGGAACACAAGAACTTTCCTGACTGATAGGCAGAAAAATGGTTTTGCATATAGAGAGTGGCAGTAGTAATGGCTTGGGGGTAAAATTTTGGTAAGGTTGAGATTGAAGTAAATTCAGATTTCCTCAATTAGTATATCATAAAGTTACTACAAAATATCCTGATGTAGAGGAGACATACTTAGAAGAGAGAAGTAATTGGTTGACAAACAAAAATTGGATTTTCATTGTGGATGAACTGTCCTCTAGACAACCACAAAGAAGAAGGAGAAGGGACCAAGACCAAAAGCAGAATGCTATTAAATCACTGAAGAAAGGTCAAGGAGGAAAATATTGATTCCTCCAAAATACAAGTTAAAGGAGCTACTTGAAATGTTGGGTGGAGGCCAGGGACTACCAAGCACAGAAGTCAGAGAAGAATGAATTTTCAAGAAAAAGACCATCAGGGTAAACAAAAGCAGATGACACACACACTAAGAAAAATGAGGGTAAAATATAGACTATGAGCTTTGGGCTAGGAGGGGTTTAGGCTAAGAATGATTTCAGAGGAAGGCTGAGATGCTGTTTTAGAGAAGGTCTAGAAGTGAATCAGGGGTCAAACAGCAATCTGTACACTTGAAGATAATTAGACGAGAAGAGAAGAGAAGAGAAGAGAAGAGAAGAGAAGAGAAGAGAAGAGAAGAGAAGAGAAGAGAAGAGAAGAG
>JAWWEW010000078.1:29995685-30018407 GCA_035583185.1 Anabacerthia variegaticeps | reverse complement strand
AGAAGAGAAGAGAAGAGAAGAGAAGAGAAGAGAAGAGAAGAGAAGAGAAGAGAAGAGAAGAGAAGAGAAGAGAAAAGCTTGTGTCCCAGGCAGATGAAATGATGAAAAAGAATGAGGGCCTGGTGACAAGCAAAAGAGTTTGAGAAGAACAGATGAGGAGCAACTTTGTGATCAGAGGAGTACAAAAAAGGTGTGGGAAAAAAGGGGAGCTAGGGATGCTGTGAAGAACCTGGTGAATGGTCAAATAAAGATTTCAAGAGAGAAATGTTGAAAGTGGGGTAAAACTATTTGCAGTCTTGGAACATTATTTATACTGCTTGGTACCATTGGAAAAATATTTCCAAAATTTGAAAGTTCTTAAATTGGTTCAGAAAGACCACAAAAGACAACATAAAAAAAACTGTGTTTTTTCAGTGACTTTTTACATAGCGGCCAATGACTGAACTTAACACAGAGCAAATCAAAATTTACTGAAAAACACTTGTGTAAAAGGTAAAAACAGCATGGTTTTACTTTCAGGGGCACTTGGCAGCGACACATCTGATGGTACAATGTGAAAAAGAAATCACTGCCTCCTTGGTTAGTTTGAAAAATACTCTTCAAGCTATTACAAACTCTGCATTTCTTTTGCTGTCTTTGTTTGCAGTTTGTAATAAAATCACATTGAATATGCTGGGCAACTTTATGAAATGCTTTTTCTTTGTAGAACAAAATTAAGAAAATGAGCAGATAATAAACTGTCATTTTCAGATCCGAAGGGGATATGTTTCCACAGAGTTCATCACATAGAAGGTGAGGCAGATGGTAATGAAGCATCAGGAAGGAAAAGTCCCTGTGGCACAGGAGTCAAAGCACTTGCTGATGTTTAATAATACATTCTTACTCTGTAAACATCTTGATTGAAGAAGTAAGAGGGTTGGAAAGTATAGGGTGGTAATTAGCCCTCATTCTTCTGTTAGCCTAATACTTCAGGACTAGAAGTAACTTTTTTCAAGAAATGCACACTTTTACTAAAAGATAATCTTTTTGTATATGTACATATCTTTGATATTTTTCAGAAGGAAACTTCTTTTCAGTATGAGGGGGAAAAACCCACAAACATTCCCAATAATCTGATAGCAAAGGCATGAACTTCAGATGTCATGAGGTCAGGTTCAAGTCCCTGATTTTTAAGAATGAGGAACAATAAATAGTCTTCAATCTTTCACAGTATCACAGAATCATCAAGGTTAGAGGAGAACTTGAAGACCAGCAAGTCCAACCATCAACCCAGCACCACCATAATCACCCCTAAACCATATTCCTCAAGTGTCACATCCAGACACCTCTTGAACACTTCCAGGGACAGTGACTTATTCCAATATCAAACCACTCATTAAGTGATTTTTTTTTCACAATATCTAACCTGAACCTCTCATGGTGCAATTTAAGGACAAGTCCAAGACCAAAGGGTTAGGGTTTTTTACTTAAGACTTTCTAGCTTCCTAGAGTTATGTCCTCACCATAAGGTTAGAGATGAACATTGTCACAAAAGGGTTTGAAACACAAACTTATCTGTCTTCTTGGAAACTTTCAACTAGCTTTGGTTTTGTTCCAGTGCATAAGAAAATCAGATGTCATAACCACAGACAGTTGCTGCTTACTGGAACTGCTGTCTTTAGTCATCTCTACTTTAGTAATGCACTCCCTGCACAAGAGGGACAAAACACCAGAATTCAGTCAATTTACTGACAGGGAGAAAAAGAACCAAAACAGCTGCATCTTTCCCTTCAGCCCTCCCCCTTATATCTTCTGATAAGCATGTACACTCCTATGCATGGCACAGGAGAAATGCATCCCAGACATAGCTATTCAACCTGGTTTATACTGTGCTGTAATTTGTTTGGTTTTTTTGGTTTTGGTTTGGTTTGGGGTTTCTTTTGTTTTGGTTTTAATTCATAAATTAATTATTTCAGTAACTTTATTTTAGATGCTGATATAAATATGAGCAGAAGCCTTGTGGTTGGGAAACACATGAATCAGCTACTGAGATACTTCCAAAGCTTGCTTTGTTTCAAGGCATAACAACTCATGAAACTGCTTGTATATAAAGATTTGGTTGCTTAATCAGGTTAAATGTAGTCACTGTATCTACAATAAGATCCTGCCACAATTACTTGTGAAGAACCTCTGATTTCACAAACTTTTAAAAATTACTTTTACAATAAGTTACCATTTTGTGTAAGTAACAACTCTGTACCTTAGCTATGAATTGTGCTGGTGTGCACAACTGGAACCTGCATAAGCTAATCTCACAAATGATCAGTTTACTTCTAAATCCTGACCCTAGTGTATGTGATCACAAGAAAAAGACCCCAGTTTGCCTGAAACAAATATACACAATGGTGCACCACTCTACAACTGAGTATTTTTCTTATATTATTTTCTTATAATGCCTGAAAGAAATAATTAATGTCTCAGAGTTTGAAGTCTGATGGATTTCCTCACCCTGGTAACAAGTTACTGCTCAAGAAGCTGCACTGGTTTAATGGGATTACTGGTGGCCCAAGAAGTAGTCCTAATACCACACAATCATGACTCACAGACCTCCTTGAACTTATTCATTAGATATCTATTTTTGAGACATCCAGTTTGAAACATTTCTCCACAAGACCAAAAGCTGACTTTAAAAAGTAATTAAATACTTGGAGTTGGGACTCCAACAGTATCTAGTAAAAAGAGTCCTCATAAGATCTTGCAGCACTGAGTAAAGTGCCATTCACCATAATTCAGCATTTCAAAATCTGACTCTTGCATATTTTTCTATTTTTTTTTTTTTTTCAGAATTACTGGACATTTATTAATGAGAATATTTATTTTTTTTCTAAGAAAAATACTTATTCCTTTCACACAATTACTTTATGGGCAAAGTGTAGCACAGGTACGCAAAATCATTAGGATAAAAAATATCTTCAAGGAGTTTTTTGTGCAAAAGCATGAGAACATCTATAAGCACAGACATGCCCTGGAGCCACTCACACAAACTAACGCTGAGACACAGGTGCGTGAGCACACACAGCACCTCACAATACTTCTTTGCAGTCCTGTTTATGTTTGAAAGGATCAAAATAAAAACTTCCATTTCTTTTTCTTCTCTAAGTATTAAAAGAATAATAGTGGAGGTCTCATTAGCTAAGCTGGCTAAAGAAAGCATGAATAAGAACTGTGTAGCTGAAAGGCCTCTGTTTCTGCTGTTCTTGAAACAACACTTCTGTCTGATTCTGGATAATGGGCTTTTAATAAAAATATCCACCAAAGGAAAACAATTAAACAATACATAAAGCACCAGGGTGCAATCTAGTGGTTCTGTTACAGTCTGGAGCTGTTCCAGCAGAGAACATGTGGATATTTTTTACAGGCTACAGTCTAGTTCTCAAAAGTTATTATAAAGTAACAAAATTTAAATTGGGGCTGGACATCCATACAATCACTCAGTGTTGCTGCAGGACTTTTAATTCAGACCTGAAATTTATCTCCGTTTAAATGGTGCAGATATTTTGAATTTTAGGATAAAAATATCTTGTGCATTCTTGCTGCCATTTATTTTCTTGCAGGATGTTTTTGGTGATATTTCTCACCTTTCCATCAAAGTACTTAACAATATGGCAGTTCTTTATCCATACACTTCCATTCTTTTATCTTTCTGACTTAAAAAAGATTCAAAAATAGTTGTATTGAAAAAGAGTTCAGGTATTTTTCAGTCCTTTGAAACTACAGACAATGTATGGGTTGGGGTTTTAATCAAATAGTTTTTAACCTGAGCCACATAAACCTGACACATGCCGTATTTTATTATCCTTTCTCCTCCACCCCCTAGTCTGCCACGTCAATAAAAAAACTGTGCATCTGTAGAAAAGTAAGCTGACACTAATTAATTTCTGTAATGAAAAGTTTCACTTCTGTAGTTCCAGTGAATGAAAGGAGAGTCATATACAGTTTTTAAAATCCTGGTACAGTAAAGGTGAAAATGTAGGGTATTTTAGTTGCAAGAAGTTAAATTTTCCAAATAAAAATAAAGTAGGAAGAACAAGAGGTCGCAGGTTATAAACACGGTTGCCAGTTTTAGTTTTATGGTGAACTTTGAAGTATAACAAAATGTTGAAAAGCTGTTTATACCAGTGTTTCAAATGCTTTTAACTCTGCTCCTCCATTTTCTAAGGACTCTGTCCCTATCTCCATGATACTACTTATCTCAATGCTCAAAACATTTGCCAAGAAAAGAAAAAAGGCATAAAAATGTACCATTATTACAGAACCTTCTCCACCACACTCATAAAAATATTCTAAAGCCAAAAATCATGACTATTGAATATTTATGTATGAAACTTATACTCTAAGCAGATTTTAGGGTTGATATTTCAAGCAAACGTCTGCCTTCTTCAAACCTCTTCAAAAGAAACTGCCCAGATCCTCTTAAGTTATCTTTCTATAGCTGTTTGGTATACCTTTTAAAGACACTTGGTAGAAGTGGACAAGGTCAGAAACGAAAAACTGATTGAAACTGTAACTTAAGACTGTGCAGAATGCTGTGGGTGACTGAAAGCAAACTATATACAGAAACCATTGTTTAGATTTCCTAGAGCTTCCATGTCTGTGTTATGTTCAGTCATAATTTTTCTTCACAAAAGCATTGCCCTTGACAATGCACAAGGACTGCACATAACCTGCATTCTCAATAATATCTATCTACATTTGGGTAAATCTTTTATCTGTCATACTCAGAGATTCTGCCTTCCTCTTTATGCAGTGTAATGCTGAACATATTGTTGCCAACAAATAGACAAGAGAGATAACTACAGTTGGGATAATCTTTACCAGTTATTACAAAACAACATATTGAAAAATAATTCGTTTCCATTATTAAAGACAAACATGGCATTTTGCTAGTCTGGTGCTATTGCAAATGGAGTTCACTGAAACCAGAATAAAGTCTTGAAGATGTTAGAGCAGTCTACTTCTAATTCTTTTGTTGACTCATGAGGCTCAGCAGCTCGCTTGACTTATTATCCACCCTTCCCACACTTTTGACTTTTTATCTCTTCAAAGAGATATCAAACCTTATCAAACACTTGAAACAGAAATTGAGTCTTACCATATTTTTTAGACCCAGTCTAGCAAAACATAGCCTCAGCAGCAGCCTCTGGAAATTACAGTCATAAAAATTAATAGCATTAGGTTATGGCTATTTGGAATTATTGTTTAAAAGAACTTCATTCTCAAAAGCTATTCTTGGTGGAATTCATTAAACATCACAATATACCATTGTACTATGACTCACTTCAAATACTGAGGAAGAGTTAGGAAAAAATGTTGATTTTTGTCTTTTGCATTCTTTTGTTATGTATATGTTACCAAGACTTCTACTCAATCAGAGAATGATACAATATTGCAGGGCAGTGATGTCAAAGATAGCCACAATAATATTAAAAATAATTTAAATCAATGGTTCGCCCTCATGTGGTGTATTTAGCTCATTTCCAGAAACTAGGTGTCTCAGAGATCAGAAATTAAAATTATTTGGCAACTGGATACATTTTCAAATGAAGAGAGATTGAAAAAGAACAGAAATACTGCATTTTGAGTGAAGAAAAATAGGAAAGGACATGACAGAGATCATACAAAGGTATTTAAAATAGTAAGTGTGGATAGGCAAGAATGTGCGTTTCATCTACACATGTAGTATATAAACCAAAGGACATTCAATCAAAGTGGAAGACCAGTGATTTGAGCTAAACCAAAGAATTTTTGTTTTTCAGACACACTTACTTAAGATCATGAAATTCAATACCAATAGGATACGTGAAACTTCTTTAAGTTATCTCCAATTCCTCAGTGAAAAAAAAAAAAGTTATAAAAGTAAAATTTCCAGGAAAATTAAATTAATACATAAAAATATATGCTATCTACAAATATTATATGAATAAATATAAGGCAAATTCAGCAATATAGTGTTTTTTCTTAGTATTTATGTAATAAAATGTAACTTAAATAGTAAAGAAAAATTACAGTCAGTTTCTATGCTGAAGAGGAGTTAACAGAGACAACATATTTGAAAACAAAAGAAGTACATTTACAGAGTTTTTAATTTGAAATGTCAAAATTAAATGTCACCAGATCTGGAAATACAAAACTAAGGGGGAAAAAGTGTTGGTGTACATCACTGCAATCTCTCAAATAACCTTAACTATGCCTTGTATGGCCACAAGACAACAATGAATATTTTTGTTAATATTTTTGAGTAGCAATTAGAACACAGTTTTAAACATTTTTATTTTCTCCCAAAACAAGCACTGAGAACTGCAAAGCAAGGTGAAGATTTTCTACACACCTTAATTTTCTTTCATTTTTACATTTTAACATATGTGGTTTCAAGTATTACTTTAATTTTGGACTTTCTTGTTTAAAATTATATTTGTAGGTAATTACAAATGGTGTGCTATATTCTAAATTAAATTGTAGATACAGCTCATCCTTAACTCTGTCTTAATGCCACCTATTTCTTTTGAATTTTCTCAGCTTCTTAAATTAAAATCAAACATGTGACTGCTAAAAGATAATATTATCATAAGCTATTTCTAATCATTCCAAGAATCACACACACATATATGTTTCATTATATGCAAGCTTTTATGGCCAGGTTCATTGATATGCTGTGGCTGTTTTATGCTACTCTGGAGTAGTGCAAAGCAGCCAGAGCACACTGGCTGGTTAAGCTAAATTTACAACTTCTTTGTTGAATAAAAGCAGTGCAAAGTGGTTGGAAGGCACACCCCACTTCCCTTCTATCTCTTGCTACTCTCTCACTCTTCTCAACACTCATTTGTTTCCACTGTGTCCTGCATCTTCTATACTCTATTCTATGCAAAAACACACCCCTCCTGCCCTCTGTAAGCTCCAAGTACACACACAGACACATGTGCATGTACAAAACAGACCTAAGGCTCTGTCTTCTGCCAGCTTTACTGAGCACATCTGGTATAACGTAGAGCTTATGAAAATAATTATTTGAACATTACTAGTCAACCATTGCTCTTATTTTTTTCTATAACTGTTGGCAGAAGAGAGTGGATTACATCCTCATAAACTCGAGTGTAAAATCATCCTCTTAGAAAATAGCCACCATCTCCTATTGTTTTCAAAGAGATTAAAGCAAATTTAACCTGAATAGGTGGAAGTAAATGATGAAACAAACTCTCTAGAGGGATACTCCAGGCCCTGAAACTAATGGAAAAGAGCTGTGCATTTTTGTTATCTTAGGAGAAAAAAAAGAGATGCCTACCCTTTAGAAAAATGTCATTATTTCAAGGATTTTTTAGCTAGACCAATTGCTTAACTATGGTAAACATCAAACACTTTTCTGGCAAAATTATATGGTATAGTGATTTGATTATCACACTTACTTTATGTTCTACAGAAATTCCTCTCTCCTACATTTTCTACTACCTTCTTACAGTTAACATGAGCAAACTTATTTTCTTAGTAGCAATGGGAAAGAAATTAAAACACAGTCTTTTATAAATGAACGAGCAGTGTTCATCTTCAAATTTGCTACAGCCATTTAAATCTGATTTTGCAATAGAGTTTTAGTTCAAAAATAAAATAAACTCTTCATGTAGCACTAAAATCAAAATGGCAGACACAAACCAGCACCATAATTTTTCCTGTTTCCCATTATAGTCCCAGTGCAGCCACTCACTCAGCATGCCTTTGAAGGGATTATTTTGTGCTATGCTATTCAAATCTTTTTTTTTTTTTTCATTTTTACACAAAAAGTTGGGTTTTTTCCTGAAGAAATAGAAATATTTTCTGGAACTGTTTGGAGGAAGAATGAGGGAGAATATTATTCAGTCCTAAAAAGATTTACTTTAAATAGATTTACCTAGTGAGCTATGCAATGGAAAATAACTAATATTCTGCTACCTGCATGTATATATGTGGGTGCGTAAATGCTTACACTCTTCTACAAATATATTCTGGCCTAAGAACAATACATCTGATGTCAAATATATTGTCATATGTAATACCTGATTATGAGCTGAACTCGAGACAGAAAAAAAAGCCTTGGTCTCTTTCTGTGGACATTATCATTCTGAAAGATCTCTGCTGTGAAATTTGACAGTCAATCAAGCAGTAAGAAGTTACCTAGTGTCAAGCCTGGTGACACTTCAAATATGTGCTTGGTGCAATTCTAGGATGAAATTAGGGCTCTTCTGGTGAGGAAGTGAAAGCTATGTGCATCCTCTAGGGAGTTTTAGTTTATTTTAATGCAAATTTCTCCGTTCCTAAGAACTCAAAGGATTATGCTCTGAAGGCTGTCAGTAAGCAGGAAGCCTTGGCTTTTCTCTCAAACAGGCTCCACCCAACTGCAAACTTATTCACACCGTGGTTAAAAGGGAGAGGACCTTCACCAACATCCACTCCGGCCTTCACTAGGGACTGAATTACTGCATAACCTCTCTGTCTACTGGTGAGTAGGTATGAAGTGAAAATGTCTCCATTCTGTCCCTTATTTTTCTTTTAAGATTAAAGATGTTCAGCCTTTTCTCCATCCTTTAGTTCAGATCTTGTCTGTAAGTCTGTCTATAAAACAAAGCAACTTAATAAAAACACCCAAACATTTTCCTATCTACAAAATTCACTGATTTTCTTAAAAACTCATTGCAGGTCAAAATTCCACAACAGCTGATTTACTGGGATGTTTTGGCAATGCTTCTACTGATTTTCTCCAAGACTGTACCACCCTTGCTATCTATGGCTAAAGGACTGAACTCTGGATCTCTCTTACCTGACTACTGTCTCACAATTCTGTTGTGGTCAAACTGAGAACTCAGGCTACATCATGTGTGATATTTTGGATAACAGCAGTAATAGATTCTGGTCCATGAATAAGGTGTCTCTTTACTGGAAGATGTAAATTTACCTACCATTCAGATGAGATCCATAGAAAATAGCTACTGGTCTGTTCCACGTAATTGACACATGTTTTGTACTCACACTTCAAAGTTCCATGCTATTTGCTTCATTGATCCCCATTCAAAACAATCATACCAGTCATACTAACCCATACCAATAAGCCCTACAGAGGGCACAAAGACTATGACTGGGCCACAAGGGCCTGAGAGGCAGGGATATCCTGTTGATACTTATTTGGAGAAAAGGAAAACAGCAATAACTATTGCAATCGCTCAAGGATATTATACTTTAAAAAAAAAAAAAGGCAACTATTTAACACAATGTGTAACTTTAACATTAATGACAACATTAATCACAAAGTTAAATGAATGGATTTTAGATTATGTGAATTTTATTTTCCTTAATAGTACTGCTTTGCTTAGGCACAGAGATTTAAAGTCCTTCTTAACTCTGAAGCAAAGTAATAGGCACAGCAGCAATATTAGCTGCTCTAAACAATTTACTAGGGAGCCTTAAAATAGAACTATGAAGCATGTATTTGTAAATGTACTATTAAGCCCAGGTATTTGTCATCAGGACAGCAGTGGTACCAATTATGGTTACAGTCTCAATTATGTGAGTCTTCTGTTTAATAAGCTGGGACCACCATTCTCTACATCATTAGATGGTCATATTATCTATATCATTAGTGGGACAGTTTGGATCCAAACCAAGAATGTTGGGACAGAAATACCAGATATATTATCAGACAGTAATATCAGTGATTTGAACCATCCAGTTCCTTAACTTACATAAAAATCTCATCAAAGTGTAAGATGTATCTTGGAAAGAGCTTGAGGCAATTTTGAGGTGTAGAAAATTTGGAGCCTGCCACTTAGGAACTGTTCAGACTCCTTTCAAAATACTGGAAAATGTAACCGAAATTCAAACATTTTACAAAATAGCATTGTGAATGTGCAAGGCTATTTCTCTGACTAGGGCTTAGACTTCGAATTCAGGTGTGTTGTTTACCAGAAACTCTTCATATTATTAAATGGACTGCACAGGAGTTCTTTGGGAACAAAAAACCCCCAAACAAACACCAAAAAGCACACACACACAAATCAACAAACCAAACAAGACTTTCATGCTTTTTATGATGCATTTTCAATAGAATATAGTCAAAAGCTGCATAAAGCAAATGTGCTATTTAAAATTAAATATCCTAAAAGAGATTGGAGATGCATGCTGTTTGTCTCATTGCCCTTTTTATATATTTTCCACTAAATGAAACCTATTTTCAACTATGTAGCATTGGCCCAATCTTGAAAGGTGAGTGCTCACTAAATCCTTCCACTGGACAGTGTTGCGATCAAGGGAAATGGTGTATGTAAGACAGGATTAGTGACACTCTGAAAGGCTGTGTTTCAACCTGTTTTTATCTTCTCTGGTACCATGAAAATAAGACTAAAATTTATGATGCACCACCTATGAAAGAATAACATGTCATATAGAATGAGCTATTGAAAGCAAAGAGAAATATAGCACGCAACATTTCCTATCATGTTTATTGAGATATTCCACAATTATTTACTTTTAAGGAAATAACATTTTACTACAATTTGTAGAAAAAGCTAATGGTCAAATCTGTGATCATCATAATGAGTCTTTTAAGTGAATGAGGAACACTGGATTTGGACCATACTTCACATTGCTCTACTGGCATTAACTGCAGTCAATGTGAATGTGAACAGTAATTTTCTTCTGCATGGTGTAAATAATTATATTTAAATTTCATGGGTAGAGGAGTGAGCAAGCTTAAGGTCATTTTACTGGCATGGTATAATGAAAAAGCAAGTGACTGATTAATAATTAGATCTTTTTTTTTGTTGATTTTGCGCAGATGATGACAAATTATCCTTTTTTTTTTTTCATATTTACTACACTCTCATATACTGGGATACCAGAATTAAGTCAGTTTCACCATGGGTCATTCTCCTGACTTTCAGTATAACATTAGCTCTTAATCATGTGCTTAGGTTCTACAACCACTTCAAAACTTTCAAAGGTACCGACCTGAATGCTGTGAGATACTCAACATCACCCATAGGAGGGTCCAAGCCACCTGTCCAAGCGATATTTATGTTATAACCTTCACCAGGCCCACTTCCAACCTGAAAAATAGGGATAAAATGCCAAAAGTAGTGAAAAAAAAGAGGAAAAAGAAGAAGAAAGAGAGGGAGAGGGGAAAAAAAAAAATCTCAAATGTGCTTTAGAAACAAACATCAAACAACATGTCAGATCAGTCCAGCCTTGTTTGACAAGGACTGCTCTGGGTTATGCACTTGTTCTCCACTGGTCCCCTGCTCCCAGTGGACAATTTGGTAATCTGGTGTAATTTAAAGAACCAGAGAAGGACAAGAAAATTAGGGGTAATCATGCAAAGCAATTACCTGAAAGATACAAATAAAAATGGGGCTCTAAAGAAATAAACCTAACCTCATTTGCGGCTCCACTGCCAGGAAAGAAGTTGCCTTCATCATAGCGATGGAGGGAAACATACAGGATACTGGGGTCAGCATAAAAAGCCTGCTGTGTACCGTTGCCATGGTGAACATCCTAAAGGAGAAAGAAAACAGATGACAAATGTAATAATGTCCAACTCAGTGTAGAGAGCTCACTTCTGCTTTCTTTTACACCCCCCTCCTCTGTCTCTCTCAGTTTCTCTCCCTCTCCCTTGCCCTCCTTTTGTCTTTTCCTTTCCCCCTCCCTTCACCACCCCATACTTCCTGAACTTTCAGGCAAATTACTCTTTAATGCACTCATTTTTTAAACTGGCTTCTAAAAATCAGGAAACCATAGCGAGCGTGCCCTGGAGACTCCAGATGAGCAGTCATTGAGAAATCCCAGTCCTTTTGTACAATTAGATATTTATACACCGGCTCTTTGTACTCCTTGCCTCAGTGATGGAATCTAGCATCCTGTTTTATGGAGGAATTTTATGACTTATTAACTGCCAACAGTTCATAACCCCTCAGGCTTAATTAACTAGCCTCATTGGCCTCTGAAGAAAGACTAATGTTTAAACTACAAACTAGTATTTTGCAGAAGGATCTATGGTTTACAGAGCTTTTTCACAATTCTTGACAGAACACTAAACATAAGAGTATTCATTGATTTGCCAAGTTCCACTATTGAGGTCAAAGGCTCTGCGACCAGCTGAGTAAATTGGCTTTCTTGAAACATTCAGTTCAGTTCAGTCCCTCAGCAGTTAGATCCACATCAAAAGAGATGCCAGATGCAGAAAGGACTTCATACTTCATTTTTGCAAAATCATGACGGCAACAGTTGAAGACATAGGAATATGATCTCATTAGCTATTAAATCATCTGGCAGATAGGATGGTGCCTTCTACAATCAAGGAGTGACCTTGGCTAGTCTCCATATTTCAAACATCATATAACAACAATGAATAAAATTCTGTCATTAAATAAAATACTGAAAAAGAAATGCTGACAGTATATCTATGTACCAAAGGCTGATGATGCAGACTTTTCAATTTTTTTTAGCTTTGTTTCTTACTGCTGCACTATGTGGTTAGGCACATAAGGACTTTACAAATGAAAATGGAAAATCCCCTTGCTTTTCAGTAAAAGAAAAGTCAAAGAAAAAAAAGTTCCTTCACTGGCATTTCTAAGAAGCTGAAAAGTTACAGATATTATTAATGTTCCTCCTTTAAGCCATGCCTTTGAAATGCCTGATTTAGAGAATTAAGAAGGAGAACACACAAAGTACTCTGAATGGCAACACTGTCACCCAGTCTGCATTTACTTCACAAATGTTTTGAGGTCTAAATCAAATTTAGTATCACAGGAACAACAGTCACATTTTCTTCAGAACGCTTTGACCTGAGAAGGTTTAAGGTGTACCTCAAGGTGTTCACTGCCAACAGCACAGCAAGCACTGACCATTGCTTGCCTTCCTTGCAGCTGATGTAGCCCATGACTTTCACCCACATTGTTCAGAACTCTCTACATTGATTGAATTTTACTTGTACTGCATTGTGCTTGACTTGAACCTCCTCTGGGACATCTGTACTGTAACATTATAAGAGTTTCTTTTCTTAGTAGAAAGTACTTGAAACAACACAAATATGGAGTTGCAGCCCAACTGTGACAATGCCAATGTTAAATGCAACACATCAGAGGTGAGAAGGAGTACACACTGGTGTGAGGGTGTTGGAGATTTGAAGGCAGCCAGCATACTGTTAGAGGGTTCTGACTGGAAAATGAAGTAAAATCTGGCATGCAGACTAACCTTAGAAATCCATTCAGTCTTCAGCTGTGACAGAATTGATTGGTTTACTCCAAAACAGACTCAAATCCTGCTAACATGCATACAAGTATGGATGCTCTTGCAATGAGGACTGCAACCTTAGAAGCTATGCTGGGCACATCAATAGATGTGCAGGGACTATGACTAAAAACACAATAGGACTTCATTTGGTGATTTTAATTAGTCTTTCTTTTCCATGCCTATTTGGGGATTTAGATAAATCTTGCTGTAACAGGTTCCAAATGAGAAGAAAAAATATTAAAGGGGAACAAAGAGATTTTTTTTTCCTTTTTGTTTTTTTTTTTAAATCCAAATATCAAAGCTAGCTTTCTTGTCTAAACCTTAATTCCATGAAGAGTTAGTCTGTTTTGAAGAGGAACTGTTTTCCTGCTTAGACAAAGGAATGTGTTCTTTAAGACAGCAAAAGTTAGCGTGTGGGAAATGAGTTCACATTCTGCCTTTAGTAGATGCAATGTATTCAGGGTATATAAGTCAGTTCAAAACCAGATATTTATCCAAATGGTGGGATAAGGAAAAAAAACCAAACCTGTCAGAGACGTCTGTTATTTTATTGTAGAAATAAATGAAGAGAAGATTGACAATTAAAAAGATATGAATTTATATATGAAGAGATGTGTCAGCTAAGAAGACTACACTTAATTTGTAACTAGAGTATACTTTAGTGTGTGGGATTGGATATTACTTTTTAATAATTTTATTGTAGTAACATGTATAGCTGCCAACTTGCATGGGGTCCTGCTGTGCTGATCACTATGAAAATATGGTCTTAAAGGTTAATTTCAAGTCTAACATCTGTAATTCCATTCTTTCCTTCAGATGTCCCAAGTTCGCTGTCAGTGGGAATAAAGACGTCACTACTAACTTGTTCATTCATTCAGTTTGGCCTTGATTTACCCACAGCTTGCATACATAAGAAATTTTCCATGTGAATTTTTGTACATCATTACTCGGACCATGGAGCAGAATAGGGACTGGACTGCAACTGCTCCAGGAATGAAATAATCTGTGTCAGCCATATATTTCTTCCTTGTCACCAGTTGAGTTATTCTGGTCAAAAGGGACAGAGTTAGAGAGAGGCTGAGCATTCCCTATCTACTTTCTTGGGTAAGGATAGGCAATTTCACAGGTAATCATTTGCACAGATAATGGCTTGCATATCTAACCTTGCCTTGAAAAGCTGAAACAGAACTTCTAAGTGCTTATTGGCTAACTATATCAAAGGCAAGTGTTTTCCCGAAAAGGCAAATGTAACACTTACAGACAAAAAGACTTACAAACATTCACAAAACACAAGCTTTGAATAAGCTTTTCCTATTAATTAATAAGAATCAACTGAGAGTTCACTTTTGGCCAGCACTTATAGCAATGAACTGAAAGATTCAAGTCAGGAAACAGATGCAACATACAGTAGAAGTAAATCCTTCAAACATACTAGTTTCTGGCAGTTTATGTTTCTAAACGATAGTAGACCAAGATGAGAAGTATTTGAAAAACATTCTAAGAATATTTAATCTACCTATATATTTATTCCATTACTCACTTTTCACTTGCCATTCCTTCTCCCACACTTCCCCTTTCTCTGCTTCTCTTCAACAGCCAGTACGCATGTTTAACTGAACAAAAGTGCTAGATGGTAGGGCCATGACTCCTCAATAAGATTTAATTATGAGTGCAGATATGAACAAGATTTAGACTATTAAGCCATGCACTTCAAAAACCCTTTAACATATTTTGTCTTTAAATCTTTTATCACCTGCAAAAATTAATTAAGTGCAGATGTAACAGGTTAGGTTTTGATGCCAGGGTTCATTTCCTGTCTATGCTTTGTCAGACACCCTATTACACCTCGTCATGAACTGTAGGAAAACAAAAATGGTGCTCATAAATCAGCACTCAACTTTCCTTGGGCTGTGCATTGGGCTGATCCTTTAAGTGCAAGGCAGAGTTCCAATTCATTATTCATGAAAATAATATAGCCAACATGCCAAATGTCATCTGCATTTAAATAATCCATTTGTTAAACATATTAAGTATTGTGTAAGAATGCCTTCTATTAAAATACAAGACTAATCCAATGAAGTGGATTTTTAATCACATAGCTTTCCTTCAGGGAACCATCAAAACCTGGCATACATGACTTGAAAGCTTCTGAGAGGGAATGACCTGTCGATTTGTTTAATAATATCGAAGTTACACAAGTCAAATCATTGCTAGCTGGGGAAAGTGGCTAATTTGGTTACCAATGCAACAACATTCTTTAAAGAACATCTGACTATTTAAAGTTTGTATTCTGTAGGGAAAAGTAAACTTGGGTTCTGTAGGGTTATTTTAATGGTGGAAGTATCAATTCATTTAAGGACCATAAAAGTTGCCCTGATCTGTGCCTTCTTCTCATTAAATTGCAGTTAACACCATTAAAGTGAAACATAGATGTTTATAGCTTTGGTACTGCCATCCTGGCTTTAATGAGTTCCCAAAATCAGAGGAAACACACATCTTTATTACTTGTAGGTATTAAAAGCTGGAAAGTCTGACATATAAATACAAATTCATTATCTTTTATCTAGATGCATTGAAAGTGTGATGCTTGCCAAGAATACATACCAGATCTACAATCAATATCTTGCCTATATTTAGCTTGTCTCTCAAGTATTTGGCAGTAATTGCAATTGAATTAAAAAAGCAGAACCCCCTGTGGAATAGAGAAGAACAGAAATAAGAAAGCAAATCAGTCAGGAAAATAGCTATAAATAATGTTCAGAGCATTTTAAAAAATGCTATATGATCTCTGAGGCCATAAATCTCCTTCTGGGAGTACCTAAAAAGCCTTTTCAGTCATCTGCTAACAATTACAGTTCTTCAGAGACATGCACAATGCAGGTGATTGCCAGTAACCTTAGTGCTCCAAGATGGGCAATATTCCCTGGTACTTACATGGCTGTTGATTCTTCAGCATGATGGCCTGGGGGCCTTACAACAGCAAAGCCATTCTGTAAGAACAAGATAGGTTTTCAATTATCAGCTTAAAAAAAATACTTGACTGAGCAGCAGGCAGATGGGATTGAAATCTATTAGCGGGTTTTTTTCTGTCCAATCACCCATTCATAGTACTGCCAGAAATAATATAGTTGAGAACAGTGGCATATAAACTTACATAAATGCACACATACATATACATACATACACATGCAATATTATCTAAAGAGGAGAAAAAAAGACAGGATGAGAAAGCCCTTGTTACCAATTCTGCTGTCTAGAATTCACATTTAAAAGAAGCATCTATGATCATGTAATCTTAGTTTGCTCCATCTTGAGATGCTTTAAAATAAAAGTAGCTTGAGTGATGATCAAGGAATTTTTTGCCTCCAGAGTCACTGAAGATAAAAGAAAAATGAAATTTCCTTCCTTCCAGTGTGAATAAGGTAAAGGGAAATGTAGAAGTTCTAGCAAGGTAGCTCTGTTCAGAAAGTCAGATTACATATTCAAGAAGCAAGTGTTTGATAAGGTTGTGTATCGTATCAAATTTCTCTTACAACAGATTCAGATGTAACACCACTGTTCATTTATTTACTCTTTCTTTCAGCTACTCAAGATGTCTTATTCTATTCAGCTATATATTTGCCATCCAATTAATAATGATTACCACATACATAAAAATAAGAAATTATAACCTGTACATGAGGTATCACCCTAACTTGCATTTTCACACAACCTCACACAAATTAACATCAGGCATTATATTTTCAGAGTGGAGGGGACAGAAATTATTGGATTATTGGATTATTTCTGTATTTTAATAATCAGTATTAAAGTAGTCCAGTTCAATATACTTAAACTAGAAAAATGTAAGCCTCTCTTATCTGAAACAAACATAACAATCATTAAACTTTCACTGACACAGCTGTAAATAAGAAGAAACAACCTGGCAATTAAGAGAGTTAGATTGGTTCCTGTGAAATCTGTTTATTAACAATCCTACAGACGTGTGGTTTGTGTGTACCTGGGCAATTGCCTATCTGTGTTGCTTCACTGGCATTTATTTATAAACAAATACTATCAGGTTGTCTTATATAATTTGCTGCTAAATGTAATCCAAGCAGTCAGCTGCAAAGTTTTGTGGAGCATGGCTGAAGCTCTATCAAACTGCAGCAAACTTAAATTAGAATGCAAATGGACTGCATCTGTAACAGTGGTTCTTCTGGCGACCATTTAAAGAATCTGAGCAATATGACATCATGCCTTATTTTGTATTAAATGCCCACAATAAAAAACCAAAACAAATACCGCCCCCCCCAAAAAAAATACAACTCAATAATTAAAGGCACAAAACATATATATGTTACTATTTAGGCAGGCATCCCTGGAAGTACACTATAAATTGCATACAGATCAAGCACACCAACAAAAAACCAAACCAAACCAAACCAAAAAAAAAAAAAAAAAAGGCTCATGGACTGTATTAATCCCTTTAGACTATCAGCTAAAGCCCTATTCCTTTTCCTTCTCAGGGTTTTTGAACATTTCCTTTTCACTCAAAATATGACTCAGAGAACAATTTGGTGAAAAATTCTTTGGTAGTATTCATGAAAAAACAAAGTATGTGTATGCTGAGGAATGTACAGATAATGACATGAAAAAAGCATCCAGTAAAGAGGTTATTACTGGAGAGAGCATGATACCACCTCTATTTTGTTCTCTCAATATTTTTATGAATTTGGGAAAAGTCCATGCAAGGCTTACAACTTCCCCTGCTCAGCTCACAGCTCATTATCATGTAACTTTATCAGCATTCCCAAAAGATCAATATAATTAAGATGATTATCTCTAGGAGGATTTCATAGGGCAATAGAGAGACAGAAAATATCAACACCGTTGGTTTTGACAACATGACAGCTGCAGTACAGACTTCTCTTTTCTGTTCCCTTACTTTGACATGACTCTTTGGAAGCCCTGTTTTGCTATATCTAACTAATTTCTGCTCTCAGGACTTAACTATTAACGTTCTCCACAAGTATGGAGGATATTCACATCAGTGTTGTGGCCATATTTTATGTGTTTTTACATTACAAAATGTTTGGTATTCACATGGGAAATTTTCTTTTTAAAAAATACAGTGCATATGTTATACTGATGATAACACATATAATACCAGATTCTGAAAACTAGTTACCATACAGTATTAACACACACTTTTGTGCACTTGATAAAATACTTCATTTCTCCTCCTTTCAAACTCTGCACAAACACAATGTACATTAGTAGAATGGAAGGTGAATTCTTTTATTTAAGCAATTTTTAAATACCAGACAGTGAGCTCAGAACAGTAGACAAAAAGACAAAAATCTGTTTTAAAGATAGAAAGACTAACACAGAGCAGTATGTTGAAAATGAAGCCAGCACATATAAATTTAAAACATTTTTGTACAGAGCCTTATTTATACTAGGATGCAGACACCTTTATAAATAGACAGAACATTAAACTGACTGACAGGCATTAACATTAGAAAAAATACTACCTTTATTTAAGTTTGAAGATAAAGAATAAAGCCTGAATAGAGATATTCTAAAATCTGTGCATATTTGAACAACAAAGGAAGAGAAGTCTGTCCAAACTCAGTTCACACAGAAGATCTCTAGCAGATAAACCCACTGAGTTGGATCTTAAATGAAAACTAAGAAAAATGTTAAATCTTTTTCCACAGTAAGCTAAGTATTCTCTTCTTCCATGACTATAAATAGGTAGTTGGATGCTTGATTTCCAAAGAATAGAAGTGTACTTCCTACTGTGGCCTTCTTGTCTTTGGTGGTAGAGTTGAACCCTTTCTGTAGTGTCCAGCGTTACAGTATTGGGCTACATCATGCTCAGGCCTCTCCATGAACCTTTCCAAGACAAGTACTCAAGACAATACCATAACATGGGTGGTTAATCCAGGGCTTGGGACCCACCACCAATTGTAGAGTTCCATCAGTGTTTCTATTATTCAAGGAGGTAAAACTAGTCATTAGCAATTTTTCTCTAGGGCAATATGTGGTCACTGTGGCAAGGTGTGAATGACTCTTCCCTTCACACCACAGTGAGGAGCTTGCTCTACCTAGATTCCAAGTGGACCAAAAGTGACCTGGCCAGTCAGACACTCCAGGTATGGTGAGAAACCTCACTGGGAAGCAGCATATACTAGCTTCTGTCTAGTACTACTGTAGTAAAATCACCCGGCTTTTTATTGACTGCAAGAAAAGCCAGTGCCATGCAAGAAATAGCAATGAATCCCAGCAGGCACTTCAAGAGCACTTAGTGAAACAGTAGAAGACTGAGGTTTAACTTCTTCTTGAACATGGGAATGTATGTGTAAATATTTTCCCCATGCTTTGTTGTGTATTTATATTATGTTGTCCATAAAGTAGATATTGAGACACATCTTTTCAGTCTTTTAAGTCTAACAATATGTCTAGAGTCATGCTCTTCCTCAGCTCTTATTAAAACATAAAAATCATATTATTATTATTATTATAATTATTATTACGATTAGATTCATTCCAGATGAAAAGATGAGACGTTTTTCTTCCTGTATTTTAAATTGTAAACTACTCTATGAAAAAGCAATGCCATCTAATCCAACTATTCAAGAGGCAATGGGCATAAATCAATACCACAGAGGCTTCATCCGAATATATGAAAATACCCTTTTACTATGTGAGTGACTGAGCAATAGAACAGGGTGCACAGAGAGGTTGTGGAGCATCATTCCCCGGAGGTATACAAAAGCCATCTGGACATAGTCCTGGGCAACTAGCTCTTGGATCACTGTATTTGAGCAAGGGAAGTGGGTAAAATGACCTGCTGAGGTAATTTCCAACCTCAACTGTTCTGTGATTCTGTGATTCTATTCAGAAGTTCATAATCTTTGAGAAAAGACTTTCAGGAAAATGGGTGTATTCCCTAATAATGAGCAAATTTCTCACCAGAACTTTTTTCTGTGCACTAGTTAATTACTGCTTCCCACCTTGCTAAGGACAGCATTCTTGGGAACCAATGTGTATTTCAGATGGAGACCAGATAACTAACTCAGGATCTGAATTCCACACTTGAACCTCAACATCCTGCTAAGGTTGGGTGTTAAGGTTTCTGTTTTTACATGTCTAAACCCCTTAGCTCTAAAAATTAGCAGTGTTTACAGCATTCTTGGATACGCACTTCTTTTTTTCAACGGAAATGTTTTATTTTTGCTTCAGTGTACACAGGCTTCAGAATGAGAAGCAAATCACTGAAGCTAATACATACTTTCTCTGTAGAAACTTTTTTAGTTATTACACAGAATTGCATCTATTTGTCCTGTCACAATTTATATTCCTTATGTTTTACATATATAACTTTGTATCCTTATAAAGTTATATTAAAAACTATTTCTTTATATTTAAAAGGCAGTTCATACAGTGTATATGACAGATGTAACCCCTGAAGTGGCCTTAGTGGCATCTTTAACTCTGCTATCTCTGGCTTAGTCAACTCCTACAATAATAAACATCAGGGCTGTTTTAAGTCTTGGCTTCCTACAAGAATCCCTTTGCAACTGGTACCAGGAAGATAACTGTATTCTTACCAGTGCCACTTACACTGTAACACAATCCCAAGCTATGGCATCCATCAGGGATGGTATGCGTAAGAGTGAGTGGTATAAGGCTGACGTGATCCTCAGGTACCTGTTTAGGACAATTTTACAAGCTACTCATACTGCCAGAGCAGGAGTCAGTACCTGGCCCTGGGGGTCTATGAATGCAATGAACAAGAACATGTGATTTAACAGAGCAGTATTAGCAACATGCAGATTTGCCAAGAAAATAGTAAAAGACAGGAGGGAATACCATTGTGTCTTGCAGAGGAAGCTAGTAGAGGCCAAGAACACAGAAATGGACATTAAACATTTAACTCTGATGGAAACAAAAAGTTCCCTGTCTGCTTTCCCGAAGGTCTAAGAGGATAACACCAGAAAATACACACAAAAAGTTGGTGCTTGCAGACTGACTTATATACAATCATGATGACCTGTTCAGCCACAGCCAGTGTTAACTATATTGGGAAAGAAAGCAAAGCGTTTTAAGTACAGAGTGGTCATGCAGATAAGCTGTGTACCACACATATAATTAAAGTTGTATGATTATATGAAATAATAACAGTTATTCAGCTATAAATATGACCATAATTACTGGGATAAAGTATCTAAGAGATGATTTCATACGAAATTTTGCAATTTTTGTAACTTTGTAAAAGCAAAGAATACAAATTTCTACCTAAAATACTTCATTGGTAACTTTGATTGATGGCTTTTATCAATGACATCTTTAACAGTAGTAAAATAAGCATTCATTTGTCACTGTTTCTTACACATTATGCATTGTTTAAAATGCTGTGGCTGGGTGTGGAAAAATGCCTCTTTCTGTGGCTGTCACACATCACTTAGAATTTTTTTTAAGGCAGAGGAAGAGATTTATAGGGCAGGGAAGCTGAAACAAAGGTAGTGCAGAGCTTGCAGGAGAAATACTGTGCACAAGGCACCTGAGCTCAGAGCCCTTTCCAGGAAAGATTTTTGTAGGTGACCAGAGGAGCTGTATTGGGTTTTGTGTTGTTTGGGCAGACATGGAAATTTGTTGGCCTGAAGCTTTACTGGAGGAAGGACGCTATGGGACTAGGGAGACATTTGTTTTCAGCTCTTTTTGGGTATTATGTCATTAGAATGACAATTCATTTTAGTTTCCCGTGCCAAGAAAACATAGTAGTATAGCTGTGAAAGATGGCTGAAGATTTTCATACAGAATACTTTTAATACTGGAAAACTAAGAACGTGGGAGGAAGGTTGATCAAGCTAATGCTGCTTACTCACTAGATTTATACTACTTTACACTTGATGATTCTTTCATAGCCTGTTATGACAAAGGCCTTGAGAATAGTAAAAACCAAGCTCATTTGGAATGAGAATTTCAGGTTCAATTTAAGTCATCCATGGATTATACAAAGACACTGGAGTAGCAACGGTGAAATGCAGGAGTTTTATTTTGGTATTGATTCAACCTGACTTATCAGAAAGAACCATCCCAGGAATGTATCAGATTCTAGTTTGGAGGAAACTCATTACCATTGCTTTCATTCTGTTAAATGACCCCTAACTACAAACAGGGCAACTTTACACGTGTGTATGCGCACACATACATATGATAAGTCAGAAAAAAAGGTTTGTGCCTCACTCAATTCAGCTGAAGTGGATATTCAAGACAATCTCAGACCACACTTTTAACTTATGTGCCATTTTTCTTGAATGTTCTTTTGAAAAATTGCTTCTTAATTAATTCAAATATTTCTTTTCCATTCTTTCTTTTTCTTTCTTTCTTTCTTTCTTTCTTTCTTTCTTTCTTTCTTTCTTTCTTTCTTTCTTTCTTTCTTTC
>JAWWEW010000078.1:29967850-29995585 GCA_035583185.1 Anabacerthia variegaticeps | reverse complement strand
TTTCTTTCTTTCTTTCTTTCTTTCTTTCTTTCTTTCTTTCTTTCTTTCTTTCTTTCTTTCTTTCTTTCTATCTTTCTTTTTCTTTCTTTCTTTCTTTCTTTCTTTTCTTTCTTTCTCTCTTTCTTTCTTTTTCTTTCTTTTCTTTCTTTTTCTTTCTTTTCTTTCTTTCTTCCTTCCTTCCTTTCTTTCCTTCCTTCCTTCCTTTCTTTCTTTCCTTTCTGAGAATAATTATACAAATTCTACCAGTTCTTGATAGTTTATTGTGTAGATCTCTTCAGTTCACATTTGTCAAAGTAAAAATGTACAGCACTACATGTTTCTATCACAGAAAAGAGTGTTGCCATCACCAACATTGACATATTTATAGGATATGCAAAGTAAACTAGACAGTAATCCTTATTATGGGTTCCGTACTTAATTAATCTCAGCTTTTAATAGTATTGAAGGGGGTCATCTGAAGCTGAAGAAAAATGAAGAAAAATTATATTTTTTACCTGTACAACTCCTATTCCTGCCAGTCAATTTTAAGATGTCAAGGGACAGCCAGAGACATGTACAATTTCTTATCAGAAAAGAAGTTAAAACACATTAAGTGTTCACAAAAAACCACAAAATGACCATTACAAGAACAAATAACATTTTGGAGGATATTATTCAACAAAGTACAAGTAATGCAAAATTATCATACTAACTTAATCAACTATCTGAATTCCAACTGCTTAAATATAGTATTAACCATTTCATAAACACCTAATGAATGGCAAAAAAAAACCCCAGGTGATAGAATAAGTTTGAATAATTTTATTAACAAAATGAAAATATCAGCAACTTAAACTCATTCAGGAAAAAAATACCCAACAGTTCGGAAAATTAAGTCCTAGAGGTGAGATGCTTTGGAAGCTCGAAGACTTACAAATAAAATCTGAGACTCGAAAGACCACAGATGCAGAAACTCTCCTTGTTTTTCTCTGAAACATATCTAATGTGGGGTTTGGACGACCTCTGTACTCATCCATGTGGGCAGCCAGGAGGGAAGTACCTTCTATGTAGCATAGATACATATAGGCAAGGGGAGAAGCTCTTGGTTGCCTATGAGCGAAGTAGCACGACAGCACGGACGGGAGATGAACTGAGCTGAGCATCAGAGCCAATGTAAGGGAAGCCACTGGGCTAGTCTAAAATAAATGGGAAGGGAGGGCAGGACAGTACCTCCCAGTGCCACCTCCTGTGGCAATGAGACAGGAATGAGATCCTTAGGAGATACTTTCAGGAAAGAAATGCTCTCTCTGAAGATGCAGATCTTTTAGAGCCCTCTTTCTGAAGGTGTGGTGATTAGGTAGAGAGAGGCTAGAGACAATGATTTCCAAGTTCATGAGCTATACTGCATGCAAGAATTCATATCTAGGGTGCTACCTGTATTTCTTCCTGAAGTCCTAAGGAATGTTTCATAAGACTTCTCTTATCTGATAAAATTATTTATTGGATATATCTAATGACTGTGGTGGAATTCTATTCACCCAGATCCACATAATCCCCTCTTCTAAAGATCTATGGCCAGCCAGCAGACTATTAAAAGCTATCTACATAAATCTGTTGGGGAAATGAGAAAGGAGCAAAGGTAGATAGGAAAAAACAGGCAGACAGGAGACATGTGACACTGATTTCATATAACATAAATACCCCATTGTGCATCAGCAACTTTTCTAATTATAAAAACCTCACAAAAGGGTCACCTTCATGCAATACTTAGGTTCATCTCCTACTGTAATATTGCCAAGAGGACATTCATTAGACATGTAAATAAAATCATGAAAAAAGCAAAAGTATAGCATTCAATTCAGTATAACATAACATTTATAGTACTTTATATTTCACTGGTGTGATTTTTTATTCTCTATTAAATATTATCTAAAAATTGTATGAAAAGGATATCGATGACTGCTCATGATATTATTAAGCAGCCCCCCAAAACGCTTAATTTTGACATAATGATTGATTTTGGGTATAATCAAATAAAAAACATCCATATTGACTCCCCAGAGAAGAGAGAATTTGTTCTGATCTACAAAAAAAAACAAACAAACCAAACCAAACCAAAAAAAAAACAAAACCAAAACCCAACCAAACCACGACCACAATAACTTATTATTGCAGCCGCAGTAGAATTTAGTAAACCCTACTGTTTCACATTCCTAGTACTGTAATATTGATGCTTTTCTCCTTAGTCAAGGAGATCAAAGAAACCTGATGTCTCACAAGGGGTTTGAACTACAGTGGAGAGGACTCTTAACTCCTGGTCAGTTTTTGAATACTATCCAAGTCAGATGAACAACATCTTGCTGTTCTCAATGAGACTTGTGTGAAATGG
Source organism: Anabacerthia variegaticeps (assembly GCA_035583185.1). NCBI lineage: Eukaryota > Metazoa > Chordata > Aves > Passeriformes > Furnariidae > Anabacerthia > Anabacerthia variegaticeps. Next base: position 29,993,217 of record JAWWEW010000078.1, on the reverse strand, counting down.
GACTGATGGTCTCAGGAAATTCAGAATAAAGTAAAAAATCTTTGCCTTGCATATGAGTTTGACTGATGCCCAGATTTGCATTGAATCTCACAATTGTTCTGCAGACTTTCATGGTTTATTCTGTAGTCTCAACTCTTAGCAGCATGCACCTATAGTTCCAGCTTATAACTATCACTCTATGCAATAGGAAATGATATCAGTAGAGACCAAGGAATAAGCATAGAAATTGAAATGTTCTGTCCTTCCTGAAATGAACTTTGAGTGTCAGATGCCAGTCAATAGAGGACAGTTTACATTTGTTAGTTTCTACACTCTAGCTAGGAAGTATAGTAAAAGATTTGGGGTTTAAATTGATTGAATTTACATCTATAAAATAATTCAACTTAACTTCAGAAAAAACATGTTATGCATTTTGAAAACATATATTAATTCATAAAGTAATAAGAAATATTTAGACTGCTCATACCTAATTACACTTACAAATTCGATAATTCTCATGTCAGAAAAGCACTTGTTAAATTCATTACTTAGGCATCTCATTCCTGAGGCTTCCTGTCTCAAGACTTTGTCAACACTAGACAGTTATACCCTGAGATTATCCTAACATCACCTGTTTCAGGAAAAGGCATCTGTGATTCTCCAGTGCAGCGGGTAGATAATCCACTGCCTCTGTGGCTGCAGTCTGAAGCACTGCTCTGTGGTTAGTCCTTTCTGTGTATTATAAATCTATCACTTCGACCTTCAGAACATTCAACTCTTCTCAGAGAACTGTGTGATCTCAGATAAATCAGTATGCTTTGTCTCATAATTTACCTTTTTTTCCTAAGATGACACCAAACTGACAGCACACCATCTGATAGCAATCCACAGTGGTAAACATCCAGGGAAAATCTACAGTATGTTTCCCTATTGCTATGATCTTGCTGTTTACATGTTCCAGAGCTGTTATAGCTAGAATGAAATTCTTGGAAGGCACTTTTTTGTCATCCAAAAATTCTGAGGCTGTAGTAGATCACTCCAGATTCCCATCAGAGCTTAACACTCCCAATCAGTGCTCACAGTACGGGCCCCAAATGGTTGCTTCACATGCATATTTCCCCAATTACTGCACATGAAAGTGGTCAGCTTCACTTTCTTCTCCTCAGATCTTCACAAGTACGATAAAGAATTGGTATTTTCCTAAGAGAAACAGCTATTCAATGCCACGCTTACTTTTCTAGAGAAAAAAATGGCAGCAAGATAAAAATGGAACATGCAAAGACACAAAGGTAAATTGGATCATATAATGGGTCCAAAATCTTACAGCTACCTACAGTCTCATCCTGAAGATCATGCAAAAAACTCCAGAATACACTACAAAATTCCCCCACTGTCATTTACCATATTGTGAGAAACTTGCTAGCAAACCCTGGGTTTGTATGGATGCAGTGACAAAGCCAATATAAGAAGACTCTGCCAAAACAGCTAATGTCAGAATTGTTGCATTTACAGAATGCCTAGTATGCTTTTCTTCCATCTGTCAGGCATTAACAACTTTTCCATAACCTTAAATTAAAAATACCACATGCAGATTGATAGTTCATTCAGATGCCATAGTGGCACATAAGTCATAGGGCTTCATGCTGGAAGTCTAGAAGCAGGTTAGATAAACACCTAGCAGGAATGGCAGGAGTACTCCCAATTTTCTTTCACAGGAAATCCTTTCCACTTCTGTTTTCTTAATAATTTGCTATAAACCAAATACAGGGCATATCTATTAAACAATTACTTTTCCTATGTCTTGTGCACGTTGCATGAGACTGGTTCAATTCTCCGCATTGTGGGAAAAGATTCTATTTAGGATCAATAATAATGTTACAGTAGACCACAAACTAGTACTACTAAAGATTAAACATTTAGTACTAGATATAAAATATTTGTTTACAGACTGCTGCAATACCAATAGCAAGTGAAATCTCATAATGGCTGATGATTGATTATTTTCAGCTGTCTATCGGTCATGTATATAAGCAAGAGCATTCACACTGTGAAAGACAGCACAAATGTACAGTAAAGATAAGTGGTAAGGTGTCTGCAGGAGACTCTACTCCTGTCAAGTGTACACACTCATTATTACCAAAACTTGCATTTTAATTGCCTTAGAGACTGGCATGTGTCCTAGTTGCCAAAGATAAAAACAAGATGAAAAAATCTTCATGTTCATTAGTCCTGCTGGGTGGGAATAACATACAGTGAGTTATGTATCCTACTGTGCCCAAAAAACTTAGAGGGGATGAAGCACCCATCAGAAAGGATGCACAAAAGATGCCATATGCTGCACCCTGTCCTTGATCTGAGATTTCTAAATTTGTACATTTTGTGATTTCAGTGACTGAACATGAAAGTTTAGTAACTGCATTCGATTGTGTCAGAGCTATAGCACTGCATTTCAGCTGAGCATGCTGTCATTTATACACCCATATATTCTGCATCCATCCACATACGTACATAAATGAACCTACCCATTCACAAATAGGTAGCTAACGTATTTTGACTGAAATAAAAGAGATATACAGGAAGAAAATTCTCCAGTTCAAACAGAATTTGGAAATTTAAAGTAATCATGAAATGCTAATTATAAAACATTTATTTCCATCTTGATTCTGGAAATAGGACTGAATCCATTAGTATGTGGACTGGAAAGTGAATAAACAGTTTCATTAAGGAGACATGTTAGCTCCAACAATGTTTATTGGGGCAAGCCTGCACTCCGGCTGCATATGGTGTACCTTTAAATAGGGCCGTTAAAATACCAAATAAAATGTCAAAGTCTGTCAGGTCTGGAGCTTTTATAAATTGTTTAGACTGGGGATAATTTGGGTTCCGTGCATCGAGCCTCGCGGATCGCGCGGCGCGGAGATGGCTGCGGGCAGGGCGCCAGGGAGCGGCGTGGCGGGGCGGGCAGCGCAGCACGGCGCTCCGACCGGGCACGGACCCGGCCCGGGCACGGACACGGACACGGACACGGGCACCTGCCCCTCCCGGGCACGGACACGGACACGGACACCTGCCCCTCCCGGGCACGGACACGGACACGGACACCTGCCCCCTGCCCCGGCTCTGCCCTCCTGCCCTGGCACTGCCCCCTGCCCTGGCACTGCCCCCTGCCCGAGCTCTGCCCCCTGCCCTGGCACTGCCCCCGGCCGGGCTGTGCCGGGATGTGCGCGCTGTGGTTCCCTCCCCCTCGGGCGGCGCTCCCGCTGCCCAGCGCTGCCCCGGCTCCTGCGCTGCCACACCTTCGTGGCCGCCCCCCCGGCGGTGGTCGGGCCGCCCAGCCCGGCGCAGGGCGCTGGCACAGGGCCCGCGTCCAGCCCCCTCCCTGCCGGCCCTCCCGGCCCTCCGTGCCGGCGCTCCCACCCACGGCGCGGCCCCGGCCTCACCTTCAGCTCCCGGGAGGCGACGCGCGCCGCCAGCTCGATGACACAGCCCACCGCCATGCGTGCCGCGCCGGCCGAGTGCAGCTCGTTCCAAACGGTGTCACTGTCCACCTGAGCAAACAGCCGGCCCCGGGAGGAAGGCACGGCAGAGGGGAGAGCGAGAGGGAGAGGGAGAGCATGAGAGAAAACAAACCCATGAGGGAGGGCTGGCAGCGTGACAGCCCGTGTACAATAACATCAGTCTTCCGTGCTGGCCAGCTGAAAGGCCTTCTGGACATGGCTTTGCTTATGCTTTTTCTCTGCACGGGCTTCTCCAATAGAAACACATTCCTGTCATGCCTCGCTGCCATTCCCTGTTTAGATTTCCCATTACAAACAGTGTTACATCGGCCGGGCCAGGCCTGCTTGCCAGACGCTCCTCGGGCCGGCTGGAGGGGCGGCGGGACCCGCCGTGCCCGTCGGAACAGCCCCCGCCGGCCCCAGAGCCCACCAGAGCCCCTTTCACAAAGACAAAAAAGTGCAGTAAGCACTCATCTTTCCTACCCAGGCAGGGGTCGGTTGGAAGTGACTGAAATCAGAACGATTAATTGTTTGGAGTAATTTCAGTAGTCAGTATTGCCATAGACAGAAAATTGAATTAAATAAAGCAAGATCTTTGCTGCATCTCCAGTTTTGATGAGCTAATGAGTCTTGGATAAAAGGCTTTATGTCCCATTTTGTGCAGGTGAATGTGGTTATTTAAAACAGAGAAAGTTATCTCCTGCACCTTCTAAATGAGCAAGTGTGGCATGTAAAACAGACCATGTATATTACAGAAAATACTCTAAAGAAGGCTTTTTAAAGATGGCTAAGCAGCACTGCTATACAGCTTAAATCAGTGAGCTGAAGTTTTACTTTTGAAATCTATTTTTAGTAACTATTTATTTGCAGAAACATATCAAAACATGTAGGTGAAATGTTGTATATCCCTTTATGATATTATGCCAAGTAGACATGCTGGTGTTAAATAGGCTGAAAAAATTGTCCAAAGAGACAGCCAGACTTCCTTGATGCTCCATGGGAAGTGCATTTGATTGTATCATACCGTACAAATTTATCATGAAAAGAAAAGCGCTTAAAGATAGACAAAATACTGTGGCAGATGCTATTTGGATGAATTCCAAGCACACTGAGACATGTTTTCTGTTTGAAAGAGAAGCTTCTGTTCCTAATTTCTATTGGGAAAAAAAAAAAAAAAAAAGGAAAAGAAATCAAGTAATTGAAAATGGATGCAACTGCTCTCTCTCAACTCTGGAGGTTCTGAGGAATTTCTCTGATTAGCCATTTGAAACAGAAAGAAGCTTGATCTTCTCTACACCTGTCAAATGTCTTCACCATTACTATTACAATAATATTGTATTTCAAGCTACTAAAATGATCTTATTTTTCAGTGTACTGGACCTGAATTTTCTATCATTTCAGTTTTGTGTGCATGGAGCAGAACTAATGACAATAGTTTGTATTTTCAGTAGACCTGAGTAAGAAGGCTGGATTTTGCTTGCAAAGTTTAGAATAACAGTAATAGCAGCACACTGTGTTTTCATCTGAGAAACTTAAAATTTGTACAGACACAATTAAGCATCATTAGCTCAATATGGGATGATTTATTATATCTTGTTTGTGGATTGGTACCTCGAGATTTAATGAAATTAAGTAGCTTTCTCAAAGGCGCACACTAATCAATAGGTAAGAAAATTGCAAGAAGATATAAGAAAGAAACAAATTAGTAAAAAATAATGATGTATGTAACGTTAGGCAGACCTTCAGATTGTCTCTCTATTGCTTTAAAGCAACTGCTTTTTAAATTTCATTTAAAAAGCAAATAAGGAGATAAATAAGTAGAGGTCATCGGTTAAATCAATTTAATCAAATCATAATAAAATTTGAAAAATACTGTGCAGTATTTTAAATAAAGAAGTATCAACAAGAGGGCTGGGAGGGAGTACTTTCTTACCATTTTTATGGCTAGCAAATTAAGGTTAACTTGAAGGAGTGGCTGATGAAAATGATTCAAAGGCAGCTGCTCGGTACACCAGAGCACCAGCAGGAACCTGCATCCTCAAAGGGACTATGATTCATTTCCAGGAAGGCTGATTAAGTTAAAATTGTAGCCACAGCTTGAGAGTACCCACCCTTCAAGACAGTTGTCTGCTCTGACACGTGAGACAGCAGTCTCTCCATCCTCTGAGCACTGAGTATTGGCCAGGGTACAGCATTTATCATTTTCTGCTTTCAACTGAGTGTGGGGAGACTGAAATGCGACAATAAGACCAAGTATCTTCCACCGAAAAATTTCTCTCAGACCACTTGAATGACTGCTACCTAAATTTACCTGGACTGATAGAAAAAATGGGCAATCAGGGAACAAAACTGTTTCCTGAGAAATTTTCAAAAATGACCACCTAAATGAGCACAGGAAGTTCAGGATATTTTAGCTAATCTCTTGGGCATGGTACATAAAATGAATGGCAAAGTCTCAAAGCCAGGGATAGTCAACTGAAGCTGCATACTTTAATGCACAGTTATACAAGAGAACTAACATAAGTCTATGAATAATTACCCTGAAAAGGCACAGTATTACAAACCTAGATGTCAAATCCTATTTCATATTCTTGCAAAATTAAGACTGCATTTCTGTGGATCGTCTCATGAAGAACAACTGAGAACATGCATCACACAGCCAATGCTTTAGCTGTAACTACAAAGTGCCATTTCACTCCACTTTATATCTCTATTAGTTCTATGTATTGCCTTAAATGTTTCAGGTGTTCAAACAGATATTTTCTTTTAGTGTTACTCAATGTTTACTTTGTAAATTGCTGTTGAAACACAGTTGTGTATATGGCAAACTCATGAAAATTACAGCTACTAGCTGGCCCATTTGTCAGGCTGTATATGAAAAGCAGCTATGTAGCATCCTACTTGATATGCTTTTCTTTATTCCTGTGAGATGAAATGGTTAGATTTTATACAAGTAACGGGAATAGGATTAGACACTGTGGTTTCTGGTTCTAGTTCATGTATATATCACATAGATCTGACAGCCTATCTAGATGCTGACTGTGCATGAATTTGTGACAAATGTGATGGTTTTTGAATCACAGGCTAAGAAAAAGTCAGATGGAATTTTATAAGAGGTTATTTTTATTCTTCAAGTGCTTTGGAACAGCCAAAGAATTCAGTGAAAAACCCATCTTGATTAGGATTGGTTTTTGGACAATATTAAACAAAATTTACAGAAAATACATCATCTGCAACTGAATTCTAACACAGAATCATAGCCCTTTTTCTTTTTAATTATATATATTACTTCTATTTAAGAGGCCTTTAAAAAAATTGTCAGGGTAGGAAAATGGTCTCAATGTCTAAGAAATGAAAAGGAACATATTTTTAAAGCATCAAAATGTCAGCATTGACTATAAGCATACTACACATTTTGTTATCAAAAATCATATCGCTGCTGCCGCTCTTCAAAGAAGGATTGTGCGTGATAGCCCCAAGAGTCAGGGAGCGCGAGCTCCGTCTGAACACTGACTTGCTAACACACATATGGATTTACTTCCCTCCGAGTTTCCTGAATGAGCACTGTAGGTTGCAGACGTTTTCAAGCACGTCTAGTATAGCTCAGTCATTGGCATGTGTAGCAAAGCTAATACTTTGTAGAGCTACAGATGATAGAAATTAAGCTACCTGTCCCTGAAGTGGATATGGAGGAATTAAAGAGGAAGGGAATGACTTAAGTGAAAAGAAATGTAGGTAACTTCGCCTGACTGAATGCAACTAATGTTTCAAGCCCTGTGTCCAGAAATTATCTGCTTTGCACTACAAAAAGAACTTGATATGGATATTTCCTGCAAGAAATATCTATGTGATAACTTGACTTTCACAAGGAAAACTTTAGGCGTACTCAAATCAAGCTAAGAAACAAGAAGTCTTACAGCAGAGACATTTCAGCAGATACAAAGCTTGTACTGCAGTGCCTCTTGGCTGGAAATTTTCATGTTAAGGAAGAGTGACTCTAAAGTTGGAAAGTTATATTATTGTATATGGTCCTTATACCATGCTCAGGTTATGGCATGTGTATCTGAAAGTGGAGAAGAAGGATATGGGAATACACCTGAGAGAGAGATTGCTTACTTAAAGACCTTTTGAAATCACTGCAGTTGATGAAACTGGAAATGTTACTTGTCCTGCTCTTTCCATTTATCTGGAATGAACCTCAGAGGGGCAAAAAATTAGTGTGAATTATAATTCTAAAGCATTTTAAACTATTTATAACTGCTTTTTGTTTTACCTGTCCCTTTCCCTGCTGCAAAACCTCTTGAATCCTCATCCTCTCATTCCTCTTTTGTCTGGAAACCTCCTGACATCTGCCGGTCACCGGTTCCTAATTCTGCTGCTCACAGTCTGACAAACCTTTCCATTTTTTACAGTCCTCATGGTTTATTCATCTGTGTGAGTTATTTATCTTTCTTAAATAGTTGTTGTAAACTCTGAAGTTGCCTTACATACACATCTACTGATCACTATATAAAAATACAAAAGGGAGCCCAAGATACTGCTTTGGAATGGATTCAGAGCATTCTAGAACTTTCTCTTCCTACCCCCACTCACACACACACACACACACACACACACACACAGAGAAAAATACACACATGTGACTTGTGATTTAATGTAAATCCAGCTTCTGCAGTGGGATTCTGATTTTACTCCTAAACGGAATTAAAAATACACTGAATTGCTCATCCTGCTCTGGATTCTCTGCACAACTGTTGCCATCATTAAAATCAAAGCCAGTCTTAGAGTTACCACATGCCCCTACAAGAGATAGTCTACTTATTCTCTGAGAACAGGTCAAAAATGCAATCTATCATCTACCTGTTCATGGAAACTTTCACCTGTGATGCTCCTTTGATAGAAGTCATTATATTCTGTATGTCAGATATACTGGACAACCAGCTGACAAGTAACAGTCCTTTACAGTAGTTTAAAAGGATTATTTGCCCTTTCTTTAAAGAGCAGAGGTTTGGCTCAGCTATTCTTGCATGGAAGTTAATTCAGTATGCATTTCAGATTGTCACATTCTAGCACAAATCTGAACAACAACTACATTGAAAAAAAAATCCTTTGATATAAATGGTTATAATACTGATAAGTAACTAAAATCTGGTCAGCTGACAACAGTGTACCTATATGAAGTAAACAAACTGATTAAGAAACCTGTGACAAATAATATTGGAAAATACAGATCTCCTCAGTAATACTTAAATCTACTAAAATTTGTGTTTTGCAGAGTGAATTACTGTGCTTTAGCTTTAAAAGCATTCAGAGCCTCACACTCTTCCACTTATGCCAGAGCAAACATATTTCCGTCACTGGGGTTTTTCAGTTCCCTGGCATGAAAGTGGAAATTAAATATTTTCTGAAGTGTTGCAACCTCTAAAGATTGTGTGTGGCATTTTGGTATCACTTCCAGCAAGGAGTCTGTCATTCTTGGAGACGGTGCCAACAAACGCTACCGCATAAGTTTGCAATACTTTGCTCCTGACTATGAGCAGTGCAGCTTTGCAGGTGTCACACTTATAGCTCTCACCTCCCACTCTTACAGATGTCCTGGTGATCATTCATCACCTCTGTGATTTTCACTAAGAAGCAAAAGGTCCTCAACGTGCTTCTCAGATGCTGTTTCATCTCACCATGACTAAAGAAGCGAAGGTGTGCACATCATCTCCAAGGAACAACTTCTAATGAATGACCTGTCAGCCATGTCTCTCGTTAAGGAACAAAGGAGAAAAGGTTTGCATGGCTGACGTCTCTTCCATAAATCCCACATACAGGAAGTGTGTAAAAGTGGACTACTTCAGGAAAAATATGTACAGTGGGCTTCCTCTATTTTTACTGCTGTGTTGCAGTTGTATCAAAGATTTGTCCTGTCAAAGGCTTTTCCAGCTGTTTTAATATAAACTGCCTGCCATGAAGAGTACCCAGAATATCAGCTTTTCATATTTCCTTGCCTACCAGTGTGGGTTACAAATAAATTGTAAAGGAGATGTGATCTTTACACTCCAATGGGATGAATAGTTCAGAGGATCATCACAAACCATTGCTTAAATAAAAACCATGGAATTCCCTTGGTTTTGCATTGACTTGTCTTCTGAATAATTCCAGTTGGAGAATTTATCAGTAATAATATTCATTGAAAAGGACTCCTAAAAATAATTTTAGAGGCTATTAGTTCTGACCCCAAAAGTCTCTTTTCAGACAAGAACAAGGAATATGGACAATACATGTACCTACTGTATGTAGAATGTTTAACATCTTTCAAGTTTTACCTGCCAATAGTGATCTAGCTTGAAAAGCTATTATAAATGAAAGCCATTTTTCAGAAAATACTCCATAAAAAAATGCTAAGTAAAAATTAATAATTGAATGGCTAGCAGAGTTACTGATGTTTGTACTCAGCCACTGATAAAAATGCAGCATCGCTTCTGTAAGAAAGGATTTAATCTAAAGATTTGTAAAAAAAACAAGTAAACATCTGAGATCTGTATAAAAAAAAAAATAAATATGTTTGCATTCAAAATGAGAATTGGAAAAAAATCAGGCTAAGTCAAGCTGAAGCCCAAATAGAATAATATCTTAAGAAGAAATAGTTTTATTTGGTTTCTCACTTAAACTATCTTTTATGACAGACATCCAGAATCTCCAGGTCTCATAAAGCATACATCAGACACTGTAAAAGAACTCAAAACCTCAGTGAAACAGTGATGTGTGGTTCATTGGTAGGGGGAATGGGGGAAGGATAGCATGGATTAGATGTGGATTAGAATTTGTTTTTAGAAAAAACTCATAAATAAAACACTTAGGCCCAGATTCAAGTCTCAGATATGTGGCATATATGACCAGATGCTTGTAAAAAATGTTACCGCACTTTCAGACCTAGCTCTGAGTACTCTATTAATTTAACTTGACATTTGTTTTAGTATTTAATGGGTTAGTGTGTGAAAATGCTTGTGCAATACCTTCTTATGTCTGATCATGCAGTTTCTAGGAGCTTATGGGCAAGTAGATACAAAAATGTATAGTTGATTGTAATGCATACAGTTACAGAAAGTGCAACGTCTTTGTGCAGAGTTCAAGCCTTATTTTTTAAAAGTTTTATCATTTACTGCTGAACACATTTTTAGTAATACACAGCATTTCAGCTTTCTTCTTGGATGCAGATGATCTTTAGGGGCCACCATGGAATGATGCTAGAACCTGATGCTTATTCAGACAGGGAACACATGAACATTTCCTCTTCAGAGAGCTTTTCTGGGGTTAAATTCTGTCAATAAACACATGATGTGTTTTTAAAGGGCAGATATGAATTCTGCTTTAATTACAGAATTCCCATCAAATCCATATGTGTGTGTGAATAAGGCTGGGGAGAGTGAATAGCAGTAGTAGATTATCTATGGTACTATTCCACAATTTACATTTAACTTATTTATATGCATATTTATATGTAGATAATGTTTCCTATTCTGGCAAATAAGAAAGGTTCTTTGCATAATTCTGGCCTTTGGCAACACAACAGTTTTTTGGGAAATGCAGAAAATTAGGTAAGACCTTTAACAATTTGACTTTACTGCAGTTCATTAACTTGCCAGTAATTTTCTGTGTTCCATGCGCTTTATCTTTCTTTACAATTTTAACCTGATTGAGTAGCAAAGAATAAAGGTTCTTTATTATAAAGGGGAAAAGAACTTGTCTGAGGGACCAAATTCTGTATTTGGTAAATTGGCAGATTACCACTCCTGAGCTTTCTGTCCTTGCCTGCTGCGAGTAAAAGCAGTCTGGGATTATTCTAAAACATTCCATTGCACCTGCAGCAATACCAAGGAACTATGTTCTCTCAGTTGAACCATTTCACCTCTCACTGGTCTAAACATCAAGCTCTGTGGTGAGTGGCAAAGGGCCACCTCAGTGCCATGAAAGGACAACAGTGGGACAGAATATCTGCCCTGTAGTGTGAAGACATTTTTTCCTTTTTTTTGTGGACATGGTGTTATGTGTGACATCCCCTTCCTGCCCGGAGATGAGACACTGTTGCACTTTCCAGAACCAGAGATGAAGTCTCTGTACCTCAGTAAAGGAAGGCTATCTCTTTCCTGCTGCGATCATAAATATTCACACTTGTTAAATTTTTCCCCCCTAAAATCAACGTTCGTAAAATTTGGAACTTAGTTGTTTCAAGACCCTGTCAATGAAGGAAATCAAGGACCTTCAGCCAGTTCTTCTGATCTTAGGTGGACTTATTCCTGCTCTAGTGATGCAGGAATGCTCACTAGATGCTCTCTAGTGGTTATTTAGGCAAACAAGGATGATCAGGGGCCTGCTTTGGCTGTTTCAGTAATTTGTCTTCAATCAGTTTCATAAAGCTGGACAAATGAACTGCAAGTTAATTAAATGTGCCATAAAATTTGCCATAAGGAAGCAATGCCATTGCCAATATTTTCTCAGTTTTTACACCATTGTACCACTGTAATGGAACCCATTTGGTACCATTAGATATTATAGAAATAAGAAGAATGAAGAGTAATAAAGTGTAAAGGCTGAAAATTCTTCCTGGGCACAGACTGAGAAGATCAAGGGAAGAATGAGAAGCAGCAAGAGACAATTTTTTTCCTGGATGAGTTGCTAAACTTCTGTAATAGCGAAATCTTGCCTTTCTTATTGCTTTTCTTCCTGTGTGGTCAGGACAAAAAGTAGCACTGTCCAGCTGTCACAGCAAGGAATGCCAGGAAGAAATTTTACATTCATAAAGCATGAATATTTTGTAAGTTTTGAAAAAATGTAGAGCAATTTTGTTGCTATACATTTCTTTTCTTGGTACTTACAGACCAAATTGTTTTCTGATATGAGAGATCTAAGCTACACTTCAGTTAATGAAACAAGACCAGCTTATCCCAGCAGAAAATCCCATCTCTGTTTTACTGCTGTAACAGCAAAATTAAAGGAAATGCATCGGACATTCCGTAATATGTACAAGCCATTCTTAGCCATTCAGATGGATTGATGTTTAGCCCATGCACCACTCTTTCAACTCACTAAACATTAATTCATCTGAAGTCTGATTTCTTGCAGGGTGGTGTTCTTCCCCAGCTCCTCTTGCAATTTAAAGGTCTGACTTTACACATTACAGGTTTGGAGCAGTGTCGTTTGTGGGGGAGGAGAGCAGGGGGGATTGGATAACTGCCCAATTTCATATGATAAAAGTGAAATTCTCTTCTGTCTGCAGGAAAATCCCCAGGGAACAACGTATGAAACCCAAACTTAAATAAAATCATATCCTGTTTGCAAACATCATATTCCCTTTGCTTCTCAGTAATCTGGACCCATAAACCCCAGCACAGCTTGAGAGCCCATTCCTCATCTAAACAAATGCCATAAGCCCCTTTATACTTTTACAACCATGTCAGAAAATAATATTGACTGCCAATAGTGATGTGATTGGAGTTGCCTCCTCTGAGCCATAAAAGAAGCAGTCTGTTATCAATTTCTCTAAATGCATCAAGGGAATTATGGGTCGGTTCAGTTCCAAGTTATAAATGACAATTCAAAAGCCGCAGAAGTGTTTGAAGCTGGGAGCCGATGATGACATTATCATAAAAGCCTGCTCTTCTTTGCTTTTGTGGGTTTTTTGCCTATCAACTAGACAAAAAAATATGGCTGAGAAATGACTTCAAGATTTCTTCACACAGCAGCAGGTCAAACAGGCAGGAAAACAATCACTATTTTTAGTGACAGACTAAAACAAGGAGATGAAACTTACTCCCATTAAAAGTAGAATTCTGCTTCTTGTATTGTCATTTTCACAGCACAACAGGAGAGGAATTGCAATAGATGGATGCATTGATCAAATGATCAGTTATAGCTCTAGTGGCTGCTTACGGATGAAAAATCATGAAACGATCTGAAAATCCACAGAACCAAGATATAATTTGTGATTATTCTCCCCATTTGGCCACTTCACCTGCAGTCTACTCATGTCTCCTGGAAAACTTTTCACATTCCAAACATCTGGCCAGCCGCAAGAAACCATCTCTTGTTATTAAAACTGCTGGCCGTAGAGCTGCTAGTCTCTCTCCAATGTGAAGAATTTCATCCCCCTCGTATTAAAATCCTTTAACAACAGTTGGTTCTGAAACAAGGCTAAGTTTGGGGAAAAAAAACACAACAAAACAAAATAACCCAACAAAATGAGTAAAAAGCATTATTGCAAGAGGTTGTTCTTCAGTGGATGTTATACTGCTGACCCTGGATAGTCCTCTGATAAGAAATTAACCATCACTGAAAGAAAATCTGTTATTTGCAAATTTAGGAGGTTAATTTAGACAACTTTTTTTTCTCTCTTTTTGAGAACTGTTCAGTTTACCTGTAAGGATGAAACAGCTTTATGCTCTTAGATAAGAGAGCTAATTATGACTTACTTAATTTCTTATAAAACTGTAACATTTATTGTTTGATTTCTTCAGAAAGCCTAACTCATACCAAGCCATATTCACCAAGGATTCTGACATAATCAGTCCCTAACACTACTTGAAAGAACTTTCATATGGATGAAAAGTGTTTACAAAAGGAGTAAGTAGTAGCTTTACATGCATTGTGCACTGCTACAGAAGATTTAGTGCCATGATGAAAAAACATCAGAAAATATTAGCCAGGGACAAAGACTACCTCTTGTTCACTTTTCAAAATTCTTGAAAAAAACATTCTTTCACTGTAACTGTAAGTAGTGTCCAAAGAAAGGCATCTCTGATGTTGACTGGAGTTTTAGAACAGAGATAACAAAATCGATAATAGAGTTGAATGCAGGGTTACAGAGGTTAATTGGACTTTTGTTTGTGAGCAATGCGAGCCATCCCAAACTCATGCCAATACAATCTGTAAAGCCCATCAGCTGATAAATGACTGGGAAGTTCTGGCTTCCAGTCCTTGATCCAAGAACAATTTTCATTCTGTTTGGTGATTCTTTCACATCACATTTATAAGCTGTTTCTGGAGCAGGGCCTCAGAGCTAGGACCAAACAGTATTTATAAATATGTAACAGGTAGATCATAGCCTTAGGTACATGGGCTGTATCCTCATTATGCTGTGCCTTACTTGTCCAGTGCTCTTTCCAGCAGTGGCACAGCTTCTCAGTGCATGGTCAGGGTTCCCAACAAGAAACAATATTTGATCTCCTGTGTGGTAACAACATCCACTAAGAGATGGGATCTCTGATATTAAATCCAGCTTGGGAGTGGAGAGAACTGAGCCTAGGCTTCTCATCTCCTGTGTCAGTAGTCTAACCGCTAATCTATTTCATAATAGACCTGCATAACAGCCAACAAGGTCCCTGCATGAGTAGAGGACCATAGGATCAAAGGGCTCTGAAAACCCTTGTTCAAAAGGCAGTCATAAAGTCTCCTTCCTGCAAGAATAGAATTTTTGTTCTTTGCATTTTCTCGTTGTATTCTGTAGCAAACAATTAATGATGCAAGCAAGAAAAAAAGTACAACAAGCATAAGAAAAAATATAAAAATTCTTCCATCCCTCCTTAAAATCTTAGGGTAAACTATTCTTCCTGCTTTACATGGATTATGCTTTGTAACCCTCAATTAAGTTCAAAGTTACTAAGTAGCAATATTTCTTTTTGCTTTCCACCACCATTTCTGAAAGGAAACTTAAGAATTGCTTTCCACATAGTTTAAAGCAGCTCGCTTTCCCAGAGCTCATCTTAACCAATCGACAGCTAAATATCACTGAAAGAGAGTTCCTAATCTGATTATTTACCTTGAAAAAGGTCATAACCCATTCCTTTAAAAGAGCCCTACAGCAAGCCTGACAGTAATAATGTGTAGAAAGGCAAACCAACTAGAAAAAAAATAAATAAAAGATCCATTTCTACAACATGTTCTTTAATCCAATTTCTGTGAATTTAAATACGAAATAAAGCATCCAGACTGAAAAAAAAAAAGAAAGAAAGAAAGAAAAAAAAAGAAAGAAAAGTGAAGATGAACTTAAAAGCTAAAAAAATTAAGTTATACTGAGCAATTCTCACTTGTGTTGGCTTTAGAATGGACAACATACTGTCATTAGTAGAAGAATTTTAAAGCACATCTCTACGCATGATTTCTTAATACCACAGTAACTTGTTTCATAGAAAAATCTTATCCTTTAATGTTCAAAGAATGCCATAGTCCTGTTTATTATCCAAGGCCCTCAAATAGATTTTTTTCAAGATATTTTTTTACTCAGAAGCCCAAACATTCTTTGTCAACTTTTTTAATTTCTTGTTCAATTTTTTTCTGCAACAACAGTGTGAAAAATTACCTTTTTTATACACCAATGTGTGCATCCTCAAAAATCACTAAATGCTTTTTCGTCCTTCCAGAGAAATGTGGCACTATATTTACTTTTTGACAGCAAACAAAGCAGCTTCTCCAAAGCTCTTTGTGCCGTAACAATTGCACCCATGTTACTTTCCCCAAAAACAGAGCTTATGTAAAAAAACTGAAACTGGAACAACTGAGAGATGGGTATGTTTACCCAAAATGTGTTCCTGTCTAACTGTTCCATAGGCTTATTTTAATATACTGTCTTTTGTCTTTGAAAACACAGCGTGATAACAGCTCAGGTTTCATCTCTACATTTTTTATCAGCTTCTGAAGACTTTGAACTGATAATGCAATAGTGCTAAAGAATTAATAAATGAACACGTATGTTGTGAGCTGTCCCTCTTGCAAAAAAACCAAACATCTACTTACCCCGAGTCCCCCACAAGGCAACAAGGAAAAGAGTTTTTGAGACACGTTTCCTATATATTAAAGAAAAAAAAATAAATCAACATTTATGAAAAAGACATTTAAATACTGGAACAGTATTTCCTTACTCTTTACAGTAATTCAGATTTCAGTATTACACTATGAAAATGCCATATATTAGTATAAAAAATAATCATAGTACTTAGAAATCAAATCAGACATGGGAAATTTAAGGTACTGTTCTGCAACAGTGACAAATCTTAAGATTGGTAAGCAGTAGATTCAAAGGAATATAATGACCAAATCTCCACAGAAAGTCGCTCTAAACTAGGGTGACTAATCATCCCGATATCTGTAGCTGATAAGAGGCTTGTCTAAGCTAGTCATCTCAGCTTCTTCTCTAGTCAGCGGAGTGAGGCTGACACCTCCGCCCAGCCTAGATCACTGATGGGATGAATTATACTTGAGAAGTACCTGTTTCTTTTCACTGACAACAAAGGGAACCTCATTAAGCTTACATGAAACGTATAACTAATTTCTTAACTTTGACTCTCCAAAAGAGTTTCTCCTTTGAAAATTGCAGCCTTAGTCTTCCTATCTATGTAAAAACGCAGTTTGCTTCATTTACATACCGTCAATGAATATATTAATATTTTGAAAATATAACATGAAATACTACTTGTTTCAGTATTATTCAATAAATACATTCTACTAAAGGGAACAAAATAAGATTTAGAATCTAATTTCTAGCTAATTCTACACTATGCATTAGCTAATATAGGGTTTCTCTTAATATTTATACTCACTTTTTATTCATTCATCAGGTTTGGTTTTTGGGGTTTGTTTGTTTGTTTTCTTGTGTTTGGTTTTGTTTTTGTTTCTTTGTACTACTAAACTCACTGTTTATCTTGACAAGGACAATATGAAAACCAGGTAAGGATCTCAGGATTTGATGCAGTTCCTATCCCAGTGTGAAATCTGATCCTAAGGCAGCCGTGGAAGAGAACATAAACTTTTCTCCTGCCATATCACAGAACTGGCTTTGTAACTTTGCCATCTGGAGGAAACATTAGATAGTGAATCACTCGAGTTAACCTGGAGGAGCCACCCGTTGTTATGGCAGGGACAAATTCTGCAGTTACTCATGTTTAGCAGGTGCCAATGAAATGCATAAAGACAATTATAAGCCATCATCTTTGAAGTACAAGAGACCAGACTGCAAGGTCTGAGACTAAGAAAGTGTTTTACACTTTGAGTAAAATCCAAGATGCATTTTTAACCAGCTAGAGGCCTTTGATCAGTTTGCACAGTGTGAGAGAGAAGACAAACAAAACCTCCTGTGGAGCTACCAGGGGAAATGCAGGTGCAGCAGCTATGCAGAGTGTTCTCATACTGTGAGTCCTAATGGCCCCAGACAAGGAAGAAAATGTTGGCTGCAGGAGATTGTCAGAGAAGAGGTACAGGTTGGAGGTTCAGCTCTCTTGCTAAGAAGGTCCAGGGACCAATTTTTCACTTTTTACTGTAGGGAAGATGAAGATGTATTGAGCAGATAACTATAAAATTAGTGCTGTTAAAGTGCCAGGAGATGTTAATGGAAACATAATTTCTAATTTGAGATAGCAGAAGGCATTTTTAGATTATCGAATGACTAGACTTTTTTTCTTCAATTCCATTGAAGAGTTGAGACATAGGAGAGAACAGATGAATTCTCATTTATCTTCCTGCAGATGGGCACATTGTGCATTCTATAAACACTATTACAAACAACAAACACAAAGTAAAAATAGAAAAGCAGATGGTTAGGAGGAACACTAAAGTCAATCAAAGGTAGTACTAAAACAGGGGAAAACAAGCACATAAAGTGTATAAGAAGCTTGCCTGGATATTTGCTTCATATCACATGATAGTAAAAAAAAAGAAGTTAAAAGACTCTGCAGAACAAGAAAAGCATTGATATGTCATGAGAAGAACAGAGGGGAAAGGTTGTACTAAGAGACAGTGAGACCATCATTTAGCTGGCCTCACAAAAAGGAAAGAGCTCACAACGTTCTGCGGGAAATTAAAATCGATAGCAAAAAGCTACCCTGAAAATGAATTGAAGAATTTCCCATGATGTTTAAAGTTGATGTCCCAGAAGATACTAAAGATATTGAAGGTACTGGGATACTTCAAGTAGGGTAGAAGACAAATTTTAAATAGTCAAACATTTTTGGCTTTGCACTAGGGCAGCGCTTATAATCACCAGCAAATCACTTGAGATTCAGTACAACAATTTACTGATAGAGCTAGAAATGATTCAAGGTATTTATTCTTAATTATTAATGCACAAAGGCAGTAGAAGCGTGTTTGTCAAATTAGGTGCTGAGGCATCCATAACTGACTGAGGTCAGGCCCCTACAGAAGGCAAGGAAGCTGCTTAGGATGTTGACAACTGGGGACCAAGAGTCTGATGAACAGGAACAATGACGGACAAAAACTCACTTTCAAAAAAAACCAAACTAACAAACCAAATTAAAAAGTGTGTTCACTTTTTAACCTGATTATTCTCAGTATCATCCCTCAATTGCACGGGGACTTTCTGAATGCATCTTTTAGTTGTACTCTAAGTACTGACTCCCTGTCAGGTATATGTTGACAGTATATTTCTCACTTCTACAAAATTTCAGTAATTGGAAACTCGACCTTTAGTAATACTTTCTTAATGACAGTTGGAAAGGGAAAAAGGAACAGAATTTGTAAGAACTTCTTACTGTTCTGCCCTTGAACTTTTTCAAAGAGATTTGTAAGATTGTATTCTGTTACATGAAACCATAATGTGATGTGACACAGTCTGCATATTAGTTTCCTTCATGTCAAGACAATGATAGTGCAACATAACATGTTGCTTAACACAACACACTAAAACACATCAGTCAAAAGCTTAACTACACAATAGTGTAGAAGTTGAAGTGATCAGTTGGAACAGCTGCATTTGTAGGCCCTGATGCAGGGAAAACAAAACCAAGCATTTACAAGTTTATACTTGCAAACCTTTAGGAATAGGTGAACAATAACTGTGTGCATAATTCTCACTGATATCAGTAGCTTACCTTTATTTTGTTTTGCAATCTTCCAGAACAGGGTTTTTTGTTTTTTTTTTTTTTTTTTTTGGTAGGTTTTTTTTTTTTGGGTTTTTTTTCTTGAGCAGGGAAACACTGAAATAGACGTTTATTGACAAGTGGCACATTCCTGGCCATTGTCATACTTAAATTTCATTCCTTCAAGTGTTTCTTTTCTATTTGAAAGATACAGAGGATGCTTGTTAGGGAAAAAAAAAAGCATTAGACAAAGCAGATGTGCTCTTTTGAACAGGGAACAAACTCTTTTCTGGAGCCTGAGTGGAGAACAAATGGTGCCTCTGACTTGTTGAATGGGTAGAAGAGAAAGGAAAGGAATAGTTAGGTTCTCCTTTTCCTTAGGATGCAAAGCCATCATTTGATGGAATTATTTCTGTAGAAATCAAAATACACTTTCATTGAAATAGAAATATTTTCTGAGGTAATGTTATTAATGACATATTTTAAGAGAAACATTTTCTTTAAATTTTTCTCCTTAGAACACATAAATTTCTGTATTATAATAAGATGTTAATTTTAAGGTCAGATTTGCTAGGTTCAACCACACTGAACTGGGGACAAGAAAAGGTGGAACAGTCACATTACATTTTGAAAAAATGTAAGAGACAATTCAGTTCCTTTATCCAAGAGTCTGAAAGACTATGATCAGAGCTTCCAGCCAAAAAAGAGACACATGCAAAAGCATGTGGGAAGGGTATTTTATTGACTTGGTTGTCTTGGTAAAAGACCATGCAAGAAAGATGAAGCAAAAAAACATCCTAGAAATAGAGACAGAGCCAAGGATACATTCAGAATACATTCTAAGACTGTGATTTTGATATGAACTTACTCAGTAAATGTTTTGGACTGTGTCTAATAAAAATGACAAAGAGTGTCAAGGAAAGAACTGTGAGTAAAGAAATATTTTCCTGAGGTAGGGTAAACAGAGCTTTCTGCATTCTCTGTACTGCAAGAGAAACACAGTTAGGGTACCTGGATCCACTCCTTTTTTCACTTTGTATCTGCAACTGCACCTTGCATCCCAGATGCTGGTCAACCACTGAGATCCAAAATTGGAACAATATTTTATATCAATGTATGCTATATGAACTAATGTGAAAAATAAAATGAAATTAACCAAACCCAACAAAATTTAAATGAAATGCTTGACTGGATCAAAATGTTGATGAAATCAAATCAAAATGTTTCCAAATTTTAATTTTGCAGGAATTTGTAGCTTTTTCTTGGAAAACCTGTGGGTTTTTTTCTTTGATCAAGGATTTCCTACCTTAGAAATTCGATTTCCTAAGAATCTATTATACTGTAAGTATTTTTCAGTTTTGAAGTTGCCTTGGCTAAGAAGATGTCTTTATATAACATTGTGATCAAGAAAGCTATCTTAACTACCCTTATGACTTACTGAAGCAATGTTCTGCCTTACAAAAGAAACATTTAGCTTTAGTTTCCAATGCAAGATAATTGCTATGTATCACTAGAATTGAGGCAGCAATTTCTTTTGTTGGTTAGCGTTATTTTTGTTTGGGTTGGATTTCATTACATTTAGGAAAAGCTCCAGATCTTAGAAAAAGGGTTATAAAAATAACTGAGAATTAGAATGTTGCATTCAGTGTACTGAGACATAAAGGGAAGGATTTCACTCACAGAATATTTCCAAAATGCACTAGTTTTTTGTGTGTTTCTGACAAGTAGATCTTCTTCATGCTACACTGATGTCAGAGCTCAATTTAATCCTCCTTTTTTATTATAAAAGGCATACACATGAGCATGCACTGAACTGTGCATGAAGATATTTGACCTGAAAAACCTGTCAGTTTTCTGCTAGTCTGTACACCCATAGTGGCATTTAATATTTCAATGTGTTTCCTCCTCCATTGTTCAGAGCATTAAAATAAAGTTAACTTATTAGCAAGGCTATCTGCAGTCAGCATGGCTGAAATAATGGAAATAAAGCAAATGAGAACAGCAAACAAGCAATTCTGTCAAGCAAGTGTATCTCAAATTCCTGTTTTCAAATCAAAGAACACAAGGAGATAGAAAATCAACTGTGTTCAAAATTGCCATTGACCTCCAATAGAGAACAAATTACAGTAAAGGGTTAACACTGATGATTTTTGAAGCAAATGAGGAGAAACCTCTATCACTGCTTTTCAACCCATGCATTTTGCTAAACTATATTTGGCTTCCATTGTAACATTCTCCTTCCACATAGCAATGCATTTGGAAAAAGTGAATTTTTGTCACACTGCTTGCCAAGTGTTTTAAACTGACACCAGCTATGACTAATGACAGTGCTGGAATGTGCTGTTCTCAGTAGAATAGAGGCCTGTACAGACCTAGGAGTTTCCTGGGGTCCAGCTTCTGTCTGTTCAGGGGGCTGGTGCCATACAGCAGTGAATGATGTTCAGAGTGAACCAGCTGTATTTCCTCCAGACTGGCTTTTCGACCTCGAATTCGCTGAAAGAAAACAGCAGAGGCCTACAATATTCCACTGACAATATTTAGGGAGAAGAGAAAAAAGAAAAAAAAAGAAAAAAAAAAAAAAAAAAGTAAAGGTCCGAAATAACATTTAGTATGATTAATAATGGGTTGAAATTGCGTCATGCAGGAATGTGACACTGATTTGTTTATTAAAGTAATGCTATATGAAAAACAAATGTGTGTGTGCTTTATCACAAAGTGCCTCATTTCAGTCTTAGCAGAGTTAATACAGGGTTTCACATACAAGAAAAAGAAAAGATTCTGCCTCTTTTCTACATAATACATTAAGAGATACAAACCAAAAGGTAAAATATATCTTAAGTAAGAAATCTGGCTAGAAAAAACTCTAATTTAGAGAGTGAAAAATTATTCACACCTGTAAGCTGCAGATGTGTTTGGAATGAGGATTAATGTTTTTTGCATTATTACTAGTACTTGTGACTTACACTGCTAAGAACAGGATCACAGTCAGGAGAGACAGGGAGAAGAAGAAAATTAAGTTTAAATGCTTTAATAAAATATTTCTTTGTATTTTTAAGTTTTTCATGTGTGATTAATATCCCAGGATCATTTTTGCTGTTACACATGCTGACTCACTTGCTTCCTTACAAGTTTATGTCTTTAACTGTTTCTCCATCCTGTACTTGCCCCATGTAAATCAGTGTTAAAAAATCTGGGATGTCTCTCTACAAATCCATTGAAATTTAATGAGTTTAGGAAGGAAATAGAATAGGGAGGAAAAGATAAAAGTAACACTTTCAACATCTGTTGCTTGTATGTATTTGGAGTTACAGCTTGTCATAAAAATATTTATTTCTCTGCTTGTGCTAGTGCTGCACAGCCTTTGCAGACACAGCAATATGAATCAGATTTTGCTCAGGACTGGGCATAATAAACAGCACTGTCAACAAAGTTCGGGTCCCAAGATCATCTTTCCAGTTGATATTGGATAAAGTGAAGAGAAAACAGCTTGTTTTTAGGGTCTTGGACCCTATGTGCAGATCTGGTCCTTAGGAACACCTAGGGCCAAACCTCTCAGAGCTCAGACTGTGGATGTGTCCAGCTGTCAGGGTCTACAGCTAAACAGGTACAGAAGTTATCTAAATAGGCCAACCTATTTTCAATTAGACTGATTAACCTGTTACAAAAATGCCATTTAATTCTAGTTTTATTAGAGGTTAAGTTGCAATTCTTACTTATCCAACACCTTGTCATACACATTGGAAAGCACGAACCTCTGCTCTAAGGGAAGAAAGCAGTATTATAAATACGAAAGAGACTGTGCACTACAGAAGAAAGGAGCTGCCTGGGGGATGGTGGGGTCAGAAGAATCACGCACAATTTATACTGAGTGAAGCAGTGGCAATTTTTTCTGACTAATCAGGAAAAATATCCTAAGACTTAGAGCTAGATGACCGTAGAACAAGTTCCCCCTCAGGGAAATGGTGGAAGCCCTATTTCTTGCAGTGTTTAAAACCTGACTAGACACAGCAGTGGAAAGAACATTTTAGGGAATGATCCAAGAACTAAATGACTTAATAACCCCTTTTTCATCTCTAATTTCTTCAAGCCTCTCCCAGTCTCACATGAGAATTTGTAGCAGTGCACTCACATCCTTTTAACACACAGTTGCACAATCAAAATCAGCACATTATGTTACTTCATGGAGTCAGTAAACTCCGTAATGGTTCTTCTGGGTCAGATAAAATATTTTTCTTTGCAAGTGAGTTGACTGGTAACATTTATTCCTTCATCCATTCTCATTAAGGTCTGTGTTTCCAACAAGCTGCTTTAAAATCTATATACCCAATTCTCCACAGAAAAACTGGGAAGGGAGACTGGCTTTTAGAGCAGATAAAATAAATACATAAGAAAAGTAAAGAGGCATTTTATGAAGGTCACATCAAAGAGCCTCGAGCAAATAGTCACTCTCTGGTCATATATTTTCTACAAGTTATTCACAAACTCTGAGAGATGTTTCAGAGTTAATTGTCTGGCTTTTTTAAAGTGCTGTTAAATGCCATTTTCCTTTAACTATAAAATGACCCACAGCTAGCCATTACTCTTACAATGAAGTGATCTGTGATATCCGGTCTGGAAGTGGTCTCCCAAAATGTTTTGCCAACAACCTATCTACCATCCAATATCACCAGCCAAATTCTCTGGGGCAGAAACATGTCATGGAGGAACAGGTTTGGTGCAGAAATCAAGTAGCACCACACAGGACATCCCACACCAGGCAGCTCTCAACAGGGAGGTGCTTGGAGTACAGCCATCAGCTGAGCTGCCAGGGCAGGCAGAGCCCAGAGCTGCTCTTTCTCCATGGCTTCTCCAGCTCTGGCCTTCAGCATCAACAAGTAAATTTACACCGTAGATTGCAAGAGGAAAGCGAAAGGTAAACAGTGCACATGTCTGTGCTGTTTCTGCATTCCCATCTCCTCATTTGGTATTCCTTTCATACCATCTTTGCAGTATCTCTGTTTGTCGATCACTTTCATGAAAGTTAAAATCCCAACTATCTAAGGCTCTACACAGAGGTTAAAAAAATTGCATTAAAAATTACCTGCAATAACTTCTAAGAATAGTTCTTCTCACACAATGATGTCAGAATTTAGCAGATCTACACAAGCACATGTCCTAAATCTGTTGCCAGAGTCTGGAATCACATAACTTCAGTTATGCAAAGTGATAGTTTCTGGCTCTCACTAGCACGAGTTATCAGACAATAGAACGAACATATGCTTTTGTATAATTTTACACATACACCTCTAGCCACATATTTTTTATTTATTTTATTTTGAAGTGTCTTTTTTGATTTTAATTGACCATGGTAGCATCAAACCCATAAAATATAGCAGAAAATTGGCATAAAGCCAATGAAAAAGGAGAGAGAGCATAGAAGAACATATGAACAGTATCTGTTTCCTTAAGGGGAATTTGAACACTACATCCACCCATCTACTACATCTTTAGTAGAAGGCAAGTCATCCTTTTCTAATGTGCATGACAATTCGTATGATGGCTTTGTCCGCTGGTATATGCAGTTCCCTGATCAACAGAGACATTTATGCATCACAGGAGGGTAAAATACTACACCTGAGTGCTTCAAAAAATCAGTCTAGAACTAGAATGCTATTCTCCCCACAAAGGAGAATGCTTTCACCTTTCACAGAATGTAAGGTCAAAGAGGACTGTCTAGTCTGGTCTTCTGTTTAAAATAGACTATTAACATTTCACATGGATAACCTCTATTAACCTGAAGATTTTGGTTAGACTTTCAATAGACTAAACTCATGCACAGAGATTCAAAAAGACAAAGGTGATGCTGCCCATTTCTCTCTGCTAAACTACCAGGAATTGTGGACATAGATTACGGAATGTTTCTCATGGGAGTCTCTCAGTGTCCATTGCCCGTACTGAAGCTATTTGTATGGAAATTCCCTTAGGCTATCAAGATTGTAAACAAGGTCTTCAGATTTTTTCCTGCCTTTCTGAGATTTCTCATAGTTGTTAAATTCTCTCT
>JAWWEW010000078.1:29930605-29967750 GCA_035583185.1 Anabacerthia variegaticeps | reverse complement strand
TACCCAGAGATAGCATGTCTTTTGCCAGTCAGTGTACCCACATGGCTTCTTCTCTCTGCATCGTGTGGGAATTGCAATCATACCTCTGACACACATGCACCCACAGAGAGATGCATTTACTCTTCGTGTGTTTTGGCCCTCGAGTGCCTAACCTGAATATGTTAAATGCTCTAAAGATTTTTGCTCTTAAAAAAAGACTAACTTTTCCTGTATTATTTAATCTTTAGTGGTAAATTGAGATACAAAGGGTGGAATTTTTTCATGTATTTCAGTCTATGTGATCAGGTAGACTCAGCTTTAAATTCTTTCCTTCTCTCCCCTTTGGTCCATGAGATGCGGACAGCAGGAGGTGTAAAATGCCTCCCTAATCCAGAAAAGCACCAAAATTGAGAACAAATTCCAAGCTGAAAAGAAAAATGCTGCTGGACTACAGGAAGCAGAGGTGGGGGCACATAGTGGGACCATGTCTACATTTTTATTTTCTAAAACTGTACTGATCACTGTAGCCTAATGTCAGTCATGTGTGCATAAATTACAGCCCCAAAGGAGTTATGTAAATACTTCCTCTCCCTAGAACAAGTGGAAAGCAGACACCACTAGCAAAATATAATTCAGTCCTTTTTTTGTCCCAAAGGTAGAACAGGTAGGCATTGGTCTTTACCAAGTCAAAATTGAAAAAAAAGAAAAAAAAAAGAAAAAGAAGAGATAATGGATGTTTTTATGCCAATCTTTGCATCTTTTAGCTGCCCTAGTCTGCATTTGGTAACTGTCAATTCTAAATTTGTCAGCCATTAACAAACACCGAACAGGCATTTCAGTAAATATACTCAACACTTTTAAACTAACGCAAAAATATTGTGTCTGAATTTTATTTTTCCAATACATATATACCAGAGCGATAAAAAAGTTCACTATGGGTATGTGTGTGTGTGTGTGTGTGTGTGTGAATTTCTTGACTCTTCTGCCCTGGATTCAGTCAGGGACTGTCTGAATCGGTCTCTCCAGGGCTGGCCATGATCTGAATGTGTTTCTCCCTTGTCTTGAGGAAGATGATTGGGGGGAATTTATCTGTTTGGAAGAGTGATATGATTTAAAAAGAAAAAAAATCTGAAAGCTATAACTAGTTTCTCAATTTAGAAAAAGTCCTCTAAACTGTTGTTTGAATAACTCTAAAGCTCAAATATCTATGGCTAGAAAGACAAAATACAGTCTGCAGAAGCAAGTCATCTTGGCTGTGTCTGCAGCAGTAAACTAAGCAGTGCCAGGAAACATTCCCAGGCAGAGAAACACAATCATCTGTATTATTAAATTGCTAAAGTGGTCCTTCACACCGTTTTGGCTGAGCAGCAGCTAACATACTCCCAAACAACATCCAGACATGGTTTGGTCACTGGCATGGGCCAGGAAGCATTCCTGGTAGTTTGAGCGTGGGCCTTTCCATGCCAGTTGGCTGCAGGGGTGGAGAACAGTCTCAGGCACATTTCATTTTTCAGTGAAGACTCAAGTTTGAGTACCCCATTCAAACTTTTTTATGATTTTACTAAGTTATATTTTAAAAAATACAATGAGGTAAATATTAGCAATACATATAGGTAATATATAAAGGTAATAGATTAAGCTTAGATTAATCTACCTGAATTAATCTCTGAACTGCAGCAAGCATGGTGTCACCCTAGTATATATTACTTTCATCATCCTATACCCAGTTAGAAACGACAGAGCTCTGTATACTCAGCCAGATATCTCTCTTTTGCCAAAGACCTGAGCTGTGTGAGAGCAGTTAATCCACACCACATGATTTAGGAAGCACATATAGCTCCCTCGTATAGATAACAAAGATTGTATAGATACAGGTTGTTCATTTTCATAAGGGTTTCTTGTTAGATTAAGAAAATAGGGAGGCCCCCCTGGCACAAGCCTGTGCGTAAGGATACGCACATTGCGAGGTAACAAGATCTGAGCTACCTCTGACTGAACTACCTTTGATCCTAAAACTCCTCATCAGACAAAGAGCAGGACTGCAGCCCTCCTGTGGGACTACTGTTTTAGTTAGAGAGGAAAAAAGAAGGTTCGCAGTTACTGCAGAGGATTTCCTAAGGGGCTGTTGCATGTTGCTGTTCCTAAGCTGCCCTTTTGACTTGGTGTATGAGGCAGTGCACATGGCAAAACTTGAACAGTGGTCTCCCCACTCCTTCTGACAAAAACTGGGAAATTTTACTGAGAAATTATATTAGAAATACTGATGTCCATGAGGGAGCATTCAGAATTCAGCAGAAGAGACAGTGCAGTTGCCCATGATGCTTTGACTATGCATCCTCGGTGTGGTATATTCCAGAATGCAGCTTAATTATGGCCTTTTGTATCTCAGATAATGCAATAACTGCTTCTTTAGTGACACGGTTATCTATGCACCTGAATGACTTTCCTAAAAAGACAGAGCATCAATTAAGTGTATCACTGTAGCCTTCCTTATTTTGGAAAGTGAGCACATGTTTGATGTCAGGCAAGTGCTAGATAAATCAGTGAAGCAAAGGACAGATTACATCACCAAATGTAATCCTGTCTTTAGCTGCATAAGAGGATGTAGATAAACACCAGATCTGTGTACCAGCTTCACACTGAGATTCCCCAGTTTTATCATCAGAGTTTACATTTTGACAGATCATTTCACATTCCAGCCACATTTCAAAGCACACAATTGGAGTCAAAATTAGCTGAATGCTGTTCAACATGAAGTTACTTATTTCCTCTCTGCTCCCTGACTGGATCTTGCAAGACCTAATGGGCTGTATTTCAGTTTTTGAAATTGTGGAACTGCAAGAGGAAACTTTAAATCTTCCAGGAAACTCTTGGACTGCATGCACCTCAGACGAACTTACACCACTTTTCCATTTTTCACTTTTTACAGATCCATACAATTTACTGTTCAGCAGTATCTATTTGTTATTGGAGAAAGCAGTACATAGCAGCACACTGCATTTTCTTATTTTCTCTCTTTTATCCTTTCTTTATAATATGGAGTCCTGAATCAAGAAGGTAACTAGGCCTTATTTTAGTAAAGCACTTAGCTGTGTGTTCAACTTTTTAAGTATATGATCCCACCACTGAAACCACTCATGTGATGTGTGGCCTTAAGGGCCTTGCTGAAAGAAAGTCTTCTTGAAGACTGAAAAAAGATTATCCAAGCTAAAATAAAGAATTAGCCTGTTAGAGTGCTGCCATCTAGTTAGATGAGTGCATACAGCAAATCCATTTGCAGTATCTCACTGCCCAGTATGCTGGGCTGCCTGCAGAAAGTCTTCATGGACAGTCATTAATAGCTGTTCAAAGCGGTCTATTGAACCTGTTCTTTCTGGGGTTGTAAAAACATATGTATATAAAGAAAAATACGTAAAATGGCATAAGAGTCCTGGCAATTCTGGGATCCTGCAAAACATAAGTAAATTTATGCCGAACTTTGTTAACTTGTGCTGCAGTGCTGTAAGCACCCGCGATTGCCACAGGCTTCTGCAGAGGTGACAGTGCTGCACAACTCATAGGAAGCAGGGAATGGTAGCAAAAGGCTATTTTTAACTAACTCAAATCATATATGAACCTCACAGCCTATATTTGATTTAAGCATGGTGTAATATGCAATTATTTTTGAGGGAAATCAAAGCAGAATAAAATTACACATTTGCTCTGATATCGCCTAGAAGATTGTGCTTGAATGTCTTGGGCTTTCACATAGGACGTGTTATATACCAGGCAAATGAACATGCTATGAAAACAGACTTTAGAGTCTGAAATAAGACAAAATGCAATATGCAATGTTAAACCCCAATGTTCTGTGCTACAGAAGTAAAATTCTTAGCTGTTTTCAAGTCAAGAACTTTGTTATTGGAAGGACTGCACCGCTGTTTGACTACTGCTTGTCTACCTTTCTTTATAAAGGTGAGCAATAATTATGTCTAGATTTTATATTCTGATGTATGTGGATAAATGAGTCTGTGTAAATTCTTTATTTTCTGATTGGAAAGTGTGTTTTCCTAGAATGCATTTTTTTAATATTGTCAGTTATGACCAAATAATTCCTAAGACAAATCACTCTCTTATTATAGAACTAAGACAGATTTAGCATTTAATAAAATTACCATTTACTTTAACAAGTCAGGTATCTGGTCTTAATTCTTAATTACCTCGCACTTGTTTAGCAACCCAGTTTCTTGCAGCCTTGACCAGATGCTTTGGATTCTTCCAGCATGTTCAGGGTGATTAGCATAGTTCCCACACATACACTGGTGCTTCAGCATCAGACTATCATACACAACACCTTCAGAACAAAGACAGCACAATAAGAAAGAGTAAGTGAAAAAAATGCAAGTTATACTGCTCCCTGTAATACATACTATAGCAAAAGTGGATTTTATTCGACAGTTAGAGCAAGATGAAAAATCACAGTATCACAGAGCCATTTAGGTTGGAAAAGACCTCCAAGATCAACAAGTCCAACGTCTGACCAATCTCCACCTTGTCAACTAGACCATGACACTAAGTGCCACGTCCAGTCATTTCTTGAAGAACTCCGGAGATGGTGACTCCACCTCCTCCCTGGGCAGCCTGTTCCAATGCCTGACAACCCTCACTGTGAAGAAATTCCTCCTGATGTCCAACCTGACTGCCTCCTAGCATAGCTTGATGCCATTTCCTCTTGTCCTATTGCTGGTTGCCTGGGAGAAGAGGCTGATCCCCAGCTGGCTACACCCTTCTTTCAGGCAGTTGAAGAGAGCAATAAGATCTCCCCTGAGCCTCCTTTTCTCCAGGCTAAACAACTTCAGCTCCCTCAGCCACTCCTCATATGACTTACTCTCTTTGTTGTCCTTCTCTGGACCCAAATTCCTCTTTCCTTTGTGAGACTCTGAATTTTGATTTACGAGCCACATCTTGTGATTCCAATAAGGCAAAAATTAATTCTGAAGAAATTATATTAATAAGTACAATTAACTGTAACGAAGAAAGGAAATTAGGTAGTGTCTTCTTAAAGCTTTCATAGCTAGGAAAAGATCAGTCATTACTGGATCTCTTGTATTCTCTTTCTCTAGTGAGTAAGGTTAGTTGAATGTGCTAACCTATATGTAATAAGAAAATGTTACATATTTATAGCAGTGTAAGGAAAATAATTCAGAAAAACATTTCAAAATAAATTTTGAAATGGCAATGCCACTCTGCATTTGTACTGCTTAACTAATACTATATTAATTCCAGATCTCAAAGCATATCAAATGAAAGTTTCAAAAAGTTGAAACAGTGGCAGTCAGAGTCCTTTTCATTAAAAGGAAAAGTTCCACCCACTACTCAATTAGGAACAAATCCTGTTGTTTGACTGCAATGCAAGGTACCTTTTGAATTTTCTACGGTCATTTATTCAAGGACAGAGCAGCTTTATATGAAACAGCTATCAATATCACATTGCTCTGTAGCTGTGGATTGGGAGCCAAAGAGAAATTTTAGTGAGGAGGCTCAAGTTAAATTCAATTTTCAAGGCTTTCAAACCAAGTCTGAAACACTGAAAAATTGTTTTCTTTATTTACTTGTTGCTTGTATTTGCCTTAGAAATGTCTGGAACAACAATTATTTTCCCTACCCCTGTGGACCGTTTTCATTTGGGAAACATTTGGATTTTTCTTCTCCTTACAGTTGAAAGGGACTTAAATTAACAATTTCTCCAAGCTGCAATATTTGGCATTCAAAACCTCTTTCTTATGTGCAACCACTGCTGGAGATGCCAACACAGTTCTGGGAAAATTGTGTTAGCCTGCTACTGAAAAGTCAACCAGTGAAGAAAACACAAAATTAAAGTCCAGATTCAACAACATGCTCAATACCACCCTTATTTAGCATAGTTCTTGAATGGATATTGAACATCAGTAAAGTCTTTAAAAGCTCTACTGAATAAGAGTCTGTATACATTGTGGGCAATTCAAAGTTAAGGTTCTGAGATAATTCAGTTAGAAGGCAGCCAGAAATTATGTTGCTTGAGAAATATTTATGCTGCCATATTTCTTAGCTCATGCACTTCAGAACTGATCCTTTGGGATCTTGCAATTTAAGCCAAAATGATAATACAACAATTATGTTTAGCATAAGGAAAGTGCAAACATAATACCTAAGTGCAGCATAATTAAGTTTATGCTAAATGATTATCTAGCAAACATAATAGTTCATTAGCAATAAATTCTTGTATTTACTTTCTTGTTTAGTTTTCTTTTAAAGGGGAAAAAAAAATAAAAAAGACCAGTGAAAATCTGGAGCTAATAAACTAATGCAGCTTAAAATATCTGCTGGCATTGTCAAAGCAGTTAATAATTTCCTTTCTCTGCGGTTCTTTTTCTGCTCTATCATGAGGTCTTGTAAGTTATTTGGAAGTATGCACACAAATAAGTACATGCTCACATACCTTGCTTTCCTTTTCTTGGCACTCAAAATTTTAACTTCTACAGTCTGTTGCCTACCCATATTGTACAGTTTGGTGGCAGTGGTCATCATACCAACAGATCAGAAAACGTTTCCTCCCATCCCTCTGACCAACAGAGAAGGTGTTCAGATGCTAAAGGTACACGAATCAGGACTTTCAGAAGCTTTTAGGCAGAGTAGGCAACTCTATCATGAATGGATTTGAATGGAAACACTTGTTAAACATTAACAAAATTAGCTGAAAGTGGAAAGTATCTCCTACCTAGTATTCTTTCAATTAATTTTTTACTCTAATTATTTGAATAGTCCGAGTGGCAGTTAATAGAAATAAAAAACATATTTTTTACTATGTTATTGTTACACAGAATGGAGTGTAATAAGGACACTTTTTGATTACCTATATCAGGGTTGCAACCAATTTTGAAGTGAAACACTGAAACTGTATATTCAGGATGCCTCCTCTGGTTGATATAAACATCCCATTCTTACCACATTAGCATTTTTCCCAAAACAGAATATAACTAAAAATATAATTTTATTTTATGTGAGTTATTTTGTCTAAATCAAAAAATCAGTTCAATCAGGTCAAGTCAGTATTACACGGCAGATGCATCTGTTCTAAACTTTTAAATACTAAATTTGCACCACTGAGTGTAAAATTTATTTCTGGAAGAATTAATTGACTTAAGAAAAGACTGAAATATATGTTTTCATTTATTGCAAGCATTTAAATTGATTTAGAATGTGCAAGTGATTCAGATGTGTGGCTGCTGGTCATACAGCACATGTGCTTGGTGCAATACCAGAATGCAGCAGCAGAGCTTACTGCTAAAAATAGCCTATAGGATTTCCCTAACAGGAATCAGCCAATAATCTCCCCACCCCCACAGGAAAAAAAAAGGAAAAAAAGAAAATAAAAAAAGGGAGAGAGACAACTGTTTTCAATTGCAGACTGCTGTGAAATATTAATAAAAAATGGTTATTCTGTCTCTCCAGAACAAATGCCTACAGCCAGATTCTGCTCTCAGATTCCTTGTGTAAATCTGAGCAGCTCCACTGAGACTGGTGGATTTATTCTGGATTTACACCAATATTACTGAGGTCAGAATGTGGCCCTGATGACAGATGGGAATGGTGCCACCACTGAACCATATAATGATAGAGGACACAGGACAAAAGAAACTGAATTTGCATTCAGTCAGTAAAAGCCAAGGTTTTCCTGGTGGGGACTCCCTAACAGTTGTTCATTTCCAAAATACTTTTTAGTTGGGTCAGCTTTTTTAAATAATATTTTAAACAGAGGGGAGAGCAAGAGACCTAAAAATAATTGGCTAACAGCATGGCTTGAAGAAGATTAATTGCCCTGGAGAATAACAGCACCAATAAGAAAACCCAAGGGAAGAATATCTAATAAATAATTCCAAAGAAAAATCTGAACTAGCTAATGTCAAATATTCTGTGAACTGTCTAAATGAAAATTAAGTAGTCTTTTTTTTTTTTTTTTGCCATCTTATGCTCGTTATCTGGTGCGTATACTGTGTATATATTGCTTAACTGTCTCACAACAATCACCTTTATAATTCCCTTCAGATATTTGGCTAAAATGATTTTCTCTCATGACTCACAATAATATAGGCTCATTTTGATGCTCCTGTAATAATCTGCCACAACAGTTTTCCTGTTATATTTCTTTTCTCTTCCAATAATATATTGTCTTGAAATGGGGGGGGGTGGTGGTGGTGGTATGTGGAATCCCAATAAATAATAATTCGAGGCAGGGAAGTGTTTTTACATTCCTTTCTAGACTCTGAATTTGACCTCACTTTATGATGAGCTA
Source organism: Anabacerthia variegaticeps (assembly GCA_035583185.1). Classification (NCBI taxonomy): domain Eukaryota; kingdom Metazoa; phylum Chordata; class Aves; order Passeriformes; family Furnariidae; genus Anabacerthia; species Anabacerthia variegaticeps. Next base: position 29,959,460 of record JAWWEW010000078.1, on the reverse strand, counting down.
GAATTTTCTCCCTTTCAACCCACCTATTCCTTCCTTCTATGCTTTAAAAAATGGTAATGTTGCAACTCATGTGGTCAATGGCTGGTTGCATCTTGTACTTTCTTAAGGGAGAAAATCACAGAACCACAGGATAGCTCAGGTTGGCCAGGACCTCCAGAGGTCTGTAGTTCAGCTGTGCTCAGACCAGGTCAGCACTGTGATCAGACCAGGTTGCTCAGTAGCCTAAAGGATTTCATAAGGGCTGTATAAGCATAGGGAAAAACTGGGTCTGGGTTTATTTCTTTCCACTGATCAATGAATAAATGCTAGGGCACCATCCAGATCCAGGAAATACTATGCTCAAACAAAGCCATTCTATACCATAACATACCATATGTTAATAATACACAGGTTGATCTGTTTATTCACATAAACTGTATTAGAACTGTTAATGGTGCGAAGTCTGTTCATTGTCACTCCAGAGGTGTGAATCTCATAACATGGAAAATAGCTCTATTTTCAATGCACTCAGAAACTGCAGTGATAAAGCTTATATGTATAAGTCTGTAAGCCTAGAACATGCCAGAGAAAGAGATTTCTTGAAGCAGAAATTAAAGTCTTAATTGTGAATGCAGAGGTATGTGCTCTGTCGGAGCTGGTCAGTCAGCCAGGGGCTACTGGCTGTTAGCATAGATACAGCTCGGAAGCAGCTACAGCATCGCACTGTCTTCAGCCAGTATCTCAAGGATATGAAAAATGTGAGGGTACAGGGCAGAAGTGGAGAAGCAAAAGCATAAAGTTGTCAAGCATGTGGAAATAGGAGGATATTTTTTTTTCTTTTTTTTTTTTTTCAGTAATGAGTAGAGATTATATTGAAAGAGCAGTGGAGGGGAAAAAGATTCAATAAAAGAAAAAACAAGGATTCAAGAAATTGATTTTTCAGACTGGGAGAAAGGAATTCAGTGAAGGACTGAGAATCTCTGTTGGAGTAAGATGGGTTTTTCTCTCTTTCCTTCTCTCTCTTTGGTGTTTTTCATGTAGCAATGTTTTACTAAAAGGGTTAGAGTCTCTGCCTAATCTTAGTCCCATTACTGAAGATTATAAAGGGTGATGTCAGTAAATCTTAGCAAACAGCAGCCTTTACATTTGTAACTTCATTCAACTTTTTCAGTGGTACTGCAGATTTTTGAGTGGGACAGTGAAGCCTACACATAGTGAGCTCACTTTTGGTGTGCTCCGTGAATCTCTTATAATGAGTTTACAATGGTTTGGGGACTCTATGAAAGAAGATTAGAAAAACAGTGACCTGGTTTAATAATCCTGTCTATATAAAGCTGTTCTTTTTGCAGAAACTCATGGAGAGTGAATTAATATGTTTCTTTCTATACAATCCAAATGTTTGTTACCCAACAAGTAATAATAAACTTTTTGTTTTCCAAGTTCATGTTCTAATTGGAAAGATGGGACAGTGTAGTGTCTCACAAAGTCACATACATTGCCCATTGAGGACTCTATCCTACATCAATCCATGGTCATAGCCTGAGAAGCTGTAAACTTTCAGAGCATGGCAAGTTTTGCCAACTGATGTGAAGGAATTAATACTTCTGGCATAAATGTTCAGAAACAGTAACTCCATTTATTTCCCTGCCTTTTTTTTTGTTGGTTTGGTTTGGTTTTGGTGGTTTTTTTGTTTGTTTGTCATGGGGTTTTTTTTGTGCACAAAGTGACTCTGAACTTCTAACCATGCTCTAATGTTATGCTGACATTCAGGCTTTTAAAAAGATGGACCTGCATGCAAGGTTAGATTACCCAAAATAAGAAATGAGGTTTCTGGGATCATTTGTTTTCCTTTGACTGAAGATTTTCAGGATGATAATCACTTTGCTTTGGACAGCCCAGGAGATGCTCCCTGTGTGACTGGAGCACCCAGGTCCTGACTGTAAAAGCTGCCTCTCTAGACTCCACACAACTATTAAAAGACACAGAAGTTGTTGGTAGCAAACATCTCCTAGTCATCCCTACAGCTTTGCTATTTCTGTAGAGAAAGTGACCTTACAGCAGAGACTGACTTGTCCAATGAAGACATTGAGAATTATATTGCAGCTTTCCTCCTTATTGGTGGTGTTTCTTCCACTTACTGGTGGTCTCTTTACAAAACAGGAAATGAGAACACAGAGAAAAGAACCAGAGAATAGGGAAACGAAAGAAAAAAGTTACAAATCATGTAAAGGCACCAAAAATGCACCTGTTGCTATATTGCCAGAGCCAGTCAATGATAATAATTTATGACTCTGTGAATATTAGCCCTGTCATTTATCAGCTGCACTGGCTGAGTTGGTGCCAGTACAGCATCATAAAACAGAGGAGCAGTACACAGCAGTAAAACAGAATGCACTGCTGCAGGAGGTATTTGAGGCATTTAAGTCTGTTGATCCCACATGAACAAATGCATTTGCCCTGCCTATTAAAAGCAGCCTTTAGGGAATCCTACCAGTTGTGTAGACATGCTGGCTGGGCTGGTCCATGTCTGGGTGAGGTAATGTGGAATCAGTGGGGGAAGATGGGGTCCCGGACACCGGCTGATGTTTATCTAATCCTGCCATGCCAACTGTAGCCATCTGAGCTTGGTAGATTTGCAACTGGTGGACATGCCGTTGTGCCAGGAACTCCTGTTTCCAAGAAAACAGCACAGTAGAAAGAAATGTGAGACGGGATCAAGTAAGACACTGAAGGAAATATGTCAACAAATTAAGTTCATTAGGTCAGGGGTGTAGTAAACCGTGTGGACCTCCACCCCCAAATCGCACCCAAGTCCCAGTCAATAAATCCATTCAACAGATGTTTTCACACTGACAATGTGGGCTGCTGATTTTGCTGAAGAGTAGGTGATGGCAGGCAGCCTGTCAGTGCGCCCTCACAGGAAAGATGGCTTCACGTACAAAGGCTTATAAAAGACAAAGATTTTATAATATATCAAATACAAAATATGAAGCTAGAATATACATTTTATGATCCTACAAAAATAAAATTTAAGTTTTCCCACAGCTGAAAGTGAAAAGTGGTGCTCTTACTACACAGTACCAAATGTGCTGAGGAACTGTGAGTCAAGATTCTACAGAAGACTCGGTTCCCAGAGGTCCCAGGAAAGTAGGAACAAGTTGCATTTAAGTTTTCACAAATCATTTGGAAATTCAGGAATTATTACATGAGATCCCACTTAGGAACCATCTTTTTTTTTGTTATAACTGCTGCTGGCTGTAGGCAGGGCCAAACACTTCAGGGAAGATAGACAGGTGTGAAAAGACTGTGACAGAGCAGAAAGGAAGATTTTCTCCTCTGTTTTGTTTGTCAACAGATGGGCACTTTTGCTGACATGACAAAGGCTGAAACTGCTGAAGCCAGTATAAACTTTGGCATTCATTCACTTCACAGAATAGGACTGCTTCCCAAGCCCTTTTCTTTCTGCTTTTCTTTTTTTGTGCTTACAGTTCTAGAACCTCAACAGAAAGTGAATGCAAGAGAGAGATTTCCAAACCACTTAATATGAATTCAGATGAAATTCACATTTGTATCTTACAGCTGCAGGCTGTTTATCTTCACCTATCTTCACATATATATATATGCAGGCATATATATATGTGTGTGTGTGTGTGTGTGTGTGTGTGTGTATGTGTGTGTATATATATATATATGTGTCTTTTTCTTTTTTTTTTTTTTAAACCCAGTGCTGTATGTTGTTGCTTTGGACAGCAGCTTAGAAGCCTGGCCTGGCCAAGGAGGGATTGCTGGCTGCTCAGAGAGGTGAAGCTGAGTTCAGGCTGTGTGGGAAGGCAGGTGGGAGTACCCAGGAGTACCTCAGCCCCTTGCACGCTGCAAAATAAATCGACAGCTCATGGGATGTGAGAATGTCTACCCTACATGTAATAAGAGTCTTTTATGCAAACAAGTGCTCATCAATAACAGCTGAAATGAGAACAAATGCTTTAAAAGGCAGCCTCAAAACCCACATTAATGGCTAAGGTCACCACTTCACCGAAAAGACACAAGGTCATGGGAAGGGTAAATCACCTGGGACCTTGTCATAAGTGACTAAGTAAAGAAAGAAAATATGAGTAAGCAGAAAGAGGTTTTACAAGAATTATCTTGGTTTGGAGTCATTGAACCATTTCCCTTTCTTTAAATACAGTCCTCAACTTTTCCTATCGCCTTTTTTAATGTATGATGACAGGATGGTGTTATATATTCCAGGAACTATCTTGAGGTATCTGAAGAGGCCTCTGTATCCCCTTATGAACACAACATAACTTAATGCTCGGGATGTTTTTCCTGAAATCCCTAAGTGCTTCATTTTTGCTTAGTTTCATGAATAATTTTAATTGTTATAAATTTTCAGAAAAGATGTTTTTTGTCCTCATAGGCATACATATCTTTTGTAACCTTTGCTAGGAGAGCCTGTGATGCGGGAGAAGTGCAGAATGCATGGACACTATTGTGTTGAAAATCTTCCCTATGGAGAAAAGAAGCAGATACATGAATTTTCAAGAATTTAGCATTCATATTCCTCAGTGGTGGCTTCAGTGGTCAATAAAGGAAGCACAGGAGACATTTTGCTATCTGTGGCATGATTATTCCCTGCATCCTAAGATCAAGGGGTGATGGCAGCACAGTCTGTCTAATACTTGTGTATTCAGCATCTCCTGCCTAGTCTTCAAAACTGTTAGCTGAGCAGTTTGGAAGAAGCAAAGTCCCTACCTGCAGGAGCCATTCATCACAGACAAAGTTACTGCCATACAGGAAATTAGCAGAATAGTGTTATTTCTGCTGCTCTCCTCAACCTCATAGGTTTCCTTCATTGCATTAATTAAATAGCTGGTGTCTCTGTGGTTCTTTGAGCAAGGGGATTTTTGATACTATCTTTCAGTGTTCACACTATTGATAATTAATTGAGTTTACTTTTCTGATAATTACTAGAGTACAGAAGACAAAAGGGTTAGTTCCCTATTGAGATGCTCTTCAAGCTAGTAAGGAGGCATCAGTGGATTCTGGTGATCTTCATTAAACAGTATTACTTTAATATACTTCTTAAAGAAATCTTGGAAATTCAGCTATCAGTGAGGGGTGACTAATGCAGTGTGCAAATGTTTCTGTTTGGACTTTTCTTGGTGCTGATTTACTCTGAGCTCTGAGCCTTTAGAGCTGCCTTGTCTGCCTCTCTTTGACTTTCAGACCTGAACTTTACTGGTACAATACCTGCACAATTTTTTCAGTGAAGTTGTAAGTTTGTCATTCAATCAATATTTAAAATATAATCTTTCCAGGTCTCTGATCTAAAGAAGTCAGTTTAAGGGGGGGATTTTTTGTAAGCTGTCTAGAAGAATACAAAAATAAAGTCTGGAACGCCACGAAACATAAATAACTTGGGAAGATGTTCCTATCTTTGCTTCAGAAATGATTATGTGTTTGTGTTATGTAGGCAACACTATTTTTCATGCATACAAACAAAACAAAGGGTTTTTTTTATGCTAATCAATCTATGTGAACATCACCCAAACCAAACAGCTATCTATTTCAGCAATTTGTCAGAGACCGAGAAGAGAGCCTGTTCTCCCTCTCCTGCATTTTCTGGTTAAACTGTTTTGTTTATATCATTCTCCCCTCCTCAAATGAAACCAGACGCATACTGAGTATTTGACACGTTTATCAACATAATCAGTTCAGGGAAGGAGAAGAAATTTGTGGACAGTTCGATGGAAAGTTGTATGACACCTGCTTTCATTTCTGACTTCACACAAAACTGTTTGCCTTTGAAAATCTTTTAAAATTTGTTAAAAGTACAGTAGTTTGTCTTGCCAGGCTTACAATGAGGCTTACATTCTCTGGTGACTTCCAGATCCTTTAACTGTAATTTTAAAAACTCTATGCATCAGCAAAGTTTAAACTTGTTTAGATTTCAGTCAAAGTTTTAGACTAACTTCCTGATTAGGTTTCATTTTACAGACAACAGGCACTCATGAAATACATATATTTTTTCCAGGCACCTACATATTTATGCTGTGAGCATTACAGATACTCTGTATTACACAGACAAGTGGATTAATGCAATGAGCAATGTGGATAATCAACACACTTATCTGGCTCCCCAAATGCCCACCTGGCCTCTGGAAGGGATTAAAGCAACACAATGAATTCATCTTCAGGTTTTCTGTGCTACAGCCCTGGAAACACATGTCTATCTCTCCAGCAATATGACAAAAGCAGTATTTGCACATCTGCAGGGTTAGTGATTTGTGTGAATATATTTGGAGCATTTCTTAGGTAACCTGAGCCCTGTCTGCCCGGCATGGAGCCTGCTAGTTCCAGGTGCCTGAGATTAGTTTATTAGTAGAGGCAAGCAATTAGGGCCGCTGCTGGAGCTAGTGGAGGGCCATCGATCCTCTGCCCCAGCAACCAGCTCAGGCCCTCAGTAATTATTTTGAAGAGGATTTTTAGAATCTTTATCTAAAGAGAAGATGAGCTTTTTAGAAGCATGGGAGGTAAATATTTGTTGTTCTCCTAGTATTACTGTAAGGCTTGTTTAGCAGGAGTTGGAATGAATTTGGGTTGGTGAGAATACTCCTTTCATGTAGATGTCTGATTTGTACATTTTGGTGTTTAATGCTTTGTAAATTGTAAGGATTTTAATGAGAGCTATTTCCTTGTTTCTACTGGCTGTGAGAACTGATAACCCACAAGTGCATTCCATTGGATTATTAGGTGGTCTATGCTGGATGATAAAACATAGGGGAATTGTCTATGAATTAATGCTCCTTCAAGCTGCTATGTTTTGTGAAGAGAAAAAATGGGGGGTTCACTCAAAAACTTTTCCTGCCTCTCAATAGTCTGTTTTTAATTTAATTTGTATGTTAATATTTAGTTTAATCACAGCTAAATAAATCCAAAGACTTGTATGTAGCATAATCCTAAGTATGTATAGGCATATGCACACCTGTCTTCAGGGTTTATGTTTTGGCTTTTTTTCATTGTGGTATTTTTTTTTTTTCTCTTAGGAATAGCAAATGTTTAATTTCTTAATAACAATATTACTACTTATAGTCTCTCATATATTTGTGGCCAGGTTTATAGCCCTCTGTTGTTGTGCCTCTGCTGTGTTCTGCTGAAGTATGAAGAATATGTGAGTGTCTATTAACTGTTTAAACTCGTTCATGTTTTGCCCATCCTGCCCTCCTCTCCCAAAAGACCTTCAGCACTACTAATCTTACAAAGCTCTTCCTCTCAAAGCATTTTTTTGTGGTCTGTTTGCTAATTTCTACATTGTTTGCAGAAAATGACCCAATTTCCTGAGGGGAGGGGGGAAATATACACATACGCTGCAGAAAGTTTTGCCCTACATAAGGATGAAAACAAGACCTGCTGCCTTTTAGACCTGTAATTCCTCTATCTCCATCTTCTGAAGGGTATTTCTGACAGCTGCTCTGCTGCCTTGTCTCACCCTGTGGCTCCTGTTGAAAGCCCTGCTTCTGAGCCCTGTCTAGATCCATGTAGCCGCCTAGGAACAGAGCAACTTCAGATCCTGCCACTTGTCTTTCCACCCTCCTCAGCTTCCTACCTTCCCGGTGCTGTTGTATCTAAATGCATCCAGGGGGTGTCCAGGCCAGCCAGTGGCTGCATCCAGGAAAATGGCCTCTGCAGCAGACAGAGCTCATTCCTGCTTTAAGGTTGCCATGATGGCAGCCTTGGCCCAGACCAAGACAGCACCATCCAAAGACTGATTCAGTCAGAAACTCTGGGCACCCAGAAATTTCTTTCAGTTCAGATGTAGGTAGTTAACAGTGCTTCAGAAATAATAGATCTCATACAATATATCAGTAGATATATCCTTGGTTATCCTCAGAAGTGACAAAAAACGCATAGAAAGCAAAGAATTCCTATGCGAAGGAGTATTGCGACAAAAACAACTGTAGGTAAGCAGAAGTTTTAGCAATTTTAACTCAGGAGTTTTAGGAACTACTATTCTGCCTACTGTCCTCAAACAAAACTATAACTAGTTGCCCTCAGGAACTGAGCAAAAACAGGCCCTGAGGTCTTCTGAAAATACTTGTGTGAACGAATGTGAAAGTGCAGGAATGGCATATCTCTGACAATCTATACAACCTAAAATAGAAATTAGCCTGAGATATCCCTGAAAATGAATATTTCGAGAGATCTTTTAAATTGCTCTGTCACTTGAAGAAAACACATCACCAAGAAACCCTACCAGTACTATTTTTGACAAAACCGCATGTAAAGCCACAAACTTCCATGGTCATCACTTTCAAAAAAACCCAGTATCACCATCTGAAATACAGTAAACCACAAATGCAGAATCAGCACTTTTACAAAAACTAAATAAATTTCAAGTATGGATACAGATACATAGATTGGATAAGTAGAAGTGGGTTTACAGCAAGCAAAAGCACAGACAGGAGAAAAGAGGGCATTTACCCTTAAGGCATCGGGGTATAGTAGGTCACATATTATCAGGATGTTTATAGAATTTGGCTCTCTCTTGCTGTAATCCAAGGAAAACAGTGCTGACTAGAACAGAAATGAAGTCCTATCAACTGAATATTATGTGCAGATACAGAACAGTGGCATGAAAGCCATACCCCAGGACTGTCTAAAGTCTCAGACAGAGATTTGCTTTGGGCACCAACCTGCTTCTCACAGCAAAAAAACCCCGTGCCCTTTGCCTTCCCCTTGCCTTCTGGAGGACTGTGGAATGGTTTATTCCAGTTGCAGCAAAGCAGCTGCTACAGAGGTCTTTGCCCCTCTCCTGCCATCCTTCTCTTCTAGGGCAGGAGCACCTTCAGTGTAGCAAAACGTGTTATTAAAATTACAATATTTTTTTTTCTAGTGGGACAAGAAATAGGGGAAGAGGAAAGACCTTTAATGGGATGAGAAAAGACTGCTCCTTCAAGACATGTAGTAAAAGATGCTTTCCGAACGTTGGGTTGCATGGCTAATATGGGAGTCGGGGTTGGGGTCACACAGCTGGCCTCTGGTTGTAGGACATAACAGCAGGGTCAGGACTCTACCTTTTACCTCTACTCTTGCACGGGGAGGTCGATGGGTTGCTGACCTGTGGTGTCAAAGGGAGAGAGAGTAAAAGTTACCTCTCTTAGATGGAGAGTTTCCAAAAGTCTGAGCATCTAAACGTGATCCATGCTGGTCCAATAGAGGTGAGGAATCAAGATGGCCAAGTGGGCTGAGTTTTCAGCTATCTTTGTGAAAAATAGAAGCCAGGCAGTCATTATGCTAAAGCCTGGCATGATTAAAAAGACAGGAGTGATGGGAGTGACCAAAAGGGGGGCCCTAAAGTCAGAGCACTTTCTACCAGAGGGAAGTTCCAGGAGTCCAGCTGAGCTGCTGGTTTCACTCCTGATCTCTGCTTCTGAGACCTGCCTTCAGACAGTGACAGATACTTGACTTCTGTCACTCATGCTAAAGTGCTGACTTTACAGTGTGCACAGAACACATCCAAAGAAAACACATGCTTTCTCCAAAGCTTGAACTCCTGGCTGAATCCTTTCTTCACTTTCTGCTTTCCCATAGATTTAATACAAATGTATAAATAATTGGGGGTACAATGAAGTGGAAGAATAGACCATTTGAACTTTTTGTTTCTTTCTTTTTCTTTTTTTTATTTTTCCCAAGAAAACATCTTTTGACAATTTTTTTCTTTTTTTTTTACTTTATTGCTTTTACTAGAAAAAACACATGACTATCCTGAAGTCATTTGATGCTTTCCAAAAATGAATACAGGAAGTGCAGAAATGAATGCTAAAGGGAAAACGCAATTGTCCATACCTTGCCCTAACTTTCCGCATTAGCGGGTATTTGCTTCTTTTACTTTGATGTGAAGAATAAATAGGCTCTATAATAACATTTAATGGTTCCATCCACCTAATCCTAGCAGCTTTCCAAAATCATTAAGTTGATATGTTGGTTGGCCAAAAGTAATTAATGACAGCATCACCTGTCCCAAATGTTTCATTGCTCTGGGAAATGTCACCCAGCTCTCTTCCATAGTATTGGCAAATCAGTTTGTTGTTAGTTTATGCAGATCACTACACCTACTTTCATTTTTCTGCTCTTGATCGGAACTACTTCTCTTAGTAGACTTGTATGGTTTCTTTTAAAGTGAAGAATCGTTACTTTGGCCTTCACACAGTGCAATAATAATCTCCAGGCAAAATTTGGCAACAGTTCTGCTGCAGATCTGTGTTTTCTGCATATTTCAGCATATTTTGCTTTGGTTTTATAGACAATTCTTCTGAGTTCAGGATTTATTGTAGAATTTATGGAAATTGTTTGGGTCTGACATATAAAGAGAAAACCAAAACTCTTCAATATAGAGTCCAGGCACACTAACACACCAGTGTCTAAACATAAAATCATGAAGGTGTATAGATGCCTTCTGCAGATGCCTACCTCTACCATGATGGTACGTGAGGTCAAAACACGGAGCGTCGGTGGACTGTATGGCAGCCAAATATAAGAGCCGTAACCAAGGTGTTCCACCAGCTCTGTTCTCTCTCTACAGATCACTTGTATAGTTCACTAAATCTAAAAAATCCCAATGGGTGTGTGTACTGCCATTGCCCACACCAGAGCTCTTCTGCACCAACCATGGATTTCTGCTGTTGGCTGTGTGACAGAAGAGTTTTAACCTGATGGTTACCATGTTCCAGTCCTTTGCTGGAGGGTTAAACCCCAATAGCAATACAGGCTGGGGGATGAACAGCAGCCCTCCTGAGAAGGACTTGGTGGTGCTGGTGGATGAAAGGCTGGGCATGAGCTGGCAAGGTGCACTTGCAGCCCAGAAAACCAATTGTATCCTGGGCTGCATCAAAAGCAGCATGGCCAGCAGGGCAAGGTACGTGTTTCTGTTCCTCTGCCCTGCTCTTGTGAGACCCCATCTGGAGTACTGTGTCCAGCTCTGGGGTCCCAAGCACAGGAAGGACATTGACATATTGGAACAAGTCCACAGGAAAGCTGCCAAGATGATTAGAGGGATGGAGCACCTCTCCTACAAGGAAAGGCTAAGGGAATTGGGATTGTTCAGCCTAGAAAAGGCAAGGCCATGGGATGACCTTCCAGTATCTGAAGAGAGCCTAGAAGAAAGATGGAGAGACACTATTTACAAGGGCATGTACTGACAAGACAAGGGGGAATGGCTTCAAACTGAAGAAGAGGGTTAGATTACATATTAGAAAAAATTATCTGCTGTGAGGGTGGTGAGACACTGGAGCAAGTTGTCCAGAGATGTTGTGGATGCCCCATCCCTCTAAGTGTTTGAGGCCCCTTGGACAGGGCTCTGAGCAACCCAATCTAGTGGAAGTTGTCCCTGTCCATGGCAAGGAGTTTGGAATTAGGTGATCTTTAAGTTCCCTTCCTATGAAAACCATTCTATGATTTCTACCCCTCTGAAAATTTCAGAGAAATATATTACCCAATCTTACATCTTCAGTGTGATTAAAATATCAACAGAATTTCTTTCTCCAACACATATGTAGTAAGAGTTATACAATTTCTTAAAAAAAAAATATGTATGTACATGCACACATTCCCTGGTATCTCAAATCATATATTGGGGAAGGCAGCCCAGAAGATAACTCCATGGCTGGTGCAGTCCCTTAAAGCACCAAGAAATTTTTCACGAGTTTCCACTGGGATGTCTGAGAGAAAGGTTTTGGCACTTCAACAACTGCTCTTTAAAGCACTGCCCACAAAGAAGGGAGACAGTCTTTTTGAAGCCACACGGAACTGAGAAAAAGTACATACTGGAAAATTTTTGCATCAAATCAATAGCCATAATTTTAACTATATCTAATGAAACCTGGGAGGATGGAGTGAGAGAATCCTGAGAACCAGTTAAAGCAAAATGTTAATTCTAATTGTTGTATTTAGTTGGCCTTGTCTTGTGACAAGTTTGTTATTATGCAGATTTCCTACCTGCCACTTCTATGGGAGGATTTTACAAAGTGAAGTTATGCAGGCAATTCCCCTTGCTTCTTACCTCTTTATTCCTAATTATGTTGGCCCTGTGTTCACTCAAGATAACATTATAGCTGTCCCCAAAAGCTCTAGATTTGAGGCCTGTGACAAATGAAATCTTTTAGTGCTTGGAATACCTTTTTTTCCTTATGTTGCAGAAGTATAGCTACTAACATGCTGAAAACAAAGCTGTGCTTGCCTATTATCTGAAAATGGGATAGCAGTTTTTATATATTTGCAGAGGTATAATTTCTTAAAAGTCTGTCTTCAGACAGATATATAATGTAATGTATTGTCCTTATACTTTTTTTTCCCCTAGGAATTTTGTCTTTCTTCCTCTGTAGTAAATTTTGTGTATATGACACATATATGTATACACATATATATATATAACCCTTGCATGATACCATTCTAATAAAGGCTATAATGAAAATAATCTGTAATTCATCTGCTACATAGCAAGTATTTTTGTGTGGAGAAGGTAAGGTGTAGACATTACAGATCCAAAGTGCACGGGGACTAGAAATCCTGATTTTTTAAGTCCTTGCTTTTACCATTGAATCAGTAATAATTGTATTGCATGAATAATATTCTCCACTTCTGGCTGGTTTAATTATGAAATAAGGCAGCACTGTGGCTTTCAGTGGTTTTTATTACAACAGATAGTAGTAGAGGTACAGTCAAAAGTTGCTTTTTTTTTTTTTTTTGTGGTGAATTTGACAAAGTATAGGAGAAAGAAGTTGGAGCAGTTGGTACTAAAAAATATTACAGCTTTTAGGTACTGCTCAGAAATATTACTGTATCACCACTCTATAGCTGTAAGCTGGTGCAAGAGGGCTTTGGGCAGACTGGGTGAGGAGAGGGAAGCTGACTGTCTCTGTGACCCATACTGAGCCATTATGGTGAAGGGGGCCCTTAAGCTTCTCAGATGCTGTCTCTATGGGCTCACTGTGGTCCTTAATCTTGTTGGGAATATCCAGTCCATTTTCTTTCCAGCCTCTGGAAGGACTAAACCTATTCAGAGAAAGCAGAAGGAAAGGTGGTCCCACAAAATGGGTGTACGCATGCCACAGCCAATCCTTAGGGCTACTGTGAGTCCCAAGAGATGTGCCAACAGCACTCCAAGCCAGATAGTGCCAAAGCACTCCAAATAACTGGCACCCCACATCCATGCTATTGCCATTGGGATGGCCTACAAGCCCTACTGGCCATAGGGGACCTTCTGTGTGTCTCAGACCCTTGGCAGAGGTGCAAAGGTGGGCTGAAAGTTTTGATGCAGGGTTCAAAGCATTGGGTCCTGCCAGCCCAGCATGTTCCTGTTGGAACTCTGTGAGACAAGACATGTTTGAAGGTTTCTCCCAGGAACAACAGGGGTTAAACCCAGTGTGATTGCAGTATCAACAGATATGCTAAAACATGGCAGATTTTGCCCTGAGCCCAAGCAGGAAACCTAACACTATCCACAGGTCCAACCACAGGCAATGAGCTTCTAGGCTCCTTCCCTCTCTCCTTTTCCAAATCCTTCTCTGACTATGGATATTGGAGTTTCTTTTTACTACTCTCGGTACAAAAAAGTAATTAAAGCAATTAAACAATAGCGATATTCAAAAAGGGGGGAAACGTGAGATTGTGGTTGAGCTTCTGACTTCTAATAACAATTTTAAAAATATCCCTGGTTTTCATCACAGAAATTCAGATTCACATATCCAAGTGGCTCTTTGGACATTGAAATGTGCTATACATATGGATATAATTTAATTCATAAGAATCTGATGGCTGCTACCTGGCCTTTTTTCTTATTTTTAGTCAGTCTACAGAGAATTTAAAAGCCTTTTACTATACAGTTGGAAGTTAGAGACAGGATTGCTTTTCAATTTTTCTCATGTGCATTGTGAGACATCAATCTAAGCTATGGCCAGGGTCTTTTTTCTTTGTTTTCCAACCCTGATGACTGTTGCTGTCATACAGCAATATTGTCCATTGTTGTAATACAATGTATCCTAGATGTTACATCCTTAAGAAGTTCCTGGGTTTCATTCTTTTTGGGAGAAGGAATCATGAAGTTGCAAGACTCCTAGTAAATTTTATATAAAATTGTTAATTAGCTAGAGAATTCTGATTTTTAGGTACATTTAGGTTGGTCCAGATACAACCCCCCCCAAAAAAAATGCTTTGAAAACTTGGGTTCAGTATAACTTCAGGTGGAAGCATCTGCTACCTCGTTTAATCTTTTGTGCGTGTGACAGTAGAGTTACTGAGCTCCCTTTCCGAGCCAGATGCATTTCTGGTGTAACATCTGTAATACTTGGAGATTCAACACATCACTTCAGTACAAAAAGTATTAAGTAAAGTTACCCAAGTCAATAAGGCCCAAACCGCTTTGAAAACCAAGTTTTGCTACTCACACCATGATTGCAAAGAGCAAAATTAATCTTGTTACAGTGGAAGTAATACACTCGAACTTCATGTGGCAGGAAGGAGAGCGCTGTGCTAATTTCTGAGGAGCTGTCATCTTGAAGGCATTGAGATTTCAGACCCATTGAATCTTAACCAAAAAGACCAGGGGAACATCTGAGGCAAAAGCTACTTATCATTATGTTTTAGTTTGTTTCAATTATGCAACTGTTCTTATTTCAACCCAGGAGTTTTAATTTTCTTCCCTGATTTCCCCCATCCTACTGGGAAGGGAAAGGAATGAGCAAGTGGCTGTGTGGTATTTAGTTGCTAGCTGGGATTAAACCATGACAACATCACAGGCACCTATTTGTGCCTACATAACCCTGGCCAAAACAGGCAATACAGTCTGTCAGTGCTGCTGTAGACAAGGCATTCCCACGGAGGAAGCTTGGGGTGACCAGTGCACATATTTGGTGCCTAAACCAGGGGTGTAAGTTTTCTCTTAATCTTTGTATTTCAATGAGAAAGGAGGGAGTGAGAAGCCCTGACCAGGAGTCCATGGCTGGCTCCTTCCAGCTGTGAAATGTTTGTGTCCCTGGTGGCTCTCTTCTCCCCAGGGATAAAGGGGGTGGAAGAGCCTCTCCTTTTCATTTAAGAAGGGTTACAGGGCCATGCTGACAAAAGAGCTGCACCAGCAGCTGAAAGTCCCAAGAGAGGTTTGGGTCAAGTTAGGTTGCTTTGGGAGGATTTGGATCTGTGAAGATGTTTTGTTTTCATTCTTTGAATTAAAATTTAATTTAAGTAATTGAAATACATAATCCGTCTCTAAGGAATGCTGTTTTAATCTTGTCTCTTGGAAGAAAAAGCAGGATTTTCAAATTTTATCTGTTACTGATCAGCTGTACGAGCTTACACCAGTCTTCTAACCTCTTTGAGCCTTTGTGTCACCTTATCTCATCCTGGCTTTATCTCTAACTATGGAGATTTGAAGCAGTTTGTCCTTTGCAGCGTGACAGTTCAGTGCTCAACACTAAGGGTACTTTACTGTAGTTTTGGAGCTAAGGCTCCAAATGAAAAATTCCCTCAAAAATCCCCTTTCTTCCACCCCACTCACTCCCCCAAAAAAATTAGAAAGAAAAGCTTATGAGTTTTGTTTAGTTTGTTTTAGCACAGTGATTACCAATATAGGTTCTATTACATTTCATATTTTAAAAGAAAAAAGTAAAGAAGTAAATATAGGGAACCACAGCAAAAGAACAAAAAGTGAGAGAAAAAAAATTAGATGGGAGCAGGGTGGAGAGAACAAAAATCCAGCTTTAAAAGAGACAAACCATAAATAACTGAGACCCTGGATCCAGGCACCAACATTCTCATCACCTGGAAATGGTCAGAGCATCACAACTGTAGTTTTTGGATATTCATACACTATGAGATTCTGTTGAGAAAACCCTGATGCCCTATGTCCCCTGCAATGATTACTTCTTGAAAACCTTTTAAACTTAGATCACCTTTGTTTTAATATGAAGGCTTTTAAATCTGTGGTTATTTTGGAAGGTTTTTGTTTACTGTTCTAGACTCCTATAAAACAGTGTATACCCCATTGACTCAATTCCTTCCAAAACCCCACAGAAATTAATTGCTGTAGTGTATGGTTGCGGTAGCCCAAATCAGCTGAGAAAGCAGGGCTGGTTGTGCACCAAGTGCAGCGCCTGCCCACCGCTGACCACAATAACTAACCTTTTTGGGAAAAGTCATTTCCATCAGTCAGCCCACTGCAGGGCAGTGGCCGCAAGGCAGCAAAACACTGCTTGGAATAATTCTTTACAGATGCCAGGAACCGGAAGTTTCAGGGAGAAAAATGAAAGCCATTCACTCTTCCAATGACACAAGCCTTTGATACCACAAAGTCATTTGGACAGAGAGCTCCAAGGTCAGGAAGGCACGTAAAGATTGGTGATTAGAGAAATACTATATCAGCAAAGTGTGGCAAGCTATTAAAAGAAACTGTAGCTTTTATGATTGTGTTGCTGGAGCCTCCCCAGGGCTATTTGTATTAGATATTGAGTTAAGCATAACTTATTTAGCCTCAGCATTCCAGAAAACATTTTGATGTCAGCTACTGAAGGAAAGTAAACATGAGCAGGAGGAAACAGGGCTGATCCCAAACAGATAAAAATATTGTAATTTAATTTCGTGAACCCATGCATGTTAGAGCATTAAGAGGAATTTTTAAAAGCTTGATTTGACTTAAGACTTGGTTAATAAAGGTATTTAGTCACTGTGCAGCTAGGGGAGGATGGGTGGAGAAACAGAGATGATTTATCACCTTGAGTACTTGCTACACCCTGACAAAGCATGAACACAATTTTCTATAGACATTTTTATCCAGAGCAGATTTTAATGCACATGTGTGGTTCTCATCTAATGCTGTGGGCTTGTGTATATGTTAGGCCAAACTATTTGCTTAGTTGGGCTGTTTGCCCAGTGGATGTCCTGATGGCTGGTCACAGGGATTTGCCTGCTCTGTAGCAAGCAATTAAGAGTCTTTGGGACTGTAACTTAGGAATTGCTCTGTGAATCTGGACTTTTTGTCACTAAGTGAAGAGTTCAGAATCTAATCTAAGGGCTGGTAATATCTGTACAGATATTATCTCACAGCTCAGCATCTCCAGTGCAGGAGTCATGTTTGTTTGTTTCTGTAAGAAGTCATTAAATCCACTGGGGGGTTTTGCTCATGGGTCCTCTGTTCTCTCAGAATAATACTCTGGACCTGAGGAAATTGCAGGTATGAATGTAAGATCAGCTGTGGTTTTCTTTGATTTGACAGGAAGTACTGCTTGTTTAAGAGTGAGGAAGTGGGAGAGCTGAAACCTCAAAGTCAAGTACAGCTCAACCCCCTCAACACAGGGGAGACACCTCAACAACAGCTCCTTGCAGAGGGTTCTTTCATAACATCTTGACTGTGCTTTGATTCTTAGATTTATTTTTTAAAGGTGTTTTTAGGTGGGAAGTTAGCACTTAAAGGTTTGTTTAAGTACTGCAGAAAAAAAAGGTGTCAAGGAATATAGTAGAACTAGCTTGAAGTTACAGGTATCACTCAATATGTTATCTGTCCAGAAATGCTGTCCAAGAAACAATTTGTACTTTCTGCTACTTGTTCTGACCAGGTGTTTTAATGTCACTTTGTTTTGGACATAGGCAAGATGCCAGCCCCTTCATTTTCCTGTATCTCAAAAGACAGGTTTATAAGATTTTGAAGATCATACTTTGGTGCAATTCTTGATTCCCATAGTTACAGTTCAGTGCCCTCTTATTCCTCATAAAATAAAGTTTTTCACTCAAATTGTGTAATTCTACATTTCTGTGTTCTGAGTGGAAAGACTTTTAGCATGAGATGAAGAGGAAGAAAACTTCCTGTCCCTTCTCACCTTGCTATGTATATTTTTTGTGCTGATGTTTTCACTGCAAAGAAATTATTCACTACCACAGGAATATTTTAGCTCTGCAGGGTACATGGTAATGACCAGTTCTCCCAGACAGAGGATCATATTCCATTTAGAGTTCAAATGTTATGTCTGCTGGTTACCAAACATCACATATAGGACTTAGCAACTAAGGCTTTATTTGCATGTCCTCTGTGTAAAAAACATACTAGTTAATACAAAGACTTTCCACATACATATTTTTTTAACCTTAATTACTCAGCCTTACATACTAGTCCTAATTCTTGGCATATTAAATAGGATGGTGCTGGGCTATAAATTCTCTCTCTCTTACTTTGTAAATTACCACTTCAGTGCACTTTTAGGCTGTCTTTAACAACGGTGTTTTATTCAGGAATACAACTAATACACTTTGCACATTGTGAAGACTGATTTGAAGCTTCATGGGACCTATAGCTGAAAAGGGAAAAGGCTTGTGTTGTTGACTGTTTGTCCTCACGACGATAATTCAGGGCTTAAAAAAAAAAAAAAAAAAAAAAAAGCAAGCATAAATGTGCTTTACCCTAAAGCTAGACAGAAAAATAGTACACAAATTTAATAAAAATCTAAGTTTGGCTACGACTGAAGGACTAGATGAGCCAAAATGGATTTAAGAAGATAAGAACATAAGAAATGCCTTACTGCATCAGGCCAGTCTATCATTCCCAATACTGTCTCAGACAATAGGAGATGCTGTTTAGTGGGAGCACATGAATATGGCTACTCTTTGGAATTCATTCCCCTCAGACTCTCCCAGCATCTGTAATTTTTGCATAGTAGATTTTAGAGGTATGTCCTTGTCTCTTTCCTTTAATATCTGCTTATGAACCTGTTGTCCATGAATTTGTCTAATCCTGTTTTGAACTGCTCATTCTAAAAACTTCCACACCAGCAAATTCCAGAATTTTCACTGCTCATGGTGCAGAGGACAAAAAAAAATCTTGCCTGCGTTAAACTGATCTCCTCATAGATTCAGCAAAAGCTTCCAAATCTAATATTGCAGGATTTAGTGAATAACAGTTTCTTATGATTTTGTGAATGTCTCAGTGTTCTGTAGCAGAGTTAGAGATGTTTACAAATTGCCTTTCTGCTCAGCATTGTTGAAAATGCTCCTCTAATGTTCGTGCTGCCTGGTGAGTCACCTGCCGAACAGAGAGAGGGCACTGCTGGCTCCCACCAGACTCCCTCCTGGCCCCAGTATGCCCCAAATCTGCCACCTCTTCTCCAGGCCAAGGGGAGCCTAGCAGCCAGACAGGGAAATTATTTAGGTGATATTCACTAGAGGAGCATTTGAGAGGTGCATTTTAGTTTATTTTCAATGTCTAAATGTTTCTGGTTTATATTGTCATGAATTTGCATGTATAAGAGCCCCACATTTAAGGCACAGTAATGTATGAACTTTCCAAATGTTTTCTCTACATGTCTGCAGTAAAACTTTTAGCTATAATGCGATTTAGTCAAGAAATAAGAGACAAACCCCAAAGGCTGAGACCCGCACCAGAGTTAGAGGTTTGATATTAAATATATTGCCACTTTCTAATATTTTCAAGTAGGAAATAAATCTCCTTTCTGCTGAAAGACAGTTCTGCCTTTGAAGATAGAATAACGTTTACGTAAATGTTAAGGTCTTCTTTAATGTAGCTTTCATTATCTCCTATGTTCCTCCTTTCTCTGAAAGCCCAAGTGACTGATGTCAAGATCAAGGGAGTCAATCAATGTAGATACACTCCAGGACCCAGATAGGATATAAATCACCCTTACTCCTAACCACAGTAGACACCTAATTGAAGGACAGAAGTTTACATATTCGCTGTCCTTGTGGGGGAGGCTGAAGTTCCCAGCCACTTACCTCTCAGGAACCCCTCATTCATTAACCAATTGGGGTGCTTAGTATCACTTATCAAATAGGCTAATCAAAGTTTGAGATAAAACAGCTCTTGACCATTTCTTGCCCTTTGAGCACTCCAGAGCCACCTCCTGCCCCTAGACTTTTATCTAATTAAAGTTAAAGAGGGGAAAATTAATCCATGGAAGAAAATGAGATAACAGCCACCATAGCAGACCATCCCAGAGCTTGGTTTGGCTTTCATCTATTGCTATCTGACAATTAACTTTTCAGGAACACAGGAATCCCATTTTATGGGAGCAGAATCTGTCCCTTCACACAATGAGGGGCAGTTTTATTTTCACTTCTCACTGCTCCATGTTGCAGTTCCTCTACTTGTAATGGGTGTGGGTGAATTTAAAAGGTCATCCTTTACTTTCCCTCTCTCAAGCTTGACTTAGTGCTGTTTTCACTTGCAGAACACAAAAGTGAAAACTGTAATTTATTACAGTACCAGCAATTCAAGATGTTTTGCTTGGATCCTGCACTTGCAATTGGTTACCAACATTCCAGCTTTTCTTGCTTTTGTTGGCTACTGGTCTATAACCCTCAATTTCATTCTCTATGTTTAAAAAGACATTTCACAACACAGGATTGTGGGAGTTTTTACCTTGGAAGAAAGTGTGGCGTGTCCCCTTTGCAGTTTCACTGCCATTTTTGTGGTACTAGTGTTCCTGTTTGGTGTTCTTTTGTTTTAAATTCTTCTTTTTTAAGCCACCTGATGGTAAAGTTTCTAAAGCCCAAAGGGTCTTCCTTTATGATCGCTTGAATTTTTAAATAGCTGGAACTTTGGCACTGTGAATGTCAGAAATAAGTTAACTCTGGTAACACAGCAGTTGTTAGCTGCACTGCGAATGGAGAAACTTGTGTTTTATGAGGCACTTGGGAGCCCTGAGATGTGGCCATGCAGCAGAGTGCTCTGCTCCTCCAGCTCCAGCAGCACCTGCCAGCAGCAGCACGTCAGGGTGTGGGAGCAACACACCACCCTCACTGGCAGTTCAGGTTTTGGGGCACTGAGGGAGCAAGAGCAACAAAGCCCCATTTACTTTCTAAAAATACTCTGATGTTTTGAAGGCTGTGTTTATACTTCTAGAATCTTAGCAGGAAGCATTGGATTATAAAGTCTATGGGACCGGCACATATGGCCAAAATTAGAAGTGCTGAGGAAATCCGCTTACACTCTGTCTCAGTGTTGCAACATGCACCTTGAGGCACTCAAAGGTGGGCAAGTTAAAGAACCCCAAAGTAAGTCCATTTGGGCTCTTTTTCTAGTCAATGATAACTGTTTTAATTATTACATGCACATTTTTCTTTGGAATAGGCCACTGTACTAGTTTGGTTTTCTGTAGTGTGTTTTTTTCTTGTATTTTTTTAAGCCTAAAAAGACTATGTCCATCTACAGCACCATAGCCAGCAGTAGTCATTAAATACAAGGCTAACCTTAATATTGTTAGTGCCCATAGGACTTCATAAGGGATATTCTGCAACATAGTGAATTACTTGCAAATGGCAGCTGTAAAACATAATGACGTTCAAACCTTTTCATTTAAATCAAAAAGAAGCCCCAAGCAAGCTTCCAAATCTCCTCCAAACTCTGGAAAAATTTTAGTCCATATCAATGTCTGAACTAATACCTGGCCTTCCCTTTAGCTACCTGAACTAATCCATCAGACTGACAATTTAGAACTATGACCTGCAGCTGTTTGGTTATGGAAGGGATGCTGGTAGAACTTTAAAGGGGAATAAGCAAAGCAGTGAAAATGAGATTCAGTAATCCTCCAGTATTTTAAGGTATTTTGCACAGGGTGGGAAGGAGCTGAAGTTTTTGCTTGCTTTCCCCATGCCAGGCAGCAGTGGGGGGATATGGGAGTTCCTTGGACTACTGCTCACTCAGTGTCCCTGTGGAGGCAGGTAGCAGAGGGGTGCTTGCCAAATCTCTCCTGCAGCTGCAGTGCCAGAGTGGGGAGTTCACCAGAACCCCGTTAAACTCAGGTATTAATTAATACCAAATGCTTTACTCTGCAGGATGGACAAGACCTACTAGTTACTAGAAAATCTGTAATCAGGACATTTTTTACTGGTAGGGGGGATAGGCTGCAAGCTGTAACAAATCTTTCCATCTTTACTTTCTACATACCTGATTTATATAGGGCACTGTGAACTTAAATTGTAGCAAACTTTGGTCACTATCCACATGAGACAGAACTGATCCAGTGACCCAAAGGCGAACGGTTCTGTATTCCATTAGCAAGCCCCTACAACTGCAGTCCCGCACCAGGGTTTTTATGCCAATAACTAAATACCAACCTTTACAAGCTATGTGGCAACATTTTCAGTCTCCTCATTCTGAGTCATTTCACAAGAAAAGGGAAATATGAGTTTGTCTTAGAGATAAAAATTGAACTTCAACATTTTGTTATATTTAGGAACACAACTATTTTTGAAAGAGTGGGGAAGAAAAGCAAGGTTGGATTATGACTATGTGTTTGGAGCATCTGAAAGGCGTTGCCCTGGGAAAAAACATTGGGCACCATTCCTGTGCTACTTTTGCCACCTCTCCTGTGACTGATGGTGAGAGAAAATTCTTCTCTACCCCTTAGTGCCAATTTTACATCTTTTACTCTATTGCCCTCTGGAACAACCCTTGGAATTCCACCGAGGAACAGCAGTTAAGAGTCTTGATTTTGATACTAGTGAAACTTGTAAGCAGGATAGAAGTATTTCTGCACATTTTTTCAACATGCACACAAATGTGTACCAACTAAGAAGATATCATACTGTTTAATTTCTATTAAACATAAAAATGTGAAAATAACCAAAAATAAGTTACGTAGAATAGCAGTTGGAGGTCAGTACTCATGTCAGAGGTGGTCCTGTTCTATTTTTTTCCCCTTTTTTCCTTTACCTACAAGCCAAACACCACTAAGCCAGAAACCACCAACCAATACAGTCTCACAGTAACAAGATATTAATAGCCCATGGAAAAATCAACATATAATTTTATATTATGGTACTTATTACAGTCCCTGTATTTCTTTTTAGTTCTGACCTAACTGTAACACGAGAAAAGTTAGTGGAGTGACATGCAAAAACGTGTGCTCATTTTGATGTGTAAAATACTCAAAATATTGTTGATAATTTTTCACAATATGTTTTTAAGGAACCCTCACCAGTCTCTTATTACAGAACGCTAGGAATTTGTATGTAAAATTTTACCGTTATTGCTTTTTGTTTAAATAAATCTACCAACCTTTAATCACAGAGAGGTATGTAATAATCCTCAGAGACTATAAAGTACTTCTGAGATTGTGATGCGTCTCCTACCTCTTGAGGGGGCTGTCTATGAGACTGCTGTCCCCACTGTTAGTTATATAGGCTCCTCTCACACATGAAGTCTTTTGTTGTTGTTTTTGCATACAGAAGTAAAGAAACGTTTTTATTAGATAGCAGAGAGTGCATTTGCATCACCTGCATGGACCTCTGAGGAAATCACCCACATGCAGGCAAACAGGCGTCTTCAAAATAGGGGCTTTTTAGTGGTTTTACTTAAATGACTTCACAGATGTTTTTGTATGTTGTAATGGTCAATGACCTGGGCTGGGTTAAAGCATGCCTAATGCCTAACTTCTTCTTAATATCTATTTATGATTTATTGTTCCCTGCAACAGCTTTTACCTTTGTCCCTTTTTGCACACATTCCCTTTGGCATTGGTGATTTAGCATCACTTATTGCCCTATTTTCCAATTCCTTTTATATCTCTTAATCTTCATACATGGGCCACAGATGTTTGTTTGTTTAAATTATATTGATCAATCTCTTGATGTCAAAAATGCCAAATCCAGCAAAAATAAGATAATTTTCTTATTAACTTGAAAATACCTAGATCTTCATTTGCCCAGCCTGGTCTCCTTGTAGAGGTATGCAAACTGTTTAGCAAACTTTCAATCAGTGTCTCTCAGCCATCACCCCTTGGAAGGACTGATGCTGGTTCAAAAGAGCAAAGCTCTTTCCTGATTCCAGGAGTGTTAAAGTAGCAGAAAAAACATCAAGCAAAAGAGAAGACACAGCTCCTCCAAAAACTCTCCCTCTAGCAATAAAAGCAAGCTTGAAAGGAAGAATCCACTCAGCAGGCAGGATTTAGTGGATAAGATGTTATACATATAACACCATTCTTACAGGCGAGCCAAGAGCTGCACTCAGCATGCAAAGGTAAAGCTTTAGGTCAAAGCAGAAATGTCAGAACTTTCCAAGAATTCTGGATACTTCAAGTGATGCCATGGAGCCCGAGGTAACATGAATGCCGACCAGGCTGAATTGCAGGCTTGCTTCTAGGACTCCGTGGGTCTTAAGGATGCTTTGCTGCTGTTTGTATTCTGATCTTAAAATGAGATTAGATACTTGGGAAAACACTGTGTTAATCTGCTCCACAGTGATTCACGCTGGTCACCAGACTGGAGCGAAGTCCTGCTGAAAAGCTTTAAAACTAGGCAACAATATCGGAAGCAGAGCCAAACCAGCAGTGTTATTTCTAAAGCTAAGGGCTCTGTTCCAAAACTACTGTCTCCCCTTCTCAAGCAGCTTAGTCTTCAAAAGAGGTCCATTTAGTACTAAAAATTACCATGATTTAGGGGGTCAATAAATCTTTTTTTTTTTTTTAAGTGATAAACCACAAAGTGCCCTATGAATTGGTCTACTTCATGTTGCCATGTAGTTTGTCATCTGCCTTGTTTTCCATATACCCAAGTATTTCATTCTGGTCTCTCCTTGAAACTTGTAGGATTTGGGCTTCTCCCCCTCCCAAGATAGTTATCATTGGCCAGTACATCAAACAATGTCGTCTAGTGAACTCCAGCCACAGAACAAATACACCACCTACCAAACCAAAGGCGCCCTGTTCAAATCACAGTCCCTTTTGGCAGCCAGTTCCTCTCATACCACTATACCCAGAGCAAACGATAAATCTTTTGCCTTGGACACTACTCACTACCTCAAGTGCATAAAACTAGCTATTACAACAATTTTAGTAAAATGAGTAACTGCTAGAAAGGAATTGTGCTCTAGGTGTAACACATTTCACAGAAATAGTTCCATATAGCTCCATCTTTTATTTTTCAAAATTCAAAAGCTTCACTCTAGCAAGCTTGAGGCCATTTCTTTTTTGTATCTGCTGCTTTTTTTTTTTTCTGTTTTCTGTATCTTTGTTTTTTTTTTCTTTCTTGATAATTTGTTGCTGTTGGTTTAGAATCTTTTGGTGGGTCTGTTTGTTTGTCTGTTTGTTTGCTTTCCCTGTGTGGTCTTTGACATTCCTTGCAAGCTAATAAACATCTTAGCATTGTAGGAAACATCACCACCCATGGTTCTGTGGAAGGAAGAACCTCACCAGTGCTGTCTTAGGTAAAAGGTAGATTTGAAAATGCCAGACCAAATTAATATCTATTGAGAACAAAATCTCACTGAATTGTCATAGAACTTTATTTAATCCTGAATATTTTTTATCTTCTGATTATTTTAAAAGGAATTCTTGATGATATTGAAGGTGTGGGGAAGTAAGAACTCCTAACAACTCCTTGCTATAAACTGCCTGAGAGCTATGCACAGAAGGGTACCTTTTTTATTCCTTATTTAAAAAGAGATTAACTTCTAGTCCACTGATATATGCTCCATTTAAAATATGTTTTTGAACTGTATTTCTCCGTACTACACATTGGAATTGAGAGTTTGATAAAGTGTAAAATGGTAGATTATTCTAATCCAAGTCCCAGTTTAGTACAGAAGCAAAAGTTTCATCAAGGCAGTTAAAATGATAATCCAAATGCAATGACTTTGGAGTATGTGGCCAGAGCTCTCGCAGCAGTTGTCAAAAGGCACAAACGTGTCCTCAGCAGATATCAAGGAAGCTTCACAACAAAGGTGTATTTGGCTGTTTGTCCCTTCAGTCACCACTTGCACTGCTCAAAATGCTTGCTCCTACTGCCTCACCAATACATGTGAGTGAGGGGGGAGGGATGACTTTATAGAGAGGTTTGTGCGAGGCTGCACAGGTTACTTTTCTCTTTCTGAATTTAGCTCACATCTGCACACTTTGTACTTTGAGTTAGCTTTGCTGCCTTTTTAGCTACTTGGGGAAAGGTATTTTTCCCACTGCCATGTCAGATGCAGCTAACAAGAATTCCTTTGCTACAGGGACTTAATGAAATATCATTAAGTCATAATTTCTTTTCCACAAGTGTAGCAGGCATAACCAAGATGCTTTCAGTCTCCCAGACCTGAAAAAGGCATGAGACTGCATTTCTTGGGTCCCTATAACAGATTAAAGTCCTTTTGTCAGAAGGAGAGAACAAAAGTGACTTGAAACAACTTTTTTCTCTCCCTTCAAAAACAATGCAAAAGTTCACACCGTGTGCTTTTACAATCAGACTGAGCAGGGAACTTGTCCCTACACAGGCAGTGTAGGCATCAACAGTGTTTTTACTGCAACAAGCCCCACAGTCAGGTCTGAAGATAAGCTGCTTTCTTGTCTTGCCAGCTGTTGTATGCTCTAGTAAACCTTCTTGGAGCTCATGCTTAGCCACAAAGAGTGGAAAGCTTTTTCCCTTCCTAAATAGTCTTTGCTCAAGTGTGTTCACTGACAAATTAAAGAAGCTGTAGGAAATTGGTGAAAAAGAAGCAATTCACATAAATGCCCTGTCTAAATGAAATGTAAGAGCACCAGATTTACAGAGGAAATCAAAGTCTGAAAAAGTAATTACACTTGTTTAGATTAAATACAAGAGAGCATTTTAACAAACAAGCAAAACCTCTGGCTAACATCTTATTTCTCAGCCTTTCTCTTATTTTATGTTTAAAATTAGATGTATTTTCTCCTCAGATCCATAATCCCCAATAAATTAACTTGTCCAAATAACACATGCACAGGATAAAACCATATCTTTGATTTTGATTATATTGCTTGTGGTTGCAATTTAGGTAGCCTTGATTCCAGCCATTGTTTCTGTAGACTTGGGCATCCTTAAAATGCTGAGAAAAATCTCAGTTCTTACATGGATCTGGTTAAGTTGCTGGCTGCAAACAGATAAACATACCTCTTTTTGTTGACAAATGACTTAAAAACATAATTTTGCAAATATGGTGCTTTGTTTGTGGTATATCATTGCTCTTTGATCGAGACTATGGACTTACACTGTTGTAAGCTGGAAGAAATTAGTTGTGAATGGGAATGGTTTTATCTGTGAATACAATTTCCAAACATTTAACAGAACTACAGGAAACGTTGCATTAACTGAACTGTTGCACAGATACAGCAAAACTGACACTATTAAGGCCATGCAATTTTTTGAAGTCCCACAAATCAGCAAGTGGGACTGTGTCTTTTATGACAAACTTGATATAACAAAAAAAGCTTATTAGCAAAAATACCTTGCTCACTGATAGACACCATATGGACTTCATATTACATTACTGCAAACCTTTAATACCTGTTAGTAGCAGTTCTTTGCATTAAAATAGAAGAAATGCTAAAATAATGGGTTGTGATAGAATGTGAAATGTAAACGGAGCAGAGCATCCTTTCAAGGCAAGGAGGCTCACCCTCCCTGCTTGCAGGGTCCCTTCAGCAGCAGTACAAGAGT
The DNA here is from genome assembly GCA_035583185.1 of Anabacerthia variegaticeps. NCBI lineage: Eukaryota > Metazoa > Chordata > Aves > Passeriformes > Furnariidae > Anabacerthia > Anabacerthia variegaticeps. The sequence continues at coordinate 29,932,052 of JAWWEW010000078.1, read as the reverse complement.
ACATAGCTAATGTGACAAGAGAACAAGGATTTACCCAGCACATGTTGTTATTGTTGTGGAAGGTCAGGACTGTAATAGGTGCAAAATGAAGAAGATTTTTAATATTTCAAATTTGGATTATTAAACCCAAAAGTATTTTTTACTTTTTCTTTGACTGTGGGTAGTACATTGTCACATTAATAGAAGACAGGTGGATTTTAAAGACAAGTTTTAGTATGGCCACTTAAAATAATCTTTAAGTATAGCACACAGTACTTGTATTAGAGTTACAGCACATATAAAGCAAATGAGATGAATCTTAGCAAAGCAAAACGCTTGTTGACATAGGCACAAATAGAAATGCATCTGAAGGTGCTCTTACTCCACTTCCATATATTCATGCTCTTGTACATGCAATTTAGTAGCATAAATGTAACTTTGGAGGAACTGTTTTTCAAGTAATCTGGAGCTTCTGGATTTCTGGAAATCAGGCTCTTAAAAATGTGGGATTCTTTCCACACATCCTTCTGGTAAGTTCATTCTTCGTAATTCAAAAACCGCAGCAGCAGCCACTGCCTTATGGCATGACAACCCTACTCTGTCTCTCCTCCTCACAGTTTGTCATTTTTGGATTTGAATAGTGCAGGCTACTCTTGCCTGACTCTTCAGTATGATATTTTTCTCTATGCCCAGTCTTTCCAGAACCACACTACTGAAGCCAATATAGGTGGGGTTTTTTTTGTGTGTGTTTTTTTTTGTTTTTTTGTTTGGTTGGGTTTTTTTGGGGGGAGGGGTGGGGTTTGGGAGGTGGATGGAGATAGGGGACAAGGGGAATGTTGTCCACGAACTTCAGCATATTAAACTTTTCTTGGACTTCCTCTGGTTTAAGTAGAGCTGTCATCAACACTTGCTAAATTACAACACCCTAAAGACTCACACAGTGAGTTATAATACATGTTTTCTATAAATCATGCACACAAGTGCATCGTTTGTATACAACTTCATGCACACCTAAATACCTATGTGTATCTACATAAAATTCATTAAAATGTACAGTGGTGAAGGAAGGCAATTCCTGTATAACATTCTTTTTGAAGTTCTGAGCTCGAGAAGCAAGTAAATATATGAACTGCTGTATAGGCAGATTGGAGCATAAACCCACACCTGTTAAGCAAGTGGGAAGTAGTGTCATCTAGTGGTTAGCTCAAAGCTAAACTGGACAGGAGCTGTAATTCAGTACACAGTAAACAACATTTTTAATTTTTGTGTTGCTGTACTATGCAACTTAGAGGAAATAATTTTTATTTATTTTATCTCATTGATTCAGCTAGAAAACAGGAGAAAGTATATCAAAATATATATAGATATATCAGAAATATTTAAACTAAGACGGATACTTTCCTTTTTTGCATCCCATCCCATCAATGTTTCCCTCTAATGATGCAAACTTCTTTAGAGCATATTCATA
>JAWWEW010000078.1:29909040-29930505 GCA_035583185.1 Anabacerthia variegaticeps | reverse complement strand
TAGAGCATATTCATATTCTTCTTAGAAGAGCGTATAGAGCATATTCATAGAGCATATTCATATTCTTCTTTCATACAATATAGTTTGAAAACTACTGTGGCAGGATGCTGGCACACTATCATATTAATTTACTGTAAATTAATTTACTGCTGAAACTTATAATAACTGAAGTTTATTCAGTTTCCATAAATATAGGAATAGGCAAGTCTTTCTATGTCTAGTAATTCCTGGTAAGATAGTTTTTATTCTTTCCTCTTTTGACAACATGATTTTTAGAAATTATATCCTCATATATAAAAATACACTTTGGTATCAATTCTGGATGCAGGAAAAGGCGGTCCTGAGTACTTGCTTACAAGTGAAGGAAGTGGTGGTGTTAAGCACATACTTAAAGCTAAATGTATGATTAATTTCTCTGTAGATTTGGATTTTATAATACGAATAGAGTACTGTAATCTATCTGCTCTTAAATTGTTGTCAGGACTTAAAGCTCTAATTTGCAGATATTTCTTACATAAAAATAATTTTAGAGTGTTAACATAAAAACGTATACCTGGCTGTCACATTATTGGTATGAATACTTGCTATGGAATCTTAATTAGTTTCATCCATAAGAGTTTCATCTATTAAGATGAAAGAAATTAAAATCTACTGAAACTGCTGAATGAAGAGCTAACCATATTAGAGAGAAGCAGTTATAAACAGGACTTTTCCAGCAGCCCTTGGTAACAGGCAATTCTAAAACAACAGTGATGTGTGTCTTAAGTTTCTGCTAACAAAGCTGATTTCTGACCAGAAGGCTAGAGTATTCTCTTTCATCTATTAAGCCCCGAAAGTGGCAGTTCTTCTTCATATCCCTAATATTTCCTTTTCAGCTCACCAGGGCCAAAATGTCATCTTTTCTTGTAAAACAAAAAATCAAAGCCAAATGGTTAAAATGCAAAGTTTTGGTTAAACAAACAGTCAGTATTTCAGTGGTTTTATCTGCAGCCTGCAGAGCAACTAAACAAAGCCAAGATATTGTCCATCTCTTTGACAGACAAAGAGCCTCAGAGGTCCAGAATGACATGCCCGGGGCTGGCACGTGATTAGAGTAATTAAATTAAATAGCAGGAAACATGTTTTCCATATGCCATTGCCTGGCCACACACAAACTGTAACAGTAAATCTTTTATATTACATTGGTTCAGGGAAATGTATAACCATTTTAAAAATGCATGATGCCCACAAAAATAATGTGGCTATAGCAGCATACTTACCAGGCTCCCTGTCTTTGGTCATTGGTCTAAAATGCCAAACAAGTTCATTCTTTATTTATTATTAAAGGTACAGCTCAAAAGGCCCTGAGCATGTGAGCATTCAGGAAATGTTACTGGATTTACATTGAAAGGGCAGTGCTGATGCTCCAGTTCCAGGAGAAAAAGAAAAATCCTCCCAGTAAAGTTAAGACATCTTGGTTATCTTCCAAACTGAGACCCTAACATATTTTTGTCAGTCTTTTACAACAGCTAGGCACTCCAAGCATGACTTAAAAAGGATTTTCTGTTTCAGTTCTCTTTTCCACATAATATGAACTCAAATTCCTTTGTTTTCATGGCCAGTTTTAAGAAAAGCCAGTACGTTTATCCAAGCTGTAATACAGTCAGAAGAATTACTAGTCAGTGGGATCATCTGTCATCCCTGAATGTACTTGTCACTACACTATTAGGATCAACTAGAAAACTTACTAATCTATCTCTGATTCCTCTTTTATTCATTGATGATGCCTAATCAAATCACTGGTATTTCCGTTTTGTTACCATTTTGCACAATAGGGAAAAGGCTGCAAATCAGTTTGGAAGAAGCTATTAATCAATGAGGACACTGATTCAAATGTCTAGTCCTTGAGATTTTTAGGAGATAACATACAAGAATACTTCCTACAAATGAGTAATTCCGATGACTGCAAAATGCTCTTAACATGAAGAGTATTAAGAATTCAGACAAAACCATTAAAACACATGAAAAGATGTCCATCAAAAGTAAATTAAAAATACATCTCACTGGTGAAATATATACTGGTTAACTTAATAAGCATTTTAGGTATTCCATCTTCACTTTATCAATTGCCTTTACACAGAATAAGAACAATGGTAATTTCAGTGTTTCCCATTTCAGGTCCACTACTGAACTACGGTACTATGTTTATTAACTGATTCAACTTAATGAAATCAAAGTACAAGTTTCCAGCTAGAAAAATAAAAGTAATTTTATCTTTGAAAAGTAGTGTAAAAGATGATAGAACATTGACACTCTTGGCTCAGTCTTTAGCAGTTATGGTATTTCTCAAGTTACTGAAGTGAGATTCAAGATGTAGTCAGTACAGAGAACTAGAAATTTAGACTGTTTTCTTCTAGTCCTTTGAATGCTTTCTTTACTGACTAATCTCCATTGTTTGATCAGGAAAACTTGATCTAAAGTATATAATAATTATAGAAGACAACAAAGACAGGACAGTGAAGACATGTCAACTCATTCTGGTAGTAGCTGATCTGTTTTTTTTAATCTTTCTTTACCTGTCTGAACTCTTTTATTCTCTGAAAGGATCGGTGCACTTAAATTATTTAGCCTGAACTTTCTATACAAAGGGTTAAAACAATCAGTTAAAAGGTAAAGCAGTTAATCCCTTGTTATCATCTTGTCTTCTGAGAACAAGGACTTTGCAGCAGGTAGAAACCTCTTGCTGAGGTAATGTTGTCATCCTCAGTAGAGGACAGAGTTGCTCTCCAAACCACGGAGGGCTCTCAAGCCTAACTACAAAGTGTCTGTAAGATGTTTCTCTACTGTTGCTTCAGCTTCTCTGCCTCCTCTCAGCATTCCCCAAGCCATTCCATGGCAGTGCCAGAGAAAGGCTACCCCTCCATCTACTCCCCTTGCTCCCTGACTGGCCTTGGCCTCCAGCCACTGTGCCTTCCCTAGGCCAAGCACAGGTGTTTAGTGGTAACTAAACACCTCATGGCCCTTCCCAAGAGGATCTCTTACACTTTCTGAAATGGGACAAATCTGGAAAACTTGGCAGAGGTGCTGGTACACCAGGGGACACCCACGTGGATAGACATGAGAAGGAGAAGGGGCTGAGGCTTAAGGTTAGGAGTTACTCACTGAAGGGGAAAACCACTATGGTAACTTTGGGTGTAATTGTTCTTCTGATTTTGCAAAGTATGCTCTTGGAAAGCAACTCTGCCTTTCACCTTTTGATGCTTTTCCAGCATTACCCCCTTTAGGGACATAGGCTTTATGCTGTGAGGAGCCTCCATCCCCAGAAATCATCACAGCTGCTTCAGTGGCACAGAGGAGATATGGCCTAGAGAGACCTTCGTAGCATTTCTTTACTCTTACTGCCCTGTACTTAGACCTATGAAAACATGTGAAGTTCCATCCAGTAGCTTCTGCCAATGTTAAAGAAAGTAATTCAGTTCTGCCCTCGGTGATGCCCATGGTGAACTACAGAGTTTTGGTTTTCCTGTTCTGGTTCCTATTCCTTGTTCCAAAGACCTGCTAGAAGCCCTGAGGACCTCCTTTAGCATAGCATTTATCAGAAACTACATAACACAGGGATTGAGTACAGCAGCAGGAATAACTGGCAGTTGTTCATTGCTGATGCAACAGCTCTGTAATAGTGGTCTGTGGAGAAGGCAATAACTGAGGAGTGGGTCTGGTTTTTAATAGCAGTTGAACTATGAGACTATTTTCCAGCTTCTTATTTTGCACAGAGTATTTCTGCTGTGCAGTCAGCTGCACTGCTTAAATCTCCTTGTTTTATTGGGCACCAGCTCTTAGTTCAATGGATGAACTTTTTAACACAGAAGAGCAAAATATGTATATATTGGCCTTTCTTGACATAAATTACTGTTGCATTTACAAGATTTTGCAGGTTAAATGCAGTGGGATTGCAACCCTGTTTTCCAAATTGCCAAATCCTTCTCCGTTTATAAAACCTTCAACAGAAAAGCCTTTTAATTTTCAATACTTAGAATCCATAGTGAAGCAGAAGAAAGAAAAAAAAATACCAGAATTACATGAATAATAAGCTTCTATGAATCAAACATTAAAGGCCCTGTCTTGTCATTCCCTTAATTACTAGCTAAAATAATCATGGAGAAGAGTAGGTAGACACTGTACAGTTGATCCTGGTAAGAAAGCTTAGCAAAAATCTTAGTAAAGATCCCAATCCTGCTAAAGAGCTTCAAAAATTTTTGTTCTCTAATGTATCTAACTCACTTTAAGTATCTGACTCCGAATTATTATTCTGCCTTTTGTGATGACACTAAATATGCAGGTGGCCACTGCACTAAGAGAACAAACACTGACTTCTTCCTATCATTCACCAGCCAAGTTGACAGTATCATTTCTGGCTCAAATTATCCACTTAGTCATGGCCTTTAGGACTGGGTACTGATAACCAAAGCTATGAAGGAACCTGTGTTGTGAAACTGTCTCTCGGGGGTGACCACCTGTATCTCACTTTTACAACGGCAGCTTCATAAACTCTGTGTTCCTGCGAGTACGGCATCCCACCAGACTGAACCCACTGCTTCTTTTCTGAGTGTGTTCCATGCCAACTGATTTTACAACCTGAAAGCATTTTGAAAGAACTTGAAAGTTAAAACCAGTTAATGGGGTTAGAGTTGTTTTCTTTCATTAAAAGATGGAGGGAAAGAGCCAGAGAGGTGAAAGAAAGGATTACTTCTTTTATGGGAAGGTCTAAGCTATTCTAATAGTGACATAAAATGGTACCTAACTTGAAAGCAGTTGATGGACTTCAGAAAATGAGTGGCTTGCCTAGCTGATGCATTATTCATCAACACGGTAAGTTGTAAGTAACAGTCCCCATGCTAATTCTCAACCTCTTGCTGCAGGAATAGATCTTGCTTCTTTTCCTTTTTTCTTGGTGGTCCTGTGCTGCCTGTGTTAGCATTCTCAAAGCCTGTCTGAGAAGGAATGGAGGTTGTTATGAAACAAATTGCTCACACAGCACTAAGGGTAAAGCTGTGTGTATTTTCACTGAAACAATTAGCATCCTTAGAGAGACCCAATGACCTACAGAAGTGTCCAAATCAGAGGTACGGATGGTAGCTGTCCCTGGACTGAGCCCTGTGTTGATGGCACCTGTATTCAGCACTTCTATTTTTATTTCTCTGTCAGAAAAAGAGAAGCTTTTTATTGCTCTCTATAAAATCAGTAGCTTCAGAAAACTGAAATCTATGCAGAAACTTATAGGAAACTATGACAAAAGACCTGAACAAATTTAGGTAAATGTTGAAAACCAGGAAGTTCTAGAAAGAAAGGCATCGAAATGGCTGAGAAATGAGGGGAGCACAATCACCACTTGTCCCTATGTGCAGTCAAGTAGCTGAGTGACGGAGTCATGCTCTCTGATGTGTAATAACTCTCCAACTTTTATTTTTAGTGGAGGAAGATCTAGGAGAGCAAGCCTTAGAAGCAGTTGTCTCAGTAGCTGTGCCTCTGCACACAGCAGGAGAGCATTTCCCTACAGCACTTCTGCCCTGTGCTCCGTCTGGGTCTCTTCAATAACTGAGATCTGCTTTACAAACCTGCAGGCTGCCACCTAAAAACTATCATTCTGCCCGTATCGATCGGAGCAAAAGGAAGAGCCTAAGGAAGGAGCATGAGACTGAATCCTCTACGCTGTACTAGCTGCTTTACAGAGAACCTGAGCAAAGCCTTCTTAAGCCCCTGACATCACAGCCGTGCTGCAATCTCATAGCTGTAATTTTCACAAGACCCTTTGCTGAGGGAATACAGGCAGTGTGAACAGAAAGACCTCCTGGGGATCCAAGGGCCACAGGCCAGAACATTAAAATTGGCATTAAAAAGGGGGATTATTCTTCCTGTAAGATAGTTTTTACAGACCACAGTTAGAAACTTGATAGAGATGGACAGGCTCTTAAGAGTAAAGAGAAGAGCAAACAGGCTAAGTATTCAGAGGGAGCTTCCTTGCATGTAGATGAATGAAAAATTTTCACAAAACAAATGCAGCTACAGAACCCTCCACCCCCCTGCTCTGTTCACACTAGATTTGCCATAGTGCCAGCTTTTTGCCAGTGTTATGTAGGGGTGGTACTGATGCTGTGTACTCACAGACTTGAGGAAGGGCAAGAAAGTACAACGTTATTGTCTCTCTTATTGGCTGCAAAGTTACAGGAGACAACTAAGATAGCCCACAAAAAAAAACAACAACAACAACAACAAAAAAAAAAACAACAACAAAAAAAAAAAAAGGTGATTTGAGCTAAGACTGCAGTGCCTTATTTAGGGAGGAGGAGCAGGGGTGGCAGGTTTATTTGGAAGTCTGACATTTTTCAAAATTTACGTTTCCTTTTAACCTTCCCTTCACAACACTTACCAAGGCCAAAAATGCTGTGACCACCTTGGAAGGCTCAAGTGTACAGAGGGATACTTTTAACATTATGTCCTCCAAAGAATCTCCCTGGTATTTCAGGGCTATGTACTGTTAAGAGTCAATACAGTTACTTCAAGACAACTATGGAAAATAAAGTAAAACAAATGCAAGAAGGACTCCACAGCCACATTCAAAACATCTCACTTAAACAGCTAATTAAGGCACTGGATCAGTTACAAGTAAGTATCTGGTCTTTCAAAGCAACTTTAATGATTAAGGCCATGTAGCCATCCGAGCAAATTGCTGAATGATTTCAAGTTACTAAGCTCTCACCCTTTTAACTCTCAGCTGCTGCTGAAATAACCCTTGGGGGACTTCAAGAGATGTGCATGTCCACAGATAGCCAGGGAAGTTCTCCTGTATGGGCCAGAATCAAAATCAGCAGGAGTGTGACACTTGAGCTCCACAAATGGGAACCAGAAACTGGGACATGTCTAAAGGATACACCTTCCCAGTCCTGTCTGTGTGTGCAAGTGAGTGAGCATGGCTGAGAACCCAGTTTTTCTGCTGGCTATGCAGTTTGAATAAATTTTACTTTTGCTTTTAAATCTTATTACAAATTAGGCTGAATTAGAAGACAAAAAAAAAAAAAAAAAGCACAATGTCTCCCAAACAGAGCAGCAAAATCTGGCCCAGAGAAGATAATTTCATCCGGGATGCTCTTCTGTTTGCCTGACCAGCAATTCAGCAGATGGTGTTCTAAGCCATATTCTTCCACTGAGAAATGAGGTACAGAAGCTCTGTTACCACCCAGATGATGGGAACTGCATAAGGAAATCAGAAACTAAACAAATAAATGAAAATCAAATAAACATTTCTTAAGTGGATAAGTAGGACATGCTGCTAGCGGGACACAATACAGTAAGGAAATTAACTTGGCTTAGCTAATTTTGGCTGCAAATTGTGAAGTGTTCAAAAGGGAGAGAAATAAGTAAACATTTTCAGATTGCTGCTTGGGACTAATGTTTATAGATTTTTACCTCAGAATGCCAGTGAAGATAAAAACAGGGTATAGTTGACTTAAGTAGCATGGAGTAAATCTTAGCGATCCTGATGATAATGAAGACGAAATGAAGATAGCGCACAAATGAGCGGTGGTAGTGTCTGAAGTGCTCCTGCTTTGCTGAGGGATTCAGCTTTTAATCCTATTTTGTTAAAGCCAGAAGATGAAAAAAGCTAATGTTACAGTATCCACATTCCAGTAATGTGGGTCTGTCTTGAGTACGTAAATGTTATGAAGTACTTTCCCTCATTTAGTAGCAATTATTTCTAAATTGGCAGCTATATTGGTTTTATTTTTTGAACAATGGGACAGAATTTACATATAGTGTTATAAAAAAAAAGATGCACATCATTCTTGGAAAAAGATTAGGCTTGTGAATTGTATTAACTTATTATTTTCCTCATTGTGGGTGCTTTGATGCATGGTAAACAAATAATTTAGGGAAAAAAAATCTAGGTGAAGCCTAGATTCCAACATGAGTATTTAAACAAATGGAACTTCAATAAAATCCCTCCTGAAAGCATGATTTACTTACAGACATAGGATTCTAAATCATTATGAAAAAAAAGAACAAGCAGTCTAATGTTATACTGTTAATGCTTGTTTTAAGCTTTCCTAAGATAAAACTTGACATTTTTTCTCTTTTTGTGTGTGTATTACTGATGAAACATTATTTTGCTGCTATATCAGTGAAAATAATTGAATTTGATTTGCAGAACTATTTATTTTTACATACTCACATTGCTGAAACCATTTATTTTTAGTTAAAATTATACCAGAATCAAAGCTGCTTAGAGCCAAATGAACAGTTAAAAGTGCTAAAATGCAACAGTCTTCTGAAGTCCTTTGGTGGTAATAATTAAATGTACTGTAGCAACAGGGATTGCTACACAGTACAAGCTGTTTCTCTCTGTAGATCCTAAGCAAAGTTCAGGAAATACCACACAGCATTTCCAATTTTCATGGAAGTTCTCTACAGTAGGACTTCAGTCTCATGCTTTAATGTCTGCCAAGTTCCTTGATTCCCTCCTCCCCAGCATATTTACAGGTGGACTCATGCTTTGCAAAGGTCTTGATGAATATCAAAGAGTCAGTACAAGCGCATTTTCACATAAGGGTCTAGGCAGGTTTTAGAAATGTCATAGAAGTTATTTCAGTTCATCTGAATTTTAGATAACTAGATGTCAAGGCACTGGGATTCACTTTTATCTTTCCTATGTGGTACAATATATGATCACATGTTCAACACAGATGTCATGATGGGAGAATGAGCATGCATTGATACTATTCCACATTCACTACAACTTATAATGGCTGATGTAGGATAAAACGAGAGACCAAATAGAAAGACTTTGTGTAATTATTGCAAGAATACTGTAATAAAAACCTTGTTCCTGAAAGTTTAAATTGTTTCAACAATGTGTAGCAAACATATTTTGTTATACAAAGCAAAAGCACAACTAAGTTATCAAATTTACACAAAGTCAGATATCTGGAAGGGGATCTTTTAAAAAAAAAACTTTATTTGAGAAAGGAAGAGACTTATATCAGAAGGCAAAAAAAGGGAACATACAAACAGAATATATTTACAACACAAAACAAGAGATCACCTCTAAGGGTGTAAATTATAATAAATACAGTAGATTTAAAATGTAAGAGACAATAATCAATTAGAAATGTGGTTGTTTAAACCCAGTTTTCTTTTTCACTGGTTCCAGGTAGTTTCTCTTATTTTAATTTTATCCAAATTTGAAAGATTCTGAAATTAAAGTTCACTAATGTATTGGGGTTTCTCATCTGAATTACATTATAAAAATATCTTTTGTCTTTTGTGAATACATGTTATTGAAGTGATAGTGTACAAAATTCTTCTCAATTGCAAGTTTCTCCCCAAATGTATTTTAAAAGATGCACTATCCCTTTTAGATAAGGCTGAATTTAAATTTCAAAGAAAATTAAAAATATACAGAATGGGAAACACATATAATTTAATTTTTATATCCTTCACTTTTTGAATGTGATTTTTTTCGTTCAAGACGTAGAAAGGATTCTGTTCAAATATGAAGCACACATAACAATCACCTGTGTTTTCTGAATAACAAATCTTTTCTATCTAATGAGGCCTTTTCACGTTAACAGCAACTATTTAGTCATTTGTTGGAGACCTTCTAGGAAAAAGGATAATGTATCTTTAGAAGTTGCAACATTTTAGAACAGATTTAACAGTATTAGAGCATAATGTAAACAACACATGCTAATAACATATTTTAGAACAATTTCTGCATTTGGCAAAACAGCTATCTCTTTTGAAACAGGATACTGCACCTTAAAATACCTCAGCTTTAGAAATATAAATATTTTTAATAGAAAAAAACCTGACAAGGAGTCCAGGTCAGTTTGGGATTATCCATATTAAAGGGGACCTTAATACAATGAATCTTTAACTAGCTTAACAAAAGTAAACCTATAAAACAAGGTAAACATATCAAAAGGGAATATGAAGGAAATGTTTCACTGGAAAGCTTCCTTAACAATTTCCCTACTCGCTTTGTTATTTTCTTTGACAATAAATCAATTCATAGAGTGCCTTTAAAAACAGAGGGAGCGCTGCCCCGTCCCCCCTCCCTGCCCCGCATTCCTCAGCACATGAATCACTTGGGCTTCCTGTTTCCATAAGGCATTTCCTGCCCCCCCTCCCAAAATCACTTTTCTGCAGGGGAACAGCAGGGACCTGACAAAGTATCGACTTAAATAAACAGGGCCTTGCACTGTGCCCAGCCTTGCTCTGCCTGATTGTACAGGGACGGGACGGGACGCCAGCTCGTGGGCTGCACACACACGCTGCCCCTCTCAGCTCTGGGGAAAAGCTCCCAGAGAAGCTGAATGTGCTTTTTGTCAAGGTGGCATTTGATGCACAGTTGTTATTTTAGGACCTGTCCATGAGACCCAGGCAGTAAAGGTTATGAGATATTATACGATTAGTCTTCATTTAAAAAAATAAAAACCAACAAACAAATGATTGGATATCAGATGATAACGATAACAGTTCTGTGCTTTTCGTGCAATGTCCTAATAACTGACTGGAACCTAATGCTGCATTTTGCTTTTCACCAGTACGTGCATCTGCTGCATTTAAGGATGCCTCTGAAGACATTATTATCATCAAATAAGACAGAATGAAAAATTAATCAAGCAGTGCAAAAAAAAAAAAAAAAAAGAAAATGCAATTTTAAAACAGTGCCTTGCCTTGCCTCTTTATGTCCACCTTGTATTTTTCTCTAAATTAACTTTATACACCAGCCTAGGACCACTGATATAGCAGTCAGTACCTGCCTACTGGGGAAAAAATACCCTAATGTTAACAGTGTTCAAGACTATGGTATAATACAATATATACAGACAGCTGAAAGCAAAAGTCAGAGGGTTCAAAATCAGAGCAGAAGAATGTTTCATCAATCAGGCCTGGAAACTAATTCCAGCAATTGCTGATCTCAACAGGCTAAGTGATATGAGATCTCTTTCACTAGAACTAAGTGATGTAAGGTAATTCCGTGTTAATACGAACTCTATCAGCTATTATGCAAAGATTTATGTAGAATAATTGACTGCAACAGGTATTTTTTCAATTAGTGGCCATAAGGATGAGCTTCACTATGGTTTCAAGTGTACATACAACACTTCTGCACTTCTTAAATGCTTTGAACAATAAATCAGGATTTGCTAGGTCAGTGAATCAAAACAAAACTGCTTATCAAAGCCTAGAAAATGCATGTGATGTTCAGATAATAACCTTAATTACAAATCCTGGAGCTAAATCTTTGCCTATTACCTGTTGCATAAAAGCAGCTTGCTCCCCAGATTCCATTTGCTGGGTTTGAACATCCTCATCACTGTCCAGTGGCTCCTCTTTGACTTTCACAGCCCCCACCTGCTGTCCTATTCTGTCATCCACACCAGCACTGCTGTTCTCAGCCCTAACGCTGGCACTGCTGGCAGGAGCATGCTCTTCCTGCATCGAGTGATCACCATGAAGCTCTTCTTCAGCTTCCTCCAGGTGACTGCCAGGCTGCTTGAGCTGCTCAATGGACTTAGAAAGCATCTGAAAAGAGAAGAGAGGAACAGTTACTGACTCCTTTCACTGGTGCTAAACACCAAAAAATACTAGATTTGCACTGACAAAATTAAAGCTTCCGCAGCAAAACCACGTACCTATGCACTGCCAAAATACTGATGTACAGGGAAAACAGAACAAAAGTCCCTAAGCAAAAAATCACTTTTTATCCTGCAGTAGAAAACACCCTGTATATGGAGCGTTGTAACAGTAAACTAAAAATCAGGCAGAGTAACAAAAACATTACACATCATTTAGGCTGTTACAGCAGGTAATCAAGAGGAATTAGTCTCCCTTCATACTCTTCAAATATGAATTCAGAAATACCATCTTACAGTTAATTTTCCACAACACAAAATAATAAAGGAATACTAAGGTATAAGAAAATTAGTAATCTGGTTAATGTTTTGTTATAACCAAATTAGGGAACATTCACACAAACGTCTCAATCAATTAACGCATGAAGGCACTGAAAGCCAACAAAGGAGCAGGGACAAAGAGCTGGCGTCAGTCCCCTATCCCATGGCACAAATATACTACAAGCACATCTGTCCATGACTGGAACGACCAACATTTTTTTGGTGCATTGTACAGGTATCCCGGTTTCAGCAATAATGAAATAATACAGTGACCCAAAATACTGGTTTTACACCATTAACTGCTATTGTAAAGCTCTGCTGAGGTGCCAGATGCCTGAGCGTTGCAACCACATGCAGTTTACATTTTGCTATTTAAGATAAAGCTGATGAATTCCAAATTAGCCCAAATATAGTTCAAAAACCCAAACTGAAAAAAAATTCCCGCTTTTTGAAAGAGGCACAAATCAGACAGGTAAGAATTTTCAGAATCAAGTGAGTAATTATCATTTACTCAACTGGCGCTGTTGATTTCAAGCAAATACTGTTCTGTATCATGAAAGGCAAATATCCTGAGAGGAAAAAACCCACCTTTTACATTACTCTTACACGCTTTCTGCTTCCCATCTGCCTCCCTCCGAAAACAACAAGTCTTTCAAACTGAGTTTTCGCTAGTGCTACATACTGAGTTACTGGATGGCTTCAGTATAACTATTTCTGTAGCAAACCACGGACCATCCAGTTTCATTCAGCTTGCTAGTGCATACAGAAAAATGCCACCCTAGTGCAGGGCAGGGTTGTCATGTAAACTACTATCAAGAAGCTACACCTGGATTTAGGAACTCTAACAAAATCAACAAGTAGAGTTGAAAAATAGTTTATGCAGTTCCAGTTGATGCTCTGATGCATATGCCTCATCCGTGGAAGCCTGTCTGATGTCTATCACAGCAAACCTTCATTTTTGGTGTGCAATGGAAGTTTAATGTTTTTCTAAAAAGAAATAAAAAAATCCCTCTTCATTAATGTAGTAACTGGCAAAACACAATACATGTATCCTGCATGCTGCAGGTGGCATGCTCTAAACTGAGCAATCTTTACTACTGCAACTAATGCAGTGTCTCCTTTGATTAAAAGCACCTGAAAAATTTCTCAGATCAAACACATAAATCTTTTCCAGTTGTTTCTCAGGGGATGATGCTGACCAAAAAGGCACTAAAACTAACTATGTGTAATCAGCTCAGGTACACTCCTCTCTGTCACTGAGTTATTATTTAAATTATTATTATTTATTAGTTAAACATATGTGAGCGAGCCCTCTCCACTTCTCAAACAAGAAGAGAAAGGCGGATAAGGCTGTGTGGTTGGCTGCTAGTGAGCAAACACAAGCTGAAACATCTGTGTGACAGATAATCATATACAGCTACGAGAGTCACTGAGGCTGATCCATCTGTAAACCATTCCATGTGCCAGTTACTTGACACCAGGTGGGTTATTCTGGAGGGGAAGCCAAGAGAAAATGAGTGCGTGTCCACAGCAAAGTTAAGAGACATATTTAGCTCATTGCTGCTCCCCTTTCTTTTAAGCTTTTCCACTTTTATGTCAAGCTTTTTCTTATTCACACTGTTGTATGGGCACAGATCTGCTGCTGAGCTTTCTGAGGCAGCACATGGCGGACTGCAGTAGAGAATGAATACATGGATCACCTTCAAACACTCTTTGCATGCAATCAGTGGAGTGAACAAGCACATGTAAGGGCGCTGCAGAGATTTAGAGTGGTATTTGTGTGCATTTCAGTTTGCAGTGTTTCTGTTTTGGGGCCTGCTCCCATCCATGGAGGTCAGCAGGTGATTTGCTTCAAACTTCAGTGACAGAAGGAGATAAGCAAAATAAATTTCTAAAACTCTGTGAAATGAAAGTCCTTATATATTTACTCAGTAGATTTTACAAAGTGCATTTATATTACCTTCTTTAATGCAAAATTTTATTAAAAACATCCTTTACACTGTGACTTTAACTAAGCCTCAGGCAAAGGGTTATGAAGCACTATAGTCATGTTCTCTCATATGAAGGAGCATGACAAAAATGAGTGGATGGCATGGCGGGGTGGGGGGCCATGACCATGAAGATCACTTCTACTGCTCAGTCTGCTAAGCCACAGATGACTGCTTTCTCTGCATCACCACCATGCCTTCATCTTTGCTGAAGTGTTTTGGTGCCATTCTATTCCACTAATTGTATTAGTAGCATTACCAGGAGACTTAGTTCTTATCTAAGACATAAACATATTATATCTCCTGGTAGTACCATGGAAAATTACATATCTGGAGACATGTGAAGGTAGCAGTTTAGAGTAGTAGTTCTATCTTCTCTATCTAATGATGGATTACAGAGCAGAAAATGAGTTCTGAGTGAAACACCGCTCAGGTTTTTTCACTGCACAGTCCAATACTTATGCTTAATGTTTAAATCTTTCACTTTAAATCCTCACTTCCCATTTTTTTCTGAATCTATCTGTAGGTACATGAAGGAATTTCTCTTCATTTTATTTTAAAAAAGTGATAGTTTAATCTGACTTTTAATAAAACTGCATTTAAAAATAATACCAAAACCACAGTTTATTTCACTAATAAATTAAGACTTGTACATATTGGTTATCTTTAACTAGTATACTTTACTGTTATTACTATTCCAACTAAAGTAGTCACTAAAAAATGTCTTCATGATAATGTAACCTGTATTTTTTCTGCTTTTATTTTCAGGAAATTAAACTGTAAGGGATATGCATGAGCCAAAGTAAATAGTGGAAGCAGGAGAAGAAGCATTTACAGACATCAACTCTATTGTATAACTGCAAGAGTCCAACCAAAAAAAAAAGACATCAAAGATAATATAACCTGCTTGCTTGTACAGAAAAATGGAAGACTAAGTGTAAATAATCTGCACACTGCAACAGACCGTTTTATAGGTCCTTCAGTTGCAGTCCCTGCCTATGTTTGTCCTTTGAAATGATAAGCTCTTGTAAAATGCATTATTTTAAATCAAATGTCTTTACAAAGAGAAAAGCATGAAATCCTGCAACAGCTACCCCATACTTTTCTATCCTTAATTAACTGTTCATTTTAAATACATGGCAGTTGTTTCTAAGAACTCCTGTATATACTTACAGAACACACTTTTTCCCCTTCTCCCCTATGACAATCAGATTACTTTGATCAGCTATGTATGTTAGCTGTATTGAAAACAACTTGGTACCTTCTTACTGTTGTCTCTGTTACTCACGTAGTACAACATTTCTAAGGGATATATTTATCTTTCAAAACCATTCTTCACCACTATGGCTCAAGCAGTAGTACTTAATAAAGGAGAAAATGCTCTGGGCATTTTCCAATTCCAAACACAGCCAACAGTTGCTTTAGTTTAGTCTCAGTAATCCCCTGCTATATGCAATATTTGAAAAAATAGCTCTCACCTTCAGAAGATGATAGTCAGATGTGTAAGCTGCAAAGCCAAAAACTCAGTGTAGTATGTTTAATGAAAATAGATTAATTTACTACTGCTGAACCTGATCCAGTATTTCACATTTCATTAGATATCATTCAGAGAAGTGAATGGTTAATCTGGGGTTAACTGTATCCTTTCAATATTCCTACCGATTACAAAAAAACTTCCTAATTTTTTCCATCAATAAATCAACACAAATTTCTGTATTATTTTTCATTTTTTAAAGAGATATTTGTCAACTATGAACACCATCCAAAGCACTAACAAATTTTCACTTCCTATATATTTTTTACCTCACAGTCTTGCCCAGCCATTGCTTCCCTATACAAAGATGCTTTACACCAAATGACATCCTGGAACGAAAACTGAAATTGAGGTAATTCTTATCTAAGATTTAACATTATCCATACAGTTTCCATGCTTTAGAGCACACTATCAATTACCCCATTATTTTAACCTTTACAATACTGAGAATTTTACAATTGAAAACAAATTGTCAAAATGCTATGAATACACTATTTAAGAATGCAAAGAGGGTTCCCGCAATGATCAAATAAAATCTTGGTTACAGTGAAGACAGTGCTAGTTTTTAAAAACAGAGGGTTTTGTTCATTTACTCTTCACATTATGATTTCTGAGATTTTCTTAGGCACAGACTTCTGCTAGGGGTTTTGCACTTCAATTAATTATATCAAAATTCCTTTTTTTTCTTCAAGTGACAGAGTCAAAGCTTTCTAGATACAGATATACACAAATAATATCAAGATTTTAAGTTTTTTGTTACAGTAGTGGTCTTGTGGAACCCAACTGCACTGATTTTAATTGGGAGTTTTGGACTTTGGACTCCCTTTAGTGAGCAGAATGAAGATTTGCAATGGTGATCAAAGGGTGTTATGAGGAAATAAGCTGTCATTTGGACAGAAGTATATTAAAGCTGACAATGGCAAAGCCTATCTTCCCTAAGACAAGCTGAGTTCAGGTTACTTCACATTCATTATTAATTCCAGGACATGGGTTTTTACCTACTTTTGGATGAGATGTCAACTTTTGCAGAATGTTTTCAGAAGGTCAGCATACTAGATCCCACAGGTATAAATGTACCTTCAGTGGAGATGTATACTGTTTCCCACATCAAAAGCCTGGCATCTGACAGCTGACCAGAAATAATCCATAGGGGATCTTCTCTTTGTTATTAAGGACAAGGCACACCTTTTGGCAATGATTTGTTTCTTTTCAGAATTATTCATGGGAATCCTTTACCTCTGACCTATGTTAGATTACGCTTGTTATCACCCTCACAGCAACACTGGTTTGCTGCTGAAATATATTTTTTGCTCAAAGGAAATAAATGGGGGTGTTTTTTTAATACAATATAAATACAGAAACAATGGGGTGGGGAAAAACTGGTTCTCCTCCTCTTTTTGTTGTTACAGCAAGATTCACCTATAGGTCAGCCATAAAGATCTGACCAAAAGCCATTTTTCAGGGAGTGCTGATGCACGCCACATCATCTTAGCTCAGGACCAACATTCAAGTTAAAAAATGGGAAGAGAAATAGAAAAGAAAAAAGAAGATATTAATTTGTTCTAAGGTCTTAATCAACTGGCATTTCATAGACTTGTCAGCTTCAAATGGTTCTGATCTCTATCATTCAAACTTTTAAGAGAATGTTTGAGTATTCCTTGTTAAATAAACCGCCTACATTTTCCATGACTGAAAAGGAAGGAATTATACCTCTGTGCAGATTTCATTATGCAGCCTATGCACAGGAGAGTAAGGGACAGAACAATAGAAAATAACAAGTTCATGTGTTCACTTGATACATCCCAATCTTGTCACAAGAAATAAGAAGATACTGGGTTGCTTTCCTACCTGAGCTAGAATATCTACTGTTCAAACTTTCAAGTAACTATAACTCTGCAGAGTTTGATTGTAAAGCCATGCAAAATATGTAATGAACAAATAACTTCAACTGTGAATAGAGGCAAGTTTTAAGACTGAAGAAAGCACATTGCACCAGGCTAGCACAGTTCAAAAACTTCACATAGGCACAGGTGTTCAAACTGATTTTTTTAGCTAATGCATTAAAGAATATAGCTTTAAATTCAGTATTTAAAAGCTACTCTGTGGTTTGATTTTTTTCACTCTCTTTTCTATGGGCTACCCTTAAATTCCAGTTTTTAAAAATCAGGTTCCATAAGTATGTAAGAAAGGCCTCTGGCTTTCTGTGCCCTTGCAGAGGACAGATACATGGTTAGAGTACTGACATGTTTCAGTACTATTCATCGAAATGGTTCTACAGAGAATGAAGAAGAATCTAGATGCTGCAAACTGTAAAGTCTGATAAACCACACGCATCCTCAGATAACTCACTGCTTCTGTGGCTGCAACATGATCTCATTCCTCCTCAGGTATTTGCTGCTCTCATGAGTTACTGTGCTCCTGAAGAAGGCTGGCTGCTCTGGGAGTAGGGGCAAAGGAGACTGATAAGCTGTTTGAGGCAAAAATTGGTTATAGATGTTCAAGGCAGAGAAAGGCCCTAGGATAGACTAAGTTTCTACTATCTGCATATGTGTATAGCCTACACTGGATGGAATAAAAGCTAGATTCACCAGGTTTTTAAAAAAGGAATCATTTTGTCTCTTCATCACAAAGAACCATGTGAGAATGAAAGTGTATTTCAACGATGAGAGGGAATTATTCTCATTAATGTGTATTTGCATTATAGCTTAACTCAGAAAAAAGTGTTACTGAAACAAGCATTATCCCAAACCATCTCCAGACCTTTTACCTCCTTATTCAGTCTACCTCTTGTGAGGTCCAACACATTCCTAGTCCTGTGTGACTAGAAATATATGTTCATGTACCTCAAGTTTAATTTTCACATTGGGGACGAATGTACATGTATGTCACAGCACATATCCCCAAATGCTATGGTAGAATTTATAACAATAAGCATATTATCTAACAAAAACATGTCTTTGCTTTCTAAGGAGTGCATGAACTGATGGGTTTGTAGTACAAAGACTCAGTACTTTACCCATTAAAAATTCTTTTCTTTTTAGACAGTTGAGGGAAGGTGAAATATTTTCAAAACCTTAGGCTATGGGATATACATATGCCATCTTGATTAAACATATGGAATGCATACTCAAAGAAAAGCCAACTGGAGTCCTAGTTGAGTAATCAAAACACCCAAGCTGAGAGGGGTTAACATGCAAGGATCAGGTCTGAACTTTGAAGTTTTCTGGTCTTCATTTTTCCTAATTAAGACAAGATTTAATAACCAAACCACTGTACAAACTATGTACTTAAACTCTACGTTTGTTTCTAATTTTGTTGGGAATTCTTATTAGATTCCAAAGAATCAGTAACCCCTGGGAAATTCACCCAGTAAGGTGGATTGATTTTTATTTTTTTTTTCCTTAGGTACAAGGGCTGAACGTCCGCTTTTCATCTTCTTTGCCATTGTCTCTTAAATATACTTTCTGAGTAATACTCAAACAAAAGAAGACAACTAAGGATGCATGATTAATATCTTTGAAATGCTAGAGAAGCTTTAGCAAATGACTTCTGGAAAGCAAGTTAGTAAGTGCAAAAAAATGTTCTCCAAATAAAAACATTTATTTACTTGCATATCTTAATTTTAGAGCAGGGAACAGCATCACATTTGTTGCAGAAGTATTAGTTCCTTATGAATCTATTTAGATTCTGCTGCTCTTTGTCTATTAATGGATGGTCTCTTTTCCTCTTCCCCCTGCTGAAAATAAAGTATTACCGTACAGGGAATCATGTGCTGCATGATTCAACTCTGTATCAGATATTGGCAACAGCACATTCCTCTCTTTCTCCTTATATGGTCATTTTATATCACCATATAGATAACAAACTTTCACTTTGCTAATTGACGCACAGATAAAAAATCAGTTTCATAAACGCTGATTAAAAATTTCTCCAAATGTTTAGTAAGTTTCTTACATAAAACCAACAAATTTAATCAGCTAATTGAGTTCAAATGAATTATCTATTTACGCCACATACTAGTCCACAATGAGAAAGGTTTCAACACAATTCAAAAGCAACTGAATGGAATGATTGCTGAAGCTCAAAGGTACACATGAAAAAGCTGGAGAGAAATCCAGGACTCTTTAAGGTGATATTTACCGTTCAACAGGAAAACACCTGTAACGTAAAACTGTGAGCTGCTTTGAACCCTCTTTTGTTGAATTGTAGACTATTTCAGAAGCTGAAAATTAAGTTCTATATAAAAATTTATATCAACTATGCATGAACAAACAATATACTCCTGCAAGAACCTCTTTACTGTCCATGACCACATGGCACCATTACCTGAACTTCCTTACTAGTTTTCAACCTTTAAATTTCTTGCAAAATCTTTACGATGGGAACTCACCTTATTCATGTGGATCTGCTGCTGATATTGCTTCTGCTTCTCCAAAAATTGCTGATGTTGTTGCTGGATGACCAGCTGGGCCAAAGTACTCTGAGGAAGAGGAGCTGACTGGGTTCGATTCAGTGGCCTGTGACGAGGAAGTTTGTGGGCAGCTCTTATGCCAGGTGAGACTCTCTCCTTCGCTGCTAAAGGAGACTGTGGATGAAGAGGAACTGCTCCTGCAAAAGAGGGACATTTCACTCCCCTGTGAAAAACAGAAAACTTATAGTTCTGATAGGAAAGAAAGCTTTCAGAGAGAAAAGGGGTGTATATTGCAGAAGTCTGCACTAGGACTGATGCAGTGGGATGTGTACCACGTGCCTCGCCATGCTGGGAAGTTCAGCTGCTGCAAAAGAATGTGATGAAGTAATCATTTTCTCTTTTCTGTAATCACTAAATTCTTCCAGGCTAACAGACTGGAGCAAAATCACTAAAAGGGACAACAAAGATACTGCCCTTTTCTCTTCTACCCTTCCACTTTCCCCAGCACTTAGGAGGTATGGTATCTGTATTACCACATTTAGATTAAACTGAATATAATGTTCATTAAAAACACCTTACTATTGTTGAAGCTTTGATCATTACCAGTCACAAGAAGTTTTTGTTGTCTCATTTGTTCTTTCAGTAACAGATGCTGCAAGAGAGCTTGATGGCTGCTATTTGGCTTTCCCTCCAAAGCAATGTGAGGATGAGTTGACGACAGAGGAATGTTTCCTCCGTACTGTCCAGCCAAGGCCACTCCTTGTCTGAGTGAGGGGGTCTCCCCCTTCTGCTTTTCTTTGAATGACGACGAAGCCTGTCGAAGAAAAACATCATTGGTAACTGCTTTTCAGAGACCTGGCTGTCTATACCTTCCCTTGATTACATGGTTTTATGTCACACTTTATGACTACACACCGCAGAAAACGTTAACATCCCTATCTTACACTTTGACTGTGAGATGAAAAGGAAGGAAGAACGTGCCAGTTAAATGTAACACTGTGAGAAACTGAGTAATGAAACCACTTGAAAAAAATCAGTAATAAAAGCCAAAGCATAAGGAACTACTAGTTAGAATATTATTAATGAAAGGACAGGACTTATCCTTAAAATTCCTAAAGACCTTCCCACAGTCTTCTGCACAGGAAACTAGGGCATCAGAGGAAATAGTTTGCACTGAGTTTGGAATAGGCAAGACCTGGTTTTTCACATAACTTTCCATCACACAGCAAGCCAATCAGCAAAGCAAAATAATTACCTGTAGTAGTGGGAAGCTATTACTTTTCCTGGAGCACTCCCTGACTCCCTGAAGGACAGCACAAATGTAAGTTTTACTCTTTGCAAAGTAAATTGGTACAGTTAAACTCTCGTCTACAGAATCATCAAGAGCTGTTATATGTGTGTGGCATTTTAAAGTGCCCTTATAAATAGCACGGTTATTGAATTAAAGCTTTTCGAAGTTTGGTCCTTCAGCATTGTAAACGTACTTTATATTTCTTTGTTCTTTGCCTATTTAAAAAAAAATCTTAAAACAGCAGTTAAAGCAGAGTAACAATTTTTACAGCAAGAATAATAACCTAACAGAAATAGACATGTTCA
>JAWWEW010000078.1:29847333-29908940 GCA_035583185.1 Anabacerthia variegaticeps | reverse complement strand
AATCTTAAAACAGCAGTTAAAGCAGAGTAACAATTTTTACAGCAAGAATAATAACCTAACAGAAATAGACATGTTCATGCTTGCAGATAACCACATATGGTATGTCATGGTAAAAACACTATCTCTGATAATCTAAATTCCATAAATTCTAAACCAAGTTTTTCACCAATATTTTTTTGGTGTATGCTTACTTCACAGTCTGCTATCACCCTTCCCTGAAAAACAAACACCAAAGTAAACTTTGCATTCAATTTGCAACTGCTTGTTCTAGTAACAGAAATAAACATTACTTGTGTGAATGAACGCCTTTATTTTTTCCAATGCCAAAAGTAATATTTGGTACTAGCTGGCCACATCAAAAGCTTGTAAGATTTGAGTGAGCAAAGGAAACATATTTTCATTTCCATTTTAATATTATAAAATTACTTTGAAGCTAGTTATATTTTTTGTGAAATAACTAAGAAATTTTTCATTATATCCTCTGAAAAAGTAAGCACTACTTTTCATGGTAAATTCAATATTTTCATCCCTTAAAAACAATAATTTGCTTATAAATATCTCATAAAAGACTTCTAGAGAATTGATTTAAGGCTTACACAATTTTCTTTGCAAAGTTCTGTATCTGATGTTAAAATGTTGGATTGCAGCAATATATTACTGCTAAGAACAGGAAAGGTATTGAATAAGCCATAAAATAAAATGCAACTTCGACTTGAAACTATGTTTAGCACTGGAATTAAGTAGCATTTATGGCAAACCATAGTGGATTGTATAGATTTATTTTTTTTCCTCCATGAAGAGCTGTGCTTCCAACCCCTAGTTTTTTTCATAAAAGTCACCGATACCTATCGAAGAAATTTAAATTTCTAAAATTTCTTCACAATACATTGTTGTATGGAACCATATATAAGTATTTTTTCTTTCTTTTTGCTGGAAAGCAGGTAAGTTTTTACCAGTAGCAAAATTTTCAGATATTTTACTGAGCCTCAGATTTCACCTCCAGGTTACTGTAACTTGGTTTACATCTAAAGAACCTTATCCATCAGCATGGATTTCCAGACATACCATATCCATGTTTTCATACATTTTGCATATTAATTTAAGATTTATCTCTCAATCAAGGTGATTGCTGCAGACTGAATAAAGGGCATGTGAATATAACTTGGCATTAAAATATTAAGCATTGTTCGCTTCTCACCAGTTTTATTTGTCTGATTGATAGCACACCCCTGGAATAACAAACCTAGCTGCAGGAATACTGGATTCTTCCTCTGCTATACTCCAGCTCAGTTTAGGTCACTACTGAATCTCATTAAAAGTTACAGGTGGTGTAATTTATCATGTAGGTATGATCATATAATTTGAACTTTTATACTAAATAATCTCCTCATATACTTCTTGCCACATCTGAAATCTGTTATCTTACATAAATGCAATAATGCATGTGGCCGATACGTAGCTAAGCTCCACACTGGCACTTGTTTATTTGGGATTAACAATGATTATTGCTTTCAAGTTGTGCCCTTAAATATCCAGATGCCGCCCAACGCATAGAGAGGTCTGGTTCCTACTCTGAATTGCTTATGTTCCAAAATGTTAAAAATAAAGAGAATAATCAGAAAGTAGGTTTTTCTGGAAGCAAAAGTATACAGGAAGGATTGAGATTGGTCACTTACACTGATTTGAGGTTGTATTGCTGGCAGTCCCAAGGTAATATTGGGTAGAGAAGGGGATGTGTAAAGACTCAACAAGTTCACTGATTCATCCTGTATCAAAAGGCGTTGCTGGGAAACCAGATGCTGGAATAAATGGGAAGAACAACAGAAGTAAATCTCCAAGCTTTTTATCTTGGTTATTTTATCCTCATATCCTGACACACTGAAAGCCAGTTACGTATCATTCATTGGTTTGCATCCCAAAGGAGTTCCGCGTAAGAAAAATTACTGTCCCTGTAAAAAAGCTGTTGACAGTTCTGTTCTTAAGAAAACAACTGATATATGTCTGGGATTATTCCTTTGTAAGTAAATCAATTTTTCATGCAAAACTGAAATCTTGACAATTCCTAGACCATCTAATCAACTTCTCATCAGTTCAACATCAGTTCTTCTCATCAACTGGACTTTCACTACTAGAAACTCAATGGGAATTTAGCCAATGAATTAAGGAGTATATGTAGCTGAATTGAAGGTGTTCCAAGTGTGGATGTATTAGACCTTCACCATGGTTATTATCATTTTTGTTGTAAGGCACCAACTGTGGTTTCTAACTAGTCCATGTCTTTTCTTAGCCAGATTATGATACGGGGATGTTTCAGGCACATTATTTACCTCCATTAACATGGAAATTTTGTGTAGAAAGTAAGGCAGATTGACACATCTGCCATTTAAAATAATGAGCTGTCTCTCTCTCTCTCCTCCTCTGCATATATTTAAAAGCAGTGTCCTGTCGTTCCCTGGTGATGGGATACCTCTCACAGCTTTCCTAATTCTTTTCAAATTAAAATCTTTAACACTTCTTTTGAAGCCTCGTGATATAATTTTCAAGGACATGGAACCGCTGATACATTTTTAATTGCTGTCAAATATAATCAGACATTCTACAAATATGACCCTTTGTCTTTCCATATATTAATTGGGAAGAAACATAAAAAAGTTAAGATTACCACAACAGGAATAGTTTTGAAGCCTTTGTCTTTCTGCTTGAACAGTGATGTTTTTCAACATGTGGTCTAGTAGAGTTGCTTGAATTATATTTTCTGTTTAACTCTTGCTTCCCTCCCAGAACTTTAACACAATAAGAGCTACAAAGGTCTTATTAGACTTAGGAACTCTGGCATGATATGGTCCCCAAGGGAACAACATCCTTGAAAAAGAATACCCTGTGTAACAGTATGACACAGTGACTGCTTTCTTCCCAAACAAAAAGCATATGGGACTCCAATAATAGACCACCTCCAAGAGGGATACTGCACACTCGGGCTTTGACTAAAGTAAATATAATAACTTGTCAAGCATGTTGTGGGGAGCTGTAGATTTTCCCCCAGACAAACCTGGAATATCAATTAACTCTGTAAAATACTTTGTGTTAATACAATGCAACTTCAGACCATCAATGAAAAGTGGTTAAGCACAAAAACACAGGATGTTATTCCAAAACATAACCTTCCTCATACAGTTTGTTTGGAGATACGACCTATCACTGAGACAATAACAGTAGAAGTCTATCTCTGTAATTTTCTTTTGGTACCCAGGGAATATCAACAGATAGCACAGAAAACAAAGAAGCTCCACTTGTATATTACATTAATTCCTGGCTAACAGTGTCTTGCCTTGATAACATCCACCTTTGACCATGAATAAATCCAAGTATGTCAAGACTGCGGAGATATAATGGAGGGAGTCGACAAAAATTTAACTGAAAAAGGACACTGCAGCAGCTCTAATGTCCCTCCTAGAATATAATCAAATTTGTAGCAATTGCAGCATCTATACAAATCCACGTCAAAGATATATGTTTCATTTTTTGTTTTCAGTATGCCACTATTACCTTCTAAGATCAGAAATAATAAAGGTAACAGTGGCAGGGTGCATAGCAGTAAAACACACTCTCACAATAAGGTCAGGCATGATTGTTCCATCAGGCAGAATCAATCACGTTATGGGAGTTTAATGCTGAAAACAGGACTTTATTAGTAAAAGCATTTATCTAATTTCTAGTACCTCTAATAATCTCTCATTTTCATTTTGGTATGTGATCGATTTTTTAAAATATCTTCAGGTAATACTAGCCCAAGCATCAATTAAACCTTATCTCCCAAAATAAATTTACTAGTCGACCTGCACAGATTAGGATCCTCTGTATCACAGAATCCTGGAATGGGTAATATTGGAATGGACCACTGGATGTCATCTAATCCAACCACCCTGCTCAAGCAGGGTCCCCCAGAGGCACAAATACATGACTCCAGCTGCTGCTTCTCATTTTCACAGAGGAAACAATACATTGCAGTGGTGGCAGAAGCTGGAATTGCAAGCAGTGTCATTTGGCAGAACAATAGCTAAGCCATGTCCTCCTCCTACATGCAGACTGATGGTTCGGATTGGCACCTAAATTACCCCTAAGAGCAACTTGCCCTATTTGCTCCTCTATATACTTACTCATTGGGTCCATTGATCTTGCTTCCTGATACTTAACATAGCCCATCAACACAGTTGTCTTCCTTCTTAAAACAGAATATAAGAACTAAATGTAACAGTGCATGACCATCAGCAAATAACCATGATGAGTGAATGCATGTCAGTTGTGCCACTGGGACATGCTGAGAAGCAGGAACATCTATGTGTGCATGCCTATATACACATTTACAGATTACATGGGAAAGACAAAATGGTTTGGCTTTAACACTTCTCAATTGTGGGGCTACAGTAAGATTGTCATAGCTTTCAATACTCACAATTACACACACTTTTATCTCTTGAGGCTTTTGGGATGATTTTTTTTTTAAATTAATTAGACTCTCTTCACATACACTTGATGCAAAACCCATCAGATAATCAGAAAGCTACACTTTTTCCCACTAGCCCCTTACAAAGATAACCTCAAGGAACTGAGTAGCAAAAGCACAGGGCTGTGGGGTTGCACAAAACAAGTACGTGATTATCCACCATGCATGTAATTTGTCTCCCATATAATCAAGTTATATTCTATGAAATACTGCTCTCCAAAGCACAAATGAGAGAAAGAAATTGATCTGAAGCCCACTTACACCAATTGGAAACTTTCCATTGCCTGCAGTGGCATTTGACCAGGCTGTGAAAGTCTAAAATTAATCACTTCACATGACTAAAGCAGGTTGTCCCTCTGAACTCAAGGGACATGCTGTGCAGGGGCTCAATCCTGCGTGCATTTCTCAGGCAAGAAGATTTAGCCCCAGCACAGCAGGTGATCTGAAAGTGTATGGCATGCTACAGGAGACAAATAGCTACTGCAGTGAACCTTGATGATACTGGAGACATCTGGGCCTAATAAAAACAGGATTTTATTTATAAGGTGCAATTAAAATCCTGAGTTTAACTTTCAAGTTTCATATAATGAGACCAGTGTTTTAACAAATGGTACTGAAAGTACCATTAAGGGAACTGCGATAGTAAAAGATTATCTGCAAAACTGCAGCATTTGCAGCGCACCTTTGTTCATTCAAAAAATTGTAAACATCTACCCGCTGTTTGTTCCAGTGGGCAAGTAACTTAAAAGTCTTGCCACTTCAATGGATATGGTAAAAATACTTTAAAAATCTGTTTAATTACTGATAATGCATTAATTCTGTC
The DNA here is from genome assembly GCA_035583185.1 of Anabacerthia variegaticeps. Taxonomy (NCBI): domain Eukaryota; kingdom Metazoa; phylum Chordata; class Aves; order Passeriformes; family Furnariidae; genus Anabacerthia; species Anabacerthia variegaticeps. Next base: position 29,903,613 of record JAWWEW010000078.1, on the reverse strand, counting down.
CATGCACTAGAGTGCAATCATTTAGGGTATTGACTCATGTTTTACTGGTAAACGGCTCTGTCATAGCAACCTGTTTTCCCCCAGCAAAAAGTGGTTTATTTTCTGTCATGAAAACCACGGCTTCCACCCACTCAGATATGAGCACAACACTTACTGCAAATGTCACAACAATGATTATGAAACAACAGCAATGTGAGTCATGCAGGATTACAGAAAAACAAGTGATATTTTGGGTGATTTGGAACACATCCTATTATTAAAAACTTCTGTACTTTGTGGATCTGATGAAAAAATTTATTAGATGTATAGCCTTTGAGAGCTGGCAGCTAATGCTAAACTAGGAAAGAGATATGTAGGAGTTTGGCTGATGTTAAAATACCAAAGAAAATACCACTAAAATAAAAATGCACTGAAGCTGAGATTTATGGAAAAATGTTTGAGACCACAGGACCACAGTATGAAGAGTCAAGTAACCAGAGAGGTAAAGAAATCCCTGACTGGATCCAGAAATGGAAGTCTGTAGTTTCAGCTTAGAACACATCCAGTGAGTGAAGTGACTGATGCCAGCATGCAGAGCTCAACTTCTAAAGAAACTTTTTAGGCTCATTTGAGCATCTTTGTATGTTGGGGCTATAATTTCTGATGCCTGACAGTGATAGCAAATGATATGCAATGCAGTGTTCTAATAATAAGCATAACATAACTCTTCTGGTTCTTGCTACAACCTTTCCAAATCTTCCCAAAGAGAGACTGCCAACCAGACCAGACTGTATCTATTTCTGATGGTCATTCAATGCTGTGGACAAATGTCCAGAAACTACAACATGCAAAATAACAAGCACATGTATCAGTCTGAGACATTATTCCTTTTGCACTTTGTCGTATCCTCCTCGAGTCAATAAAAGATCCAGTTGGTCAAGATGTCCTGTTTGATACAGAACTAACACCCTCATTATTACTAATTTCTATCTAAAACATTCCCATCAGTGAAATACACAACTGAATTCCACCGAACTCAGATCTCATCTAATCCTAATGAAGAATCCTACTCTGCACCTTTTAAATTTCCTTGCAATCACATATGGGGGGCTATGAGGCACATGTTAGCCATCAACGCAATTTTTTTTTCTTTTTGGTTAGGGGCCAGAGAGAGGCTACTAATCAGTGTGCAAAGGTCACCCACCTGCCCCCTGGATCACAGTTCACACAATTAATTCATTATGGGGAAGAGTCACTGCTGGAGGTTGAACTGCCCATTCCAGGTTTTTTTGTTTTTTTGGTTTTTTTTGAGGTGAATGTCCTACCACTGACCTGGAGAAATAGCTCTGTTAAATCATGTTTTCTTATGCAATTTTTCTAACATAAACAGCATAAACCAACAATTAATAGAAAACCTTGCCACCAAAGCAGGAGCTGCCGTAAATATAGGCACTGGGTACAGAATATTGTGGAATTTGATTCTCAGTCACATTATTCTGCCCCTTTACAATATTGTTATGGAAAGCATGACCTAGGCATTTTGCCTCTGCTAAATGAGGTTTATCACAACTGATTTACCATCTGCATTCCTGTTGCTATAGGCACGCATGTATGAAACAGAATAAGGAGCAGTCAAGATTCCTTTACAAAGCAAGTATCCCAGACTTCTGGCATGTCATTCATGGTGGTAAATACCACCCTGATAAGGAAACTGAGGTGCAGTAAAATAAAAGGCATATGTGGCAAAGGATTTAATCATCTAACTCCAATACTGTAATTAAACGAATCTATTTCAGCACTCATCTGAACCTGGGACTACCTTAACTGATATGTGTTAGGATCACCAATGCCTAAATCTCCCTTTTGCACCTGAGAGGTCCTTATCAGTACTCAGCATTGAGAACCTCTTCAGGTTATCCCAGAAGGTAATGCTCTGTAACACAGGTCCTTCCAAGTTTCATTTCACAGCTCACTCGCACTCTTCCAGCAGTATTACTGCTGCTTTTTCTTGAACTTTTGTTACTGAAGAGTCTCCTGATCATGCATCTCATATATGAAGATATATCTCATATAGAACACACTTTGATGTCAGTCTGCAATGTCCTGGTATCCTTGATAATTACATCTTTTGCAATTATTCTGCTTGTGAATACGATCAAATCAAAGTTTCCATCCTCTCCCGTCTAGAAATCTTAGCAATTATCTACACCACAATAATGACCCCTACCTCAGCTTGAATGTTAGATGGCAAAACTGAGGTTTCATTTTCTGTTGTACTGCTGGTTGGACCATTGCTTGGGGAACTGGGACCTGATCCAGGCGAGCTGCTACTAACTGAGGATTCTGAAAAACAGATTAAATATACATGAAGTTCATACTGGAAAGGTAGATCTTGATTAATTATATACTCTTTATGGCATAGGGCTTTTTTGCTGTTGAAAAGTATCTATTTATTATGCTATTTACTTACATTAAAGATTTTTAATTTATCCTCCAAATCTTTTGGTTTTCCTTTTACAGTGCTAACGAGGAAAGATACTCGTGGTCTTCCCCCTTCTGATCTGTCTGCTTCACATAAGAAGAATTTACTATTTATTTTCCTACAATGATGGTATAATACTCAGTATTGGGCAGAGACACAGACATAGAGCTTGTAATGAGTAAAGAAAAGAAACTCTCTCCTTTTTAACTGCAAAGAGTCCTGCCTCTGTAAGAGATCAAAATGACAGAGATAGTAGACCTGCAAAGGTCACGATAACGTTGTCAATTCATGAGGTCTACTGCCATCCCTTTCTGGTTAGGACAGCGACAAGCCCAGTGTGGACTAACCATTACATATGCAATACTAGTGGTAAAGTACACACTTTCACTACATCTTGGGCACAAAAATGAAGGAATATTTACAGTATGCAAAACTGTTAAAATAACATCCGAAAGGCTGCGTGTTATCTTGATTTCAAATGTCCTGAGCTCTATATAAGATAAAGGAGAAGAGAATGATCTCATTGTGTGTTATTGTATCGAGTTATTCTAATTCTACACTGATATAAATTACATTTTTGTAATGGAAACAGTTAAGAAGGTTGGAGATGGAAGAGTGCAGCATTAGTGGAGGTAAGGCTATTTCATGGGATAGCTTTCAAATTAACGCACTCAAGAAGTTAAAATAACTAATACCTAAATGTGGCAGTAAGTAATCTATAACTACTTCTTTTCTTCTTCACTCTTTTTGCCTTAGTTCAAATGCAAAAATACGTTCTTGCTTTGACTGACATTACAGGAGGCTTCCTAGCTCTTACTTTTATCTCTTACCATTTGATTTACTGAAATGAACCTATATGCAGCTATACAAACTGGTCACGTAAAAGTCTGGTCACTTTCAATAGGTTACAAACCTAATCTTTTTTCCTAATTTTAAAAACAATAACATTAAAATAGCACTTCTATAAATAGGCATTTTAAAAAAGGGCTATTTTAGGTTAAAAGAATAAAAAGCAAGGGGAAAAGGCTTCAGACAACAATGTTTGATCAGGGTTATGAAAGACCCAAAAGGGGATACAGTCAATAATTATAACGGTAATATGGAAGGCTTCAAATTATTGTCAGAGCTAGGATGCGAAGACATCTATTTTCATGTTTCTGCTTTTTCAATGGCATTGGACAAAAAGCTTGTGAGTGTGTAAAATATAAAGAAAATATAAATAAAGAAAGTGAAGATCAAGAATCTCATACAAATGGAATTAATAAATTATCTGTAAAAAATTCTAATCTGGAAATAATTTATAAGGAAATTATTTAATTACTTTCATGCATATATTCATATCCATGTCCCAGTTTCACATATGACATACTGTGAAAAGTTGCCACAAGAATTGCACGTAAGGGGACACTGATGTGAATTTTTTCATGTTGTGTTTTAATTCCATCTTGGTGTGACATAATTCTGATATACCAAGTGAATTCAGATAAATGTCTGACAAGACTAGTAACAGTGGATTGCATAACAATATCGCCTGATCACCTGAACAAGCCATGAACTAAATATCCATGCAAAGTCAAAGCAAGAATTGTCAGAATGAGGTAAAATACTGTAAATGCTCCTTTTGTTTAGCAAACAGTTTCAATTTTGGAGTATGACCACCATCCTGTGAACCATCACAATAGACACAGAATTTCTCCATTCTTAATTACCTGTCACCTCGAAAAGACGCTTCTTGAATGAACTGACACTTCCATCCTTCCTCCTGAGTAAAGGGCTGCTTCTCCTTTCTGTCACTTTCTGTTTTAACCTTGAACGTACCTTCAAATTGGGCTCCGAAGCTGGAAATGAAGAGAAGAAAATATGTGACTACAAATCACATTTCTGCTTTGTGTCACTGACCCTGCAGGACCTCATCTCAACCAAGGAAGAGGTTTTATTCCACAGCCAGCCTGCTGCTCCTTACAACTTCAATTTAGATTAGAGGCTAGGAAAGAGAGGAAGAGAGCTGAAGAGCTTCAAATCCCAGTAATTTTCTCATTGCATTTCAACTGTGAAGTTACCCTTTAATTATTGTTGATATCATAAGTATTAATTACAGACAAATGCAAATTTATCATTTTTATCTCTCTTGTAGGTGAAAACTTGGATGAAGACACAGCTTGGAACTTGGAACCTTATAACTGGATTAAGGTCTGATTACAGAAATAGAAGCCTGCACTGGTGTCTTAGCAATATAAATTACAACAAGCCTTGCTGGCAGAACATTTCTTGGTCAGCAATTTTAGGCTCAGAACTTCAGTGTTTTCTGAGTAACACACCAAGCAACTCGATTTATGACAATGTCCCAAGAACATTTACAGAGAGAAATGTATGCTCTGAAAAATCAAGAAGTAGGATTGATTCCCAGAAAGCCTAGGATTATATTTAATGCACCCTGGGCAAGTTCCACCTTTGTTTCCTAAATAGACAGAGTCTTTTCATAGAAGGCCAGCTCGGCTGTGCTTTTTATTCCGCAGTATTTTTAGCACGATAAAATGTTTCATGGACTCATTTATCTGTTCTTCTAAGTAAACCCTCTATCAAATAGGCTGCTAACAGGTAGTGAAAGATAATAGTAGAATAGAATTTGTATTTCCTTTTCTGGAACTGAGGCTTGGCTAAGCAATAACTCAAAATAAAGACAGCTGGAAACTCGGATCAGTTCTCTCTCCTATGCACAGACTTAAGCCCAGCCCCAAAGAGGGAGCAAGAGTTAGCAGAAAAGCAAAACAAATTATATCTTCACTCAGTTTAGAATTATACCATTGTCACTTTGGGGTGGGAACTCAATTCTACACTTCTTATTCCAGTCCATGCACAGTATGTCACATTGCACATCTTTTTCCTGCTGTCCCACTTGCTCCCTCAGGGATGATGAAGTTAGAAATGCTCACTAGAGAGCAAAGGGGCTGCATCTCACCAGAGTGCTGCTATGGCCTGCAGTACCTGCAGTCACACGCTGGCCTTTGTCACTTACTACATTGGACTTGTCAAGCTCTTCCCTCTGAAGAACCTGTGCCTTGAGTACATTTCAGACCAAGATACATAGGCCAGCAAAACACTTGAAATCATTAGTAATAAAAATATGAACAAGAAATTTCTTCCTTATGACTTATTACCACTTTCAGACCAATGGTTCTAACAATGAAGTACAGAAGACTTGTTTGCTATCTAAGATACCATTCGCCATGAAACTGAAAACAAAAAATATAATAATGGGCTACACTACACACTTTCAATCACAGATCTCACCAGGTGTGATGACATTTAAAAGAAAATGCACTCAATCCTTTTGCAGTTATGGATATTTCCATTTATACTATTCTGTACTCTTAATAATTAGGAAAATATGTCTGTACCCGTGACAGACTAATGTGATACAAATCCTCTGCAATACTCACTGGAGAAATTCTCCACTTCATGCTCAGTCACAGTGATTGCCTTTCTATTTTTACCACATTCCCATCATATTCTGCGTCTGAATCAATCATATAAGCACAGAAAACAGACTTTGAAGTCAATGTCTGAATTTATGAGCCATCTGAGAAGATGCATGAAAGATGGCAATAATTTTTAAATGGAAATAATCAATTTTAAAATTAAAAGGCATGGAAAAGAGTGGTTATAAAATTATAAAATAAACCTCACAATAAAAACCAAAGCCAATGTTTGAAGAGTGTTAGCTTCAAATACTGGCGTTCCTGAATGTTCTCCATGAGACACTGCCAGCTCCTAACATGGTATTTACTAGTACTCAATGGCTAGCAAAAAGGATTCTGGTTTCAGTGCACTAAATATATAAATCTAACCAGTTTGAGGATATCTCCTCCAATGAACAAAATATAGAACTGGACACTGGATTCTTGATTCCCAGCTGTGGCTGAGGCATTGACTTGGTGTGTGACTGTAGAGATCACATCCTGCTCCACCAAAGCTCTGGCAGAATTGTTATTGTTGACTGCAAGAGGTATGGATCACAACAGCAATCCTATGTGCTTCAGTGCACTCCTACATGAGGGCAGGAATAACACATTTATGAAAGTCAACTCTCTTCTGATAGTTAAAAAGGCAAAATTAAGTATTTTAACCTTCGAGTATAAAGCTGCGGATTACAATTATAAATGTACATACATATACACATGCAGATACATATACTAGCTGCCCCAAGGCACACACATAAGATTATTTAGAAATTATTTTAATCATTTTAACTCTGAAATGTAAGTGAGCAAAAAGTGAAAATAAATATTTAAAACCCTTTTCTTTCTTAATTAAATTGTTCCCCTAGTATTTGCAAGACACTTGAAAATTCTTAGTGGTAAATGGTCAAGAATTATTATAATTAATCTGCCTTATGTTTCAAATGAGTATTTGGCTCAATATTCTCGAAATACTTTAACTAGTGGTTCTTAGAAGTGGTCTATAGAGGGATGTTCAAATGTTCAAAATAACTGTTTTGCATTAGCCACCCCAGAAGTATTTCTATTGCACATTATTTGCTCCTTTGCTCAGCTTAATTAATCCACTGCCAAGGCTGACTATGTTTAAACAACAACAGAAAATATCACAGGAAATCCAAGGATTTGTTATGAACTCTTTGGCATAACTTGTAATGATTTCTACAGAACTGCAAACATTGGTTGTAGGTGAAGAAGAAAGACAGTGCCTCAATGACTTTTCCCATATTTTATAGTGACTTCATAGAGGAAGAAAGAATTAAGTAACTATACTGTAAAAAATGGAAAATATGCAGGGTTCTATGTAGTTATACATTAATGGCATCACAACAAACATCACTCATGGGTGAAAGAAAGCTAGTGTCCCCTAAGAAAGATGGTACTCAGATACAAGCATAAGAGATAGGAAAAGAATCTGGTGAAGTCATTCTGTCCTATACTCCACTTTGCTTAATATTAGCTATTTGCAAATACTAGCACTAAAGAATATAGCCTGGGGCCAGATTGCTCCCAAATGAGCTGAGGTATTTTTGACAAGGCTTTGCTTCACTGTTTCTTTTTATTAAAAACACAGAGATATTTAAGAAGAAGGGATAAAAATCCTTTTTACGCATGGGGAGAAGACATATATGAAGGGAATGTAAAAGACAATAATGCACTACTTTCTGATGGTTCCTGGAACACAGTACTACTTTTGTATCAGAAGAGCGTGTGCCAACTTCAAATCAGCATTTAATGAATCCAGGCAGGAAATGGGGGATGGGAGAGGGTGCATAGCAAGCAGGTCCTCATCTTGAGGCTAAGGCCATATATAGGAAACCTGAAGAACAGAAAGTGAGCTTTTGTCCAGACTTCGAAAGGCTCTAAAGTGAAAGCATTTCCTTTTCCTCACTGGCAGGATGGCTTAGAAAGCTGTGGGGCAGTTGAGGTAAAAGATGCTAAATTTGGCTAAAAACATTCCAACACCAGGATGAGCAACAGAAGCAAAACTGACATCTTACTGGAGAAAGATAAATTGTTCGCTTGCCCAGGCACCAACTGCTATCACTAAGATAATTTTTTAAAACAACAACTTGAACTCCTCTAATGTAATTAAGACAACAGAAACAATTAAGAAAGAAAGATTTCATGATCTTGAAGTAAATCTTCACTGGTATTCTCTATTTCTTTAGCTATCATTTTTTTAAGTGGTGAAGGGTCATATATGATGCTGACTTGAATATATTCTATGCTGTACTCCAGGCAAGAGTTGGGATTTTTTTTCTGGCTTATATCTAACCAGTGTCCATAAATGAACACATAGTCAAGGCATCTTTCTTTATTCACACCACACAGTTTGCTATTTTTTCATGCTATTGTACTGGAGACCCGTGCACAGATAAGCATTATGTGCTTTACAACACACAGCTATGACAGTCCTTGCCTGAGACAGATTAAAGTCTAAGATATAATACAAAAGGATGATGTATGGGTATAGGCCATCGGAAGTACAAGAGAAAACATTCAGGTGGCACTGGTTAGCACAGTGGTGGTACTGCCAGCATACTAGTGACTTAGTCTTTGTAAATGTTTCTTTCTAGCACTATGGCAATTGAATATTTTCAAAAAGATACATGTGTATAATGAGATAACTTGAAGATCTTTGTTGCGATTTGTCTTGAAGCAGGAGAAGCAGAATGGGAAAAAAAAACACACTGTGAAGAGATCCTCATTTTGTTGGGTCCACTGCATAGCTCAACAGGTTCCTGGTCCATGCTGCGGGCTCCCAATCACCCTGGTAAGATACATAAATAACAAAGCAGCTTGCCTGCCTATGCCATGCCAGGACGTGGAGACCAAGGAAAAAGTCAAATCCCACATTAATACTGCCCCCAAACCAACCAAAAGAGTTGTTAAGTTGTTAAGTTCCTGAGAAGTTTGTCTGTGAGTAGTGGGCTAAGGAGAAACTTCCTAGTTTCACCCTCAAATAGGCAGAATGAAATGCGCAAGATAGCCCCAAGCACCACCAGAAAGGAAAAATGAGAAGATAATCTGGGCTTTCTCACCAAAACTGTGAAAACAACCGAAGACTGGCAGAAAGCTAGAGAGGCAGAGAGACATAGATCAGAGACCAAAGCAGCTTCCAGCTTCCTCAGATGCTTTGTGGAGAATTGTGAATGTGTCTGTCCTTCTGAGAGACCAGGTGGTCTCACAGCCTTTCCTCTACCACACGTGGTTCTGCAGACATGTACATCATCTCTGCTCTGAATGGAGTTTCTGACTGCTGCTCTGGCTTCCAGTAGGCAGTCACAGACTGTTTCAGCCACCTCCACATAGCTGAATATATAAGGCATAGGCAAGATGAGCAGTGCCTTTTTTGTTTTCATACACAACTGACTGACATCTGTTGTAGAAGGCCATGTCCCAGTACAAGACAATATAGGACAATGAACACAGGGACACCCTCCCCATTGGATGACAAACTGGAAGATAGCAGCATGTAGTAAAATTCTGTGGGTTCAATGACTTCTCAATTCTGACAATTTAAAATGACATTTCTGAAAGAGTTTTAAATTAGATTCATGAGACTGAAAGCTATTTACACATGCTCTCTAAAGCTCTTCCAAGAACTACATGGACCTGACCACTGGGTGGTCCCAACAAGGCAGGAGAACCAGATACAGCAGCACAGGATGGAGACACTTTGTTTTTCTGGCTTGCATCACCTAATGTGTTTTCAGCATATACCGGAACTGTTTCCTGTACAACCATTCACTTTAGGGGGAGGGCTGGTCATATGCGAAACCCTTTAGTCCTTTGCTCTGTGTTGTTTTTCTAAAAGGTAGAATGCTTTATTTATTCAGACTAAGGTAAATATCCATTCCCCTAAATAAAAAACCAGGTTTAGTGAAACACATGGTAAAAGAGCTAATTAGATTTAAGGGGCTCTTGCAGCCCTTCTGCTCTCTTTACGCTAAGGAAGCCAATTTAACAAGACTATCAAATTTTCATTAATTTTTTAGAGCAGGTTCAAAAATGAAATATTCCCTGGAGCTATTTTAAATATCTAACTTTTCCTTGATATTCATGGCAGTCTGTATGAAACATAAATGTCTGACTCATTATCCATACAAACAAGTGTTTTCTAGGCATGATTTATTGAGTTAGGTGTAGGAATTACTTATTGTACTGCTTGGATTTAGACAGATTTGGAGATCTTTATAATTTTCATGAAAATCTGAACAGTGTGATGTATTTCCTGTTGATGTATGTTCTTCATGTAACCTATGAAGCAAAAGAGCAGGTGTCTTGATAGAATTTTTAGTACATTTTATTTCTTAGCACAGAAACAGCATCTCCTTCCATTTGCTCTACTGGGCCATACACCAGTTTCAATGAGGCTGTGCTTTCACTGGACCTTGTGAGTCCTCATTACATTTCAAGTCTGCTGACACCATCACATATTGCTATGCCAGGTCTATCTTCTGGTATCTTCTATGCCAGGTAAACTAATCTTCTTTACCAATAATAAATAGAGGATTAAAAAGCAAATGATACTATACTATCTTGAACCACAGAATAAAATAATAGGGATGTTTTAAACTTCATTCCCATCTTGCCTGTACATCATCAAATTCCAAAATTTTGTCATACCTTTACAACACGTATAGGAATCAACTAGCATCTGAGGTCTCAGGAGGTGTAGAGAAGAAAGAAACAGGCCCCCTAATAGAGGGCATCTCTCATCTGAATGACAGTAACCAAATTAAGATACGCCTGCCTGGCAGTCTTTCTTGTTAGGTCTTTACTGGTTATTCTGACCATCTGCACTGGTTGGTTCTAGCTGAGTAGAAGTAATGGAAATACCATACTTTATGGAAATATAGCAAATTCCACTCTTCAGTCTAAATACTCCTCCCACATCCACTGAATCTCAAAGAAAAAAAAAACAACAAAACAAAAACAGTGAAGAGCTGCCAGAGATAATCCCCTAGCTTCCAAAGTTGAGGCTTTTGTCAGGGTTACAATTTGACCCCTAGATACACGATCTGTTTTTTATAGAATAAGCATGTTCATGATTATGTTGCTCCCCAAGCCTCATACAAGAAGCAATTACCTACCATGGTGATTAAATCTCACAGATTTTAACCTAGGAAAATATCTAGCAGTGATAACTCATTCATGGCCGGCAAAAAGTACATCTAATATTTCATCAACTTTCAGAAATCCATGATAAAACATCATCAACTTCTGCCCCATCAGTGTCATCAGTAAATGAGAGCTGGGCAGGTCTAGATTACTGAAGCATAGTCCAGAGTCCAGAGCTCCAGGTTATAGAGAGTCCAGGATGCCAAGAAAACAAAAGCAACAAAAACACAGTATATCTTGCTTGACTAGCAGAAGAGAATCATAGGCCAAATTCATCTCAAAAGTAGGAAGGCACTACAGTTTCACCAAAGATAAATAAAGACAGTACTGGCTCCAAAGTTGTTTGGACATTCAAAAAATGTTTGTCCGACTTCTCTAGGCAAGGCTGACTTTCTGTGAAAGTATCTCTCCACCTTAAGTGAAGCGAGGAGAAAATCCCCACGTGTTTAAAGTCTTACTAGATACCCCTACTGCACTTTCACAATGATACTGAATTAAAACAAGTTTACTTTCAGATAGGTGCTTTATGCTCTGGGATATCATTCCAATCCCCCTACAACTTAATTAGCTAAATATACAATGTAACCTTCCATCTGGTAGAGTAATTTAACAGGAATAATTGTGCACCACCATAACTCAACGAGACACTGAGGAAAACCATTGAAATGCTATTTCCTTTCCTTTGGAAGAGAATTATGTACAATTTCAGCATGCTTTGCATTTCTAACAGTTAAAGCCAACAGGGAGGTATCACTCTCATTTATATTGCTTTCCCATGAGAAAATCAAAAGCAAAGTACAAAGCTTATGCCGTTGCTCATGAATGGCCCTGTAATACTTACTTGGCTTTAGCCAGAACATGTTATTTGGCAGCTAAAACCCCTAATTAGAGTTGTGGGTTTGAATAGATTTTTCAGTGAAACTATGTTTTGCAGGATTTTGGAGAAGTGCAATCTTTACTAACCAACATCTTCTATTTTGGATGATCCGATACCATGTGATTTCCACTTTTCCCTTCTGTGTCTGTTTCTCTCTTTTTGCCATCTTTTAGATGTTCCTGTTTACTTTTCTAAAAATTTTCAACTGTCCCTGCTCCAGATACAGTGGAAGAAAAATCCTACTCCTACTGAAATCAAACAGGACTCTTTCTACTGCCTTCAAAGAATCTCAGATTTTATATGCAGTAATTTTTAAGTTATTTATGCAAAGGGAATAGGCTTTGAAATGCCCATTAAAACCTTTCACTTTATTTTCAATGGACATTATGCTCTTAAAATGCTTTAGATTTTAGGACAGCCCCCTGTTCCTCATTGAAGCTGTTCCTTTAGGTTCCACAGTCAAAAATATGTCTAGTAGCTGATTACCTGCTTATCAAAAAGTTATGCAAGGTACCTCTTAATGCTAATTTATAAAAATTTTTGAAAACATACACAGTTTGGGTAAGCAAACCTTTATGTAATCAAATGAAGCAAAACTTTGTAATTCAATTTTGGTTATGCCCCGGGCAGTAAAAGAACAAAGTGGAATTTTGACCAAGATTGTATAATTAGTCTAGTCATGAAAAAGGTTCAGTACCTAGCACAACAAAGTAATTGCTGGCAAAACAGAACGTGATGTATATAAAAGTAGTGGGATTTTTGCAGAAATACAGTGAATCTTGAAACTGAGTAAGAATCATCCATGCATAACCCTTGCTTTCCAGCAATTAAAAGAAAGTATTAATAGAGAAACAGCCTTGCACTGATGGGAAGCCTCTGATGGTCTCCACAGGAGAGATTCTGATGATGATTCCTGTTAAACCCTCATGCAGGCCCTGGCAGCTTCCGTCATACCAAAGCATACCCACACAAGTTCTCTTCTCTCTGACAGTATGATTAAGTCTATCCTAGCATTCATTTTTATTTAGTTTTCAGCTATCTGAAAAAATTTCTCAGAATGTCTCAGAATGACAGGATATCCTTCCTCGGTGGCAGCTTAAGAGGCTGCAGACCTCTGATGGACCCAGCTGACTGCAGCCCAGCACAGTAGCTACAATCATATTACATTGCCTTGGAGCTGCTGGCTCCCACAGGCTGGACGCTCTTTTGGCCTGTTCATTACATGAATCCAAAAACTGTTAACAATGGTTTGCATCAGATTCACTCTTCAATTTCAAGTGAAAGTTTCTTCTATTTCTAAAACCTCTTGCTGCTAATTATGCCCTCTCACTTTATTGGTAGGGAATTTGGGAAGGGTAAACGTATCTGGTGATTAATGGAAAAAGAAGTCAAGATCAGGATATCTTTTTTTTTTTTCTTCTCAGTGTGATAAGCACTGATGATTTCTTTTGGGTCCAAGTTTGTCAAGACAGTTCACTAACCTAGGAAAACAAGGTCTCTGAGAGTCAGGAATTCCTAGCACTCCCTGAAAAATGGGACAAAATTAGGAGAATCATATCATGTTTGTCTTGTTTCCCTGCTTCAATAAACAAAGTGCCTCTCCCATTTATTGTGCTCACTCAAAAAATCAGAGAAAAATAACGCTTCTCTCCACTGAGCTTGACTTCTTCATTTTGGCAGACATGGTAATTGAGGGTTTGGGATACTCTAAGGCATTTTTTTAAACTGAAGATCAAAAGAAATCCAGCTTTTTCATATACAGTTACTTCACAGAAGAGTGCTTTCCTAGAAAATGCAAACAGAAATAAAATTTGGTGGCACAAAAGGGGAAGAGAGAAAAACTTTAACACACAAAATGTTTTTCTTCTCCATTTCAACTGCTCCAGTAAATTACTGAGTCACTAAATGCAGAAAGAATTGTAAGGAAATATTCTAATTAATTTCTTCTCTTAAAAAATTACATCTGCTGAGTTCTCGTTCAGGAATCTTTCACTCTCATTACACAAGAGCTACACTGTTATTCTACTGCCTAATCAGGTTAACTTAATATGGTTTTTACAGAGTGATCTTCATGGCTATGCAGCACAGCTCTCTTCTTCTCTTTCATCACAGTATTAAACAACCCTTCATCTCCTCTTTTTTCCTGTATGAAATTACACAATTTCTCCTGTCCAAGCAAGAACCTTGTACTATTTGCTATTTAAATAACCCCATGCTATGTTTCCATTGAGCATGCTTCCAATTTTTGGAAAGTGAGCTACAAACATCTTCTCAAATTGTACTATTGTGAGAGATCTTCAGTTCCCTAAGCAAAATGCAAGTCGTAAGCTTACAACTCCATCTGCAAAGAAAGATTCAACTGGCAGAAAACCAAAACAAATAGAAATACTGATTGACATTCCCACTCTGCCATGATTGTGCTAAACTCAGGAAAGAAAAAACAGTTCATACATGATATGATGATGTCCCCAGAAATTTCTTCCGACAAAAGCTAAAACATGAAACAAAACGCAGAAATTCCACCTACAGCAACATTTTTAAAAAGTATTCAGCTTTGGCTAGAGAGCTAACCTTTATTGGACCTTACTGGCTTTTGTTGGTTTGTATGAACATTGCACACAAAAAGTGACATTTTAAGGATTGGATAAAATGAAAATGTTAGGGCCATTTCCCAGAATTTCTGCACTTATTTCGACAAGGTATAAAAAAATAAAAAGCAAAAACTTTTCTTTGAAAACATCTGCCTTACCAAAACCTTGCTTGCTCTACTTTTGTTAGTTTCACTGTAACCTCATAACACAGGTAATATTTTCCTGGACAGATAGACATAGAATAAAGGTCTTCAACAAGCAAAGGTTCCCTATATTAAATAAGGTCTTCAAAAGTGCACAGCTCCCATCAGAGCCCTTAGAACAAGTCAGTATGAATTTCAAATGTGATAATAGGGAGGAATTTTCAAATCTCTCTGGGTAATTTGGATGCATTAGTCTCACTGAAAGTTAATGAGCCATGTGCTGCTCAGTCTTTTGGGTGTTTTGCAGTAGGACTGGTATCCATGGTATCCATGGTGGAAGTTGTTTTTTTTTTAATTATTATTTAAAATTTTGATCTTATGCTGTTTAGACTGAATTCTGCTCTTAGCTACAGATATGCAGCTTCTCCTTATGGTATATTTATGTATCCAATGAAGCAACAGCTCCCCTTTCTCTGCTCTTTTCGAAGTCTGTCATCTGAGCATCTGAATGCAGCTGTGCAAAGGGTTGCATATCCTGGCCTCTAGCCCTTTGGGCAGTCCCAATCCTCCATGCAGCTAAACTGTGTGAAGCCCACTGCTGACAACTTCTGCTGCATCTTGTACAGAAAGGAACAATCCACACGGCTGAGAGTTGTTGAGTAACCACAGTCACTGCAGTAGGATGTTAACTCTGGTACCTACCTGTAAACATAAAAAGAGCAAGACTCTTAAGTCTTATGCATCCCGTCATTCTAGATGCTAGAAGAGTAAAAGCTGCAGAGAATATTTCCCTTTCTCCATACTCTCAGAATTAATTTTTAAAAGATTAATAAGGAGATGCCACTTCAGGACTAATTAAGCAAAGATTAAATGGCTTACTGAACAAGAAAGCAAGCAAGCAAGGCTCATGATTTACAATGCCTGTGTGACACTTGGTGTTCCCTTAACACTGAAAAAAACATTAGGATGTCAGGAGAGAATCATTCAGCTTTGTTGCCCATTAAATCTGATCTCCGAGTAACTGAATCAATCAGAATTATCTTCCAAGAGCATTATAATGAAGTTGGAAAAGAGGAAGACACCTCTGTATTTTATATTATAAATACTGAAAAAAAAAATTAATCTAGAAAGCAAAACAAAGCTGTGATTAAAACCCACAACAGGTATCCCTTTCTTAAGACTGAAAGGAATGTGAAGTCTGCTTTCATATGAATTGCTGACTTCACGCAGGTTCAGCACCACAGAGGGTTTACCAGGAGCCAGTGGCAATAAGCGTTCATAGCCTAAAGGAAGGGAAAAGAGGTTCACCCCTCATGGCAAAGGTCAGATTTCTGAAGCTTAAAGCCTGTCCACATACACGAGTGTTCATGGGACATCTTTGTCTAGTAAGGTCCCATGAGGATGACACAGGCTCCACAATGTCCCCTCTGCCTGGAGGATGGCCCTATAACCACCCAGATCAGTTTAGGGTCATTTGACTTGTGTCAATCTGGTTCCTGTTGCTTTTACTGCCAACCTGATGAACAATCATTGAAACCTTTGTGGGGATGTTGCTGAAGGCTGGATTAAACAACTCTAGCACACAGAGAGACTGGATGTGTAAACAGGATATTTAACAGTGGCTATTTTCATGGATGTGGAGAGCTATCAAATATCCTCCACTGCTAACATACAACATGTTGTACACTTCATTTATATTTGCTTATCAGAATCACAATGTAAATATCATAGAAACAGTTATATTAACGATTATATTAGTATTTGTCTATTTATTCTGTAGATACCTTTTCAGAGAGTCATCATGTCCTTTGTTCAATTTTGGAACCGATGCACTGCATGCCCAAATATTTGGAATAACATATAGAAAACATCTGGATTTAATTATATTATAGTCCTCTTATGCAGACAATGGGAATTGAATTAAGGAATATTTTGAAACCCCCACAGAGATATAAAAGTATTAGCAGCTGCACGAGAACTTTACTGTTACAATGTTTGAAAATGTTTTGTTTTACAGATCAACAGTCTGACACATCATAAATATCAATCATAACATTTAAGATCTATACACATGGAAGAAAAATTAAAGCTTGCATTTCAAAAACATGCAGATGAATTCACAGCATTTAGAAGTTGTAGAATGTATCCTTTTGTTAAAAAAAAAAAAAAAAAAGAAAATGAATAGTGTATTGGCACAGAAAATATATGTTGCACAGTGGTATTAAGCAGAGAACCACATAAGGGCTTATTGTGATGAACAGCCTGAATAAGATTTTACAGAATCTTGTTATATTGCCACCATATTGTACAAAGGGTATTCAGCTAGAACAAATTTGCATTTTGCTTTTCAGGCTTTCATTCTTTTGAAAATATTTGGGGAAATAATATGAGCTTAGAGAGCCTGCTCCAAAATATTAGATACAGACTGGATTTTCTTTCTGAATGTATGCTGGTTCCAAATGCCACTTCTTTTCAAGACAGTACTAGTTTTGCAGTTAGTTTTCAATCTCCCAGTGGCTAAATCACATTCAAAGGCTGTTAGCACAGTAGGGGGTCAGACTTTCTCTCTGAATGTAACTATATCACTCAACAGCAGACTCATGCAATAAGCGATCTAATGTTTTCTTTTCCTTTTTCCCCCCCCTCCTCTGAGTGTCTCCCTGCATTCCTGGATACCAGTCACTGCACCAAGGACCTGAGGCAACAGTCTCATGGACTCCACCACCATCCTTCTAGCTTTTTTTATGGTGCAAAAAAATCTACAGTTCACCTGCTGTCAAGACAAAATATTTATTTGCTAAATCTTCTAAATTATATTCAAAAACTTTCAAAAGAACATTGTCTTGTACAATATTACACATTCCTATGTGTAAGAAGACATGCAAACGTGTATATACGCATACGTACACAAACTTTGACAACCAATAAAAGAAAACATAATACTAATCCAACTCCTCACCTTTCCATGAATTTCCCTAAAAATGCTCTGAAAAACATTGTCTAAAGGCAGAAAACTGTCTGAAGATAGATAGCGTATCTACCATGCAACACAGAGAGAGAGTTATTCAAGCCAAAAGTAATACCGACACAAAGAAAATAATGGTCCATGAAATGATGGTCTGTTTAGAAACTAAATTTATCAGGACTCAAGTTTTCAATAGCTGTTAGCACTGGGAAACACTGACTCTTGATACCCTGTGGCCAGTAAAGATGCAGTCAGGATCTTTGAACTCACCTATAGTATCATCCTGAATAGCATTTGTGAAATATGGTATATGCCTTGCTGATGGACAGACAGAAAATAAAGGGTGGGAGTATTGCTGGGCAAGGGGTTTGAATAAACTATGCTAACTCACCCGTTTTACGAAGTGGAAAATCATCCTTGGCATCCTGTGCTCCTGGTAAAGTGTATTTGTATGGTGGCGAGGCCCCGCTCAGGGGTGGAGAGCTTTGATCCAGTGAGGTATGGTGGGCAGCCCTGCAGCAGACACAGAGAGGTCACAAATTAGCAGTCACTGAGGTGACCAGCAGTAACTATCTACACATGTTGTACATATGTCTCAGCTGTGTTTATGTTCTTGTTCGTGTAAGTGTGCACAAACCACAGGCTCATGTAACCAATTTCACTCTTACAGTAAGTTATGGAACTCCTTGGGATTCCCAAGAATGCACTTTTTGCACTCATTATAGTAAGTCACATAGTATAAGAGTCATGTTGACCTAAAGACAGGATCTGTCACCAGTTTGGGGAATTGACCATTTCAGATGGTTGTATTTTAATATGAACCAGCTGACACAGCAAAAGCCATTTAAATCTTGTTTATCATGTACAAATAGATGTATATTGATCCAGCCTCCTCCATCAAAATGTGGGGGATTTTCAGGGCAGGGGAGCTTGTATAAAATCAACAATAAATGTTGAATTGTTATTATTTGTTGAAAAAACCCCAAACAAACTATTCAGTGGACAAGGTAAACAAAATCTTGCATGTAAATTCAATCTGGAAGTTTGGTGAGCATTCTGCAGAACACAGCACTCACATCAGCAGAGAAACTCCAAGCTGAAGAGTGTTTTCTGACAACTCCTGGATGTAAGAAATAGTGTGGTCAGATCTTTCTGAACACAGAAACTGCAAGTTGCGTAGAAATGATAGAAACGGCATTGTTTGGCTGAAGAGTGGTTGGTAGTTTTTTGGGGTTTTTTTGTGGTTGGTTGGTTTTGTTGGTTTTTTTTTTTTTTTGGTTGATTTTTCTATTTAGAGGGGAAAAGAAGGACAGGAGGGAAGCTTTCAAACTTTGTGCTTATCAAAACATAATTTTACTTGGCCTTTTACAGACTCTCCCTATCCTTCTAACACAGTGCAGTTAATCAATACCATGTCTCTGGCAAAAGGGGCACTACTTTGAGAGGAAGTACTACTTTCTGTAGTGTAGCTGAAGGCATCCTTTGCAAAGCTTCTCATTCTCAGTCATCTGAAGGCTCAGAACTAAGCTCAGATTATTAGCCCAGAAATCTTACATATTCCAAAGAATTTTACACATTATATGGAAGACAAAAGTTAATTAAGTACTGTATCTCCACCAAAAACAATATAACTATACATTAAATCATGGTACCACAGTGCTCTGGGTAGCATAGATTGAAAACTCCAAGGGAAGGCCCCTTCAGTAATTCTTTTCAAAAAGAACCAGCACAAGATGTAAATCCTGCGTACCATAAGCATTTCTGTTTGTCCTATTGAAGTCTTTCAGAAATGTGAACAGAGTTCATTTTGTAGGATTGATTTATGTGTCTGTTGCAATAAGGCAGTAAAAAATGAATTAAATAGTACAAAATGAAAAAAAAAAAGGCAGGGGGGGTTGTGGGGGGGTGGTGTGTAAACTCTTAACATGTTAATAGACCCATTGCAGGACTCAAAAAAATCATTTGCTTCAAGGTCTAGAGCAGATTCTTACCAATACCAGGGCATCATAAGAAGATGCAGTTTCAGATATTAAAAGCCACTAGCATAAGTAAAGTTAAATGACCAGTGTCTTTCTCAAAATTCTTTTGAGTTACTTAAGCCATTCAAGAAACTTCACTAGAATCAAAGCAGCATCTCTTCTAGAAGAAATAAGTTTTGTGATTGATTCCAAATCCAAGTTAGTCAAACACAAAGTTGTTCTAACTGGAAAAATTGAAGATACTTGGAAGAATTAAAGGTATAGTTGTAAAATTGGTGATAGCATCAAAAGATGAAGCAGTTGAAATAAAAAAATAAAAAAGAAGTAAATTCTGACAGAATCATGTTCTGTATAACTCTCTTCTCACCAGTGAACACCGAGTACTCAGTTCAACCAGTAATATAACACTTCCGGCTTTTTACTCATTTTTTGGTTGAACTCCTGCCTTGCTTTGGAGGCAGAGTCTCAATAATCCTGCTGGAAAAGCATTCTGGCAAGTTTTAACTGATATCTCAAGTAGGCAAGGAAGCAGCTTAATACTGAACATACGTGTACCAGAGCTTGGGATGGCGGTTCATGGAATGATTCTTCCCATTTGCTGGAGAGTCTTTTGTTGCTGATTTACTCAACAGGAACTCTTGAAGTTTCTGCTTCACTTCTGTACTGGCCACTGCCCCTGAGACACACAGAATTAAACGTATCTTATCTTGAAAAAAATTACATTTTTAAAGAAAACAAAATCCAAAACAGAGCCTGTGCCTTGTTGCTGGAAGTGTTGTAAACTATAAAAAATACTGGTGGAAATCAGTCAAAATGAGATAACATTTGGATTAAATGTTTGTCTGTAGAAGCCTAAAGTTGGCCAAACCCCAAAACTCCAGTGAAGTCATAAGGAATATTTCAACAGTAGATGAGGCCATTTATCCAGGGCCAGATGTATCTAAAGAATTTAAATTATTTCCTAATAATTCCCAAACACAAAACCAAGGATAGAACTAAAAAGACAGTGACAAAAGGTCACTTTGAGTTTGCAGTAAAGAATGTGGCTTTTTCCTTTTAGCAAAGTAATAACACGGCAAACTGCCTTCTAAACACTGTCTTGGTTATAAGCAGAACACTGCAGAAAGAGTTAGCAGCGAGCCTTTTTACTGAAGCCCCTTAAGAGCCTGTATCTCTGATGTCTGGAAAACAGTGCATTTTGACCTCTTTTGGTGGCTAGCTCAATACAGAACAAGAAGTAGAGCATGTCAATGTAAGGTTAAACTGCCAACTCTTAATTGCATCAGGGGACATGCTTCTTGACTCACAGCCATAATACTCTTCATTTAAAAAAAAAAAAAAAAAAGAAGTATGAAAAAGAAAAGTATTTTGGATTTTCACAATCAGTGACCAAAATAAGAAAAAAAGGGAAGAAAAACCATTTCTTTGAAAGTAGCAGCACTGAGGCATACTCGATACTCCATGTATTTGGTAACCCAACCCTGATACACCACAGCTAGCTGATGAGCATGTTCCCCTCCAACCCAGTTCCCATAAAATACCTCTACTACCCATCAGCTTCATAATCCAGCTCCCCTCCCTGCACCTTCCTTCCCTTCTCTACTCATCAGGCAGATCATCAGCAACAACACTGGGGCTGGGGCTGGGCCCACAAGGCTCACAAGCTGCTTGTCTGAAGAGCAAGTCAAATCAAGAAGGGATCCACTGATTTCACATCTCTGCTCTTCCTCTGGCACGTGCACTAATAGAGTCCAACTGTATATATGGATGCTGTTTTTTCACACCACTTAAAGGAATATTCTGTTCCTGCAGTTTCTACCACCCTCACACTTCTGAGTCAATAGGCTGGTGATGTTTTTATGGGCTCATTGTTCCTCAAAGTACTGGAAGCACCATGGACACCCTCATTTTTAAAGCCTACAACACAGCACAGCTGCAACTATTGAACTGACACATTTTCCCACCCAATTAAAAAAAGCAGGTTCATGATATAGGGCTCCTTTCTGCTTCAGTCTTTGTCAAGTAATTCTTGTGCTCATTTAGCAGGGCAAGTAACAGTACCTGTTTGTGGCACCTTCATTTTGAATACCCTCACACTGTACTTAACCTGATTTCTAAACTGACCTCGCTAAGAGTAATTATTTGTATCTGTCTCCCTCTAGCGAGCACCAAATCCCAACAATCATTTATAGCTGTTACTTTCCTTAGAGCAATATATGAGCTAAAAATAACTCTTGGTTGGGCCTCATGAAATGGCATCATGAACAAAGACAAGCAGTTTGAAAAAGTACTAGTAAAAGTATTCAAAAGTCTCATCCAAAGATATTCTTAATATTTTGTTATGTTTTCAGCCTTGAAACAGTGATCAAATAAGTTCATCAGCAAGCAATTTGATTTTTTGCTGGTTTTTAGTGCTTTCTGTATTGAGAAATAAGCTCTTCAGAAATAAGTTCTCATGTGAAGCTTTAGGCTTTCAAATTCCATCATTTTTTATAAAAATTGATTCTTAAGATTCTTGAGAAGCATGTACACAGGTCTGTCAAACTGTGCCTTCCAGTGGTCCTCCAAGTCTGCACACACACCAGAAACATGTTTCTGTGGGTGTAGTGGGTGGCCCTGCCCTTCTCCAAGCACAACCTCAACTTGTCAAGCTGCGGATTTCACACAGTAAGAGGCTTCCTTCAGGTCCCTGTTCACAGTCCATTTTGGCTGGGAGAATGCAAAGGGGAATAGATTAATTTCTTATTAGGATTCACGGTACATTGGTTCTTACTTTCTCGTCCTCTTTCTTTGCCTCGGAGGGGAGGAAGCTGTTGCTCCCTGCGATGCCTCTCCAGCTCCTGCTCTTGTCTTTGCTGCTCCAGTTTCTGCTCTTTTTCAAGGAGTTCTTGCTGTTGTTTAATGGCTAGGAGTTCCTGTTGTAACTTACACAGAACAAAAAGACATGAGAAAGTGCAGTTTGCACTGTTTTCTAGGTCAGTCCTGGTTAAAACAACCCCCTTGAGTAACTGTGGATCAGTGATTGCTTTTGTGCTTATACTTGTTTTCAACTCTTAGCTGACTTTTCACAGCCTTTTATGTGGGAGAGTGAATTATGCTGGATATGAATGGATATAGTCCACTATGCAGGCTAGTGACATGGCTGTCACTAAAATGAACTCTAATGGCTGGTAGCAGCCTGCTGCTCTGGTTTCACTTCTTTCTTTTTTTGTTAAAGATGCCTGGAACCTGCACAACGTTCTTTGCCTGTGTATCACCCAACTCTGGCTGCCCCATAGAGTGGAAGCTCAGCACAGTATCATAATGGCAAGTAGGTAAGAAGGAAAAATGAAAAGAAAGTCAAGATAATAAATTCCCAGTCAAAATCCACTGTAGCAATCCTATCATAGTGCACGCAATCCCACAAATAATTTCCTTTTCATATAAGACAGCTCAGAGAAGAGTGAAAATACAACACTTTCAGGTCCTGCCTGCATTTTACAAATGCAAATACTATGCACTTGTCTATATTTGATTTTTTGTCACAAACTCACACAGTAGCCCAAAACCCAGTGCATATACTGAAAAGAAAGCCATATTGAAGTCTGCCTGAAATTCTAGGTTGTCAAATAGGTAGTTTGATTTTTTTTGTGGATGTGATGGCTTCATGAGCTTGACGATCCTCATAGTACTGCCTTGTCTGCTGCGAGCAAGACACTGATAGGTGTTAGGACTTTGGCCTCAAGAGACTTTTATCATCACAATACAGAGCAAGAAGCACTGAAACACCATCTCTCAGTCACAGCAAATGTTCCAAGCACGTTCCCTTTTCACGTCTGCCTAAGGATATTTAGTTTGCCAAAAAAAGTGAGGGATAAATGAAAAATGTTGCTACCTTTATGTGCTCCTGGAGCTGAGCCTGATGCTGGCGGGTCAGGTTTTCATGCTGCTTCTGAAACTCTGCAATGAGCAGTTGTTTCTGAATTTGCTGCTGCTGCTGGATCAGGAGTAGTTCCTGCTGTAGCTGCTTTTCACGCATAATTGGGTCCACCATGGGAACCATCATCCTGAGATCAGTTCTCAAATCTAATGGTGAGATAGGCTCTAATCCCACGGGGACCTCTGACTTTACATCCACTGGGGAAAGAAAACAACAAAACGTATATATATTAAATATAACTGGAGAAGGAGAATAGAAATCATTCCTACCAGAAGAAAGACCAATTTCACTCAAAGAGTGCTTCAATATACAAGCCTTTCAAAACATTGATGCAATCTACGTTGTAGGCAAACTTCAGACATTCCTGCCAGTGACTGGAGATCTTACAAATTACTTAGCACTTTCTTTTCATTTTCTGTAAAAATACTCCCAGATTAATATTCTGCTGAACAGACTAACAAGCAATCCAGTTCTATAACCATGTCACAGCCTAGTGGAGTAATATTTAATGAGAATCTCCTAGGCACTATTAATGCTACACAATAAACACGCAGGGAACTTCAACAGCCTTGCAGTTCTCACTGCACGGCAAGAAATTTTTTAAAGCTAGTGTGCAGATTTTCTGAGGCTGGTGTTACACGTAGCAGCTACTCAATGTTACATAGCTGTACATAGAAATATAACTGGCAAACACAGAGGAATAGCATATATAACGTTACAGGAAAATAATTTTGACACAAAACAAGTTTTAATACAGCTTTCGGAAAAGTGACCAGCATGCTTGAAGTGGATTAGACATAATACACTATATATGGCTTGTAAGAAAACATCTTGAAGTACTCTACTTTATTTGAGCTATGTTATATATTGCTAATCCAACATAGAAGTATTTAATGTGTTTTTCTATCTCCTAATTTAAATATGAAGGACTAAAAAGCAGCAGAAGAGACATATTTGATAATTTTAACTACAGTGCTTATAAAGCTCTGGGTTTCATATTAAGTGAAGAAACTGAGTGTAGTTTTATCTGTTTCAGAAGAACAAAAAACTAGCAAGTAACATTTCTACCAGAGGAAAATAAATAACAGCTGGTCTCTGGTAGAGATCAGCAATTCTGATTCCATCCACGAGAGGGGGGTGAAACACAAACACACTTACTTCAGTTCCTATTCCTCCACTATCTTCATTGGAAAATAAGATTATTAACTGAAAACAAACACGCTGCCAGAAATGACTCGTGAACAAGATTTTAAGCATATTTTCTGCTTTTGCTCTGCTTCAGCTGTATTTTTTTTCAAGAAGAAAACTGAAATTAAGCCGAAATATTCTAGCAAGCAGAAGCAGCAAAAGTTGAAACTGCAGCAGAGGACTGAATTTTAACTCTATGAACAGAGCAAAAGAATCTATCAGTAAAAGAATTTATAAAAACAATAGGCATGAAATCCCTTCTACAGATCATACTTTTTTCTTCTCAAAATTCTGAAAACATACAATTTTCTGGCCTCCCCTTTTAAAAAAAAAAAATCTTAACAACTATGATTGTAAACCTCAGAGCATAATTTGCCTTCTTAACCCTCTATCCCAACAGAATGATTGTGTCTAAGTGCTTATTTTTGTTCTGAGACTAATCACTAAATTATAAAAAATCACTTTTAACTTGCAAAAACTACTCTTGATTATAAATAATTGCCACCAACCAAGAGAGACATACAGGCAAACCCCCAGCCTTTCATCCCATTTATTCAGCAGCAATCCACATTCCATTTGTCTAGACTAAATATAGCTGCGTTTATACAAGAAATCAATAGTGCTTGCAGAGAGCAGAGCAAAGACATGAATATTTCATCAAACCCGGAGAGAAATGGCAATCAGCAAACTGACAGCAAACGGTGTAGGCTGACTGGCCCTCCAGATAAATCTCCTG
Source organism: Anabacerthia variegaticeps (assembly GCA_035583185.1). NCBI lineage: Eukaryota > Metazoa > Chordata > Aves > Passeriformes > Furnariidae > Anabacerthia > Anabacerthia variegaticeps. The sequence continues at coordinate 29,878,130 of JAWWEW010000078.1, read as the reverse complement.
TACTTGGACAATGGCTCATTGCCTGCAAGTCACAATCTTATCATCAGCACTCTTCTATTTTTAACATTAATTGCATTGTAGGTGACAAAGGTTTATCGTGTTTAAAGGAGAGAGATGGATTTTCTTACATCTTCTGTGACAGGATAATAAGCCTTACTCGGAGCAGTAATAGTAACTGGAGCTCGGCAAGCCCTGCAGGGTCTGGTTCACAATAGTGTTTGCAAACTGAACCCCGCAGGGTTTGGTTCACAACAGTGTTTGCAAACTGAGTCCTGCAGCTTATTTTGCAGATACTGGCTGCAAATCAACCCCTACATATCTGCATGGCGATTCAGGCTGATTATACTTCCTATCACAGACCGCCATCCCACTTCTTCATTTTCAGAGAACTTAGCATGAGAGGAGGCCTCCAGATTTTTCTAACAGTGGAAATTTCCTTTCAGTATTAGCAAAATCTACAACTGAAACCAGGCTCAGTTTGATAAGCTACACATTTTCAGGAATTTTCACACACGCAAATAGTAAATCTAGCACCAGAATATCTACTTCATCAAGTTTGCCTTAACCTTGTTCCTTCAGGTGGGGAAAAAAAAACCACTAAGGTAGTTCTAGAGACTTGAATCCAGAGAAATCAATACATAATATTTCATGCAATTTCAGTGCCAATGTTTACTGCTAAACAAAGACAAGCATTTATTTCCTGGCATAAACATTGCTAACAGTAAGGTTACCTACAATACTAACAACTGTTAACATAGCAAATACTAACTTTTGGGGGATAATTACTATCTTAAAACTGTACTTAGTAATAATTAACTGGGTAATAGTAAACCCCATCAGTTAAATTATTCTAAACAAGTAACTATAAGATTACCAATCAAACTGAATGGTTTGCTGTTGTCTGTTCCACAGGTCATTGACATTCTTCTTACTTGTTAGAAGCTGACAAGAAAGCAGCCCTGTGGAACTACATCAGTCCAAAAATGCGTAATGGAGCAGAGAATCAGAATCAGTGTCTTTAAAAGCTTTGAATTTTAGCAGAAGAATCTACCCACCCCATCCTGGGGGCCCCCCCCCCCCCCCCAATGCAATTGCTTTCTAGAAAGCAAAGGTGATGCAGAATATTTACTCTCATTGGGGCTTTATATGTTTTTTCACATCCTCTACACAGATATGTGTATTTCACAGGTAAAGAAGTAATGTCCTAATCAGTGCCATCAACTTCAAACATCACGAGAAGCAGTGGGATACAGGACTTAAGCAACAGGGTTCATGAGGAAATTAGACAAGGGAAAGAGATGGACAATGAAAGAAAATCAGAGCTGGATAAAGTCTAACTTCACTCCACTTGTTTTGCAGGATTTTCAGTATCACCAATGGAGTAAGGTTGTAGCAGGCATGATTCAGAGTGGGACCTTGTCCGTCCTCTTTCCACTACGGTCCAGAGCAGATCCTTGCCAACAGCTCTGCCAACTACAGAGCAAGCCTGGGATTCCTCTCTAAGGTTAAATAAAGACAAACTCTCTGAGCTTATGTCAGCTGCGGTGAACACAACAGTAGGTTGCAGAATATTAACTAAATATGTTACTGAAAGCTCAGTGATTCCAGGAAATACGCCAAAATGAGAGTAGAAAAATATTTGATTTGCAGCTACAACACATTGCAAAAGGCATATGTATTTATTTTTCCTGCAAATACTCGATTGCCTTTATGTTGAAACATAACAACAAAAATAGCCTCAGAAGAGCATCCATATCAATTATATTCCATAGATGGCACTTCCCACAGGGCTTTTGAAATTTGGTGGAAAGAAATAAGACACTTGCAGAAAAATGGCATGTTTGCTGAGTGATTTCATATGTAAAAAGAGGTAAAAGAGCTTGTTTTAACCCTCAGGCTTTGCTTTTTGAAATCAGTCCTTAAAATGGGAACACGGAACAACTAGTAAGTCTTCCACTAAGAGATGACACTTCAAGCTTTGTTTCTGGTGACTGGTTTGAATTCCTGGTGTATGAGAAACACAAACTTTCCAAATCATAAGTGCAGAGGGAAAACATCAGAAAATAAAGCTGCTGCTTTCTTATCATCATCTCCCAAGAGAGGCAATCTTCTTTTTTTTTGTAGGCAATTGCCTTTCTGGGCTGACATTTATGCCATCTTTAAAACCAGAAACTTAGACAAGCAATGCTTGCCATCAGCTGAACAGTCCCCATTCCTGATTTGAGATACAACGCAGAATTCTAGTAGACTTGCTTATCAGACCATCTTGTCTAGTACATTTATGATTGTTACATAAGAGGAACTGTGTGAATTTGCTGGAACTGCAGGGATCCACGTTAAGCTTTTCCCAAGGGAATGTCTCAGTTTCACTGTGTGGCTGGGACAGTAAGGAAGGCTGGACAGAGGAACTGGGCATGAAGCTGGTGAGCTTCTTCTCCTGCCTTGCTTGTCCAAAGCAGACTTTTACTGGAGAAGCGATTAAGGTTTATGAAGTGAAGAAGAAAAACTATGAAAGCTGGAACACTAAATTAAAACTACATGTGACAAGAGACAGATGACAACCTCCTCCAACTAGTGATTTCAGTATTAGGCAATAAAAACATATCCTGAAACCACAAACCCCTCAAGTAAAGTCTAGAACCATTCCACGTAGAAATGGCCACACCTTGCCCCAGACATCATCTTGGTGAAGCATTACAAGGAAAAGAGAGAATGACTGTTTGTACTAGCACTACTCTTTTGATCTTTGCTCTACAAAACAGAGCCCCCCTAAAGTTATTATTAACTTGTACAGTACTTTTCATAGTTTTCATATGCTTTTCATAAAATGAAAACAAACCAGAACAATTTTGTAAATTTTAGTGTAAAAGAAACTGCCTCTACTTGGCCTCTTCTTTCAAAGAAAGTGAAAACTTCATTTTTGCAGGGTCAGCCATCAGTCAGTCATGACATAATCAGAGCTATAAAGAATATACAGAAAAGAGCTCTAAATGGCGGGAAAAGTGGAAGATTCACTCCCCTCCCCAAGAGAGATAATACTTTAAATTTACTCTCCAGTTTAAACAGAATTTTTTAACCAGATTTATGTGCCAACTCATTCAGGACTTGAAAAACACTGATACCTGAAAAGTTGTAATGGTGTCTTTGAAACAAGATTGAAAAACAATCTTTGGAGAGACTGAAAAAATGTAATAAAGTAGGAGGCTAAAAGTTGCAGGAATAAGGAACAGAGGGTAAGAGGGAGCCAGGTGAGACATAAAGTAACTGGAAGGAGATGGGACAGAGAAGGACTGGCCACACAATAAGATATGAGCACAGGATGAAGCACATCCGGAAAAGAAGGTAAAATTTCTGAGCTTTCTGCACTGAGAAGCAGCATCAGAGGAGCACTGTTCACTCTGTAACCTAAGAGCAGCCCTGGCACACTGGTGAGGTGGTAGTGAGGCCACGGTGTAAATAAAGACCTAACAGAGGAAGGATGTGTCAGTTGTGAGGATGCTGGAAAATTAAGCAAGCAAAGTGGTTTTGAATAGTCATGACTAAAGAGGGCAGAGACTGGCATGAAAACTGCTACAGCAATTGTTCAGTGTTCAGAATTGTAGAAAACAGACTAATCTGGAGCCTGTTCCCCAGAGGAGAGGTGGCTTTCTGGAGGAAGCTGTGCCACAGGGAGATCTATGTGTCAGACGGCAGCAGAGAGAAGCTGAAATGTTAAGAATAACTAGTGACATCAGAAGTACAAGTCAGATGATCAATAAACTGTGAAAGGTTAGGTTACCTCCCATGGGATGCTTTTATCATTTCAGATCTGGTAGCTAGAATCTTGTATCTCAATTCTCAGCTGGCATAATCTGTCATCCCTCTGTTAACTTCAATATAGGCAAAGCTTCCTTATGCCACCTGAGAAGCTTGATGCAGAGCCCCTCTCAAGAGAAGAGTGATGAAAGAAGACAGACTTGAGAGCATCTCTTTTTAGCATGAGGACAAAAGCATCCAGATTTACGATGACGCTTCAAGAACTTTTTTGGTGGTATTTAAAATCTTCTCCACTCTCACAATTACACTATAGAATGCATCAAGCTAAAAAAAGTGTCACTTAGATTTCACTAAATGTTATTAAATATGTTTGATTCATTATATATCTCCATTCATACACTGGATTTTGGTTGTCACAGTCAAGGAAAGCAGAAAGAAAACAGCAAATGCAAATGGAACATTTATTTCTAAGGCAACATGATGACTTTTATGGCAGTTAAGTACTCGACTGCAATATGTACTTTTAAAACTTCCTCGCTTCGGAATCACAAGAAATTAAGACACGTTTCAGATCAGAAAAATACTTTCCATTTATTTTCTTGGGTTATGCCTAAAGAGGCAGTCACTATTTTAAAAAGTATAAGGGAACTGTCAAACTTGATGAGGCACTCAATTCAGTTTATAGTATTAAAGAGAAGTGCAATAAATTAAGCTAGAAATGTATTCCCCTTTGTTCTATAAGAGGGATCTTATCATGATTATACCTTTTCCCTATTTCTTTTAAGTGTTTGCATACATGGCATAATGAGAAGTAAAATAAATGCAAACAGCAATCTGGGCTTTGATTTACCATACTCTTATTTCCCCAGGGCCTGGAAAGGAAGCTCAAACAACCACAAACTTCTAAAATATCATTGAGAGGCCTTGAAATACCAACACTGAAGTTACAGCTAGCTGGTTTTTGTAAAAAATCAAAGGCTTTACTATATTGATTTTCTAAAATCAGATTCCTTCTCTCCAAATACACTTTTGAGTCAAACAGTCATAACAAACACAAACATAAATGCCATCAAATTTGTTATTGCTAAGAAGTTTTTAAACATTAAAAACATTTGCTGTTTCTTCTATACCAAGTATAGGACCAAAGTTCCACTTATAAGCCTACCAGAGTTCATGCAAATATCAGGCCAGCCACTTCTGTCACAGGAACAAAGGCAAATGCACCCAGTAAATCACATCAGAACATGAAACACTTTTAAACTCAAACCTGGGATGATCTGTTATCAAGAAATCCAAGCTGAGCTATATTTGGGTTTCTGACTTACTTTATTTATACTTCACCTAGGAGAACCCTTACATACACGTTCTCTACACCCATCGGCACACAGGTATATTTTCACTTTCCAGAAAAAAGCTGAATTCTAGATGCTACTGCTGCAGGCGAGATAAAAACAGGACAAAGATAAATGCGCATGTAGTTTAAAATGTACAATTTCTATGTAACTGTGTATTCAGTTCCAAAGTCTATGACATACTGATGATACTATTAAATAATGATAATAAACCCATCTTAATTACGGCATCAAGTTAGACAATTAGTCAATAATGTGCCCTCTACATGGAGTCCATGCACAAAAAAGATGTCAGGGATTTAAAATAGCATTCTTTTGGCTGTGGATCTTCTGTGCGCAGATCTGTACCACTGTCAGTGAGAAAACATTAAGATGCCAAGTCAGGTTTGATTTGGTGGCAGCACCAAGTGGTGCCCGCAGCTGCAGAACTAAGCAGCTACAATCTCTACAAGTCAGCAGGTAACAGCTTATCGCTACCTTCCAGTCACTCCAATACAGCCTTAAAATTAATTAATTGAATTAAAAACATGTGTGATATAACTCTGTGTGCACTTGCAGACATACATAATTCTTGTGCCATAACCTGAAATGCTAAGAAAAATCATGGAGCAGACATGATACAACATATTCCACTCAGCTCCCTTCTTAAAACACATATAATAATTGATGCAACATACACATGAGAAAGGCAACATGCTTTCAGTTGTGTCAGTATCATTCTACATTCTAAGTGAACAAAGTCTCCTAGGGGACTTTCCTAAGGATGACCGAAAGGGCACCATGAGGGGTTCTAGAGACCGGCAGTCTTTGCCTCATCACTGCTCAGAGACAACACAAGACTGCTACAAACGGTGCCAAATGTACGCAGAACAGAGGATTTACACTTCCTTTTCTTTAATCTCTTCTCCATCTGTGAATGCTGCAGGCACGTTGGTGACAATGTTGAGTTTACACCTGCTGAATATTCCTAGTAGTGAGGCTACCACTATTCTGATCTCCAGATGATGGCAATAGTGAGATAGAGGAGAGAGGAAAAAGCTCTTCATTGAAGTGAGGATATCAAAACAGCTACCATTTGGGCGTGCCAGCAGGTATAGCCTCAAGTATCATAGGGCAGCATGCTCCAGGCAAATTAGACAGTGAGTGGAGGTTTGCTGAACAAGTACCCTCAAATAGCTTTGCTATTTCAAGGGTGTGACAGACAGTGCCACAAATTAAACCCTTGGAGGGCAAGATGCAGGATAAATCTTTCAAAGAACTGTTCGCAACTTTGTTTTTAGGAAAAAAATACGACTGACCCCCAAAATACATTGAAAATAATATTTTCCAGTTCAAATTTTTTTTGTTTCAGTATGAGCTCTCCAAGACGCTACAACAATTATGGTTTTGTTTCTTCTCCTTTTTACTGCATAGCAAAAACTAATTGGTACATGTAACTTCTTAAACTTACAACTTGTGTATTATACCCAGGAAATCAACCAGGAAATCAAGAAAGACCTTTTGTTATTCCAACATTTTTAATAAATATTTATGGAACATGCTGATCTTTGACAAGCATGAGGCTACAAATGGTGTTGATCCCAAGCTCAGAGAAAGGGATGACTGAACTGAAATTTCCTCCAGATGAGGAGAAAAATCCAACAGAAGCATAAATACACCTTTTAAATAATCTTTCCAATAAAAGAGTAAATAAGATGCCAGTTGGAGAGTAGCAACACAATACTACTTTGTTAGCTCAGAAATAAAGCTCTTGTGTATCCTATGCAAAATTAACAATTGCAGATATTTATTAGCAAAGATGCATTTGTTTGTATTATATATTTTTTCCTATTCTGTTCCCCTTTGCCTTGCACTGCAGCATACTCATGGGAGTCTATATTCCTCTGCTCACATAAAACATCTAGCATATTTGCATAGTGACCGAAATAAAATATTAAATAATATTAAATTACTGGCTTGCCATTTTTCAGGAAGTCCTCCTGCTGGATTACTGATATCAAGTAGCAGCAAAGTTGACAACATGCATAGAGAAAACACCGTGGGTAAGGCAGGAAAATGAAGGGAAAAGATAAGGTCCTAATGATCAACCACAGTTCATGAGAAAGTCATAGGATGAATCACAGAATATTGTGAGTTTGAAGGGACTCATAAGGATCACTAAGTCCAACTCTTAAGTGACTGGCCCACATAAGGATCAAACCCACAACCCTGGTGTTATTAGCACCATGTTCTAGTCAACTGAGCTAATCAGATGATGTAAAGCAAGGGAAAGGTAGGGTTTATTAGACTGCAGAATTGAATCAGCAGTGGGAGAATATGCAAAGGGACAAAGGTAATACAGCTGATGGGAAGTATATGCAGCACGCAAGCCCCAAATTTGGATGGATAATGACGTCAACAGGCAGAGAAGATGGGCTACTCTACAAAAAGTAAGGAGGAAGATCCCTCTCAGCTTGATGAAAGGGGTTGTGAAGGTTTTAAAGGTCTTCATCTAATTTATTTTCTGCTGCAGACAGAGTATGTCTTTCAGGGAACAACCTTGACTACCATGCAGATGGCCTCGTTTCCATTACTAAGACATTACATAAGGCAGACGCTCCAGTAAAAGAGATTACATAAATATACAAAAGGCATTATGAACTCACAAGCAAGGAAATGCCAATCTTCCAGGATGCTTTCTTATATTTTTGTCTGATTAATGTGCAGACAGTTGTGGTTTTGTAAAGTATAGATCCAAACCATAATCACTTGCAGCAAGTAATCACAAAAAGCCTCCCTCTCATACTCTGCCATTTGGGATTTGGGGAAACTACTTGAAAAAAGGAGACAGACATATTAGGTTCACAGCTGTAATGCAAACACTGCAGAACTCTGTTTTTATAACAAAAGGGTGCCTTGGCAAACGCAAGCTCTTAAATGTTTACTTTTTAAATCAAATAATATTCTTGAGCTGAAAAAGAAAACCCCAAACTAGGTATATAACATCTTGTTCATATCATTTTGTGACGTACTTAGCATCATCAGTGTTACACTACTTATCTGAATTTCACCTTTCCAATTGCTTCACTTTTCACCACAGTAAATGATTTCAATCTTACCGTGTCCATATCTGTGTTTATTTTTATGATCTATTTTATTTTTTGAAAAAGTCCTGTAAAACTCTGGTTTAGGTTCACAATATTTCAGATAGCAATTACAACCTACTACTGACATTATAACCAGCATGAGAGCAAGAAAAACTATTTCTATGGTTTTTATATTGATGTAACACTAAACTTAGAAAAGATTATTCATGATTTGTGCTCTCCAGAATGAAGGGATCTCTGAAATGTCCTCTTTAGAATGCAGAGATTTGGTTTCAACCACCAGAGGGAGTCAATCTGTTTTTTTCAGAACAACTACCAAATCAGAATGTGCAGAAAAAGCACTTGAGAAGGGAAGAAAACACTAACGAATAACAGTTTAATCCAGATATATGTGGATACAAAACATAATGAAAATAAAGCTTAATTGGGATTCTGTTCATTGAGATTAGAAAATCACCTTTTTTGCTTCAAAGGCTCATTAACAAAATTCCTGCTAGTATACTTTTCTTGTATGACTTCAGATTAATAAGATTTTAAGGAATAAAAACATAATATTTGACATAATAAGAATGATATTTGTATTTCTACCCAAGCTACTCTATGTTCCTTATTTCACACTACTGTATTCATAAGTCTTTTTACCTGCTGTAAATACAGCAGGTTTTCTTCAGTTTATTTATGGTTCAGTCACCTTAGTCAGCAAGTGATGATAATGACTACAGGAAAAAACCAGACATTTCTCCTCGCTCTGCCAAACATTTGCCTTCGTAAATTTTAGCACTGGAAAAGAAAACAATAGAAAATATTAAAATTATCAAAACTTCCTCTGTATATTAGCTGGAGATATTTCTGTTACTATTATTCTAAATAAAAACTGAAAAAAATTGTTCTGCATTCTGTAATATTCCAGAAACTAATGAAACACTTCTAAGAAATTCATCTGTTATGTTAAAAGAAACAACAGATGTTGAAAAATTCTACACAATTCTGATGCCACTTAGCAAGTTCAGTTCAGAAAACTGGAAATCCAAAAGTTATTACCCATTTTGGTTTTTCCACATTTCAGCAGGTCCATTTCTCACTAGTGAGTTGGTTGTTCCTCTCTTAATCTTATCCGATATGCAGGAAGTCAGTCAAGCCAGTGGGCATTTCTTCAGTTTCAAATGAGAGTCTTTCTCAAGTAAGCTTTGCCAGAAATTAAATTTCTATTAAGAAGTCTACAAAAATCAGTGGGAACTCTTCTCAAATTTCAAACTCAAGTTTTAGAAATCTGCAGATCATGTCTGGAACATGCACACTAGACTAATGGAGTCAAGCACTCAAAATTACTCTTTAAGAAATATTCTGGGTCCCTTGAGAATCTCACCCTAATAATTTAAATAAATCCTAGTCATCTTGAAACCCCCACCCCCCACTTAACGCATTAATCATTCAGAGCAGAAGTTCCCTCTCACCAGACCTAAGACGAACAACTCTCAGCACACTGAAATAACAAGAACATTTAGTCCTGTTGAGTGAGCTTTTGAACCTGACTGGAAACATCATTACAAGCTAAAATTCTGCAATACAAGAGGCAACTTGAAAGTAAGTGCTCAGGTTCTGCACTCTAAGCAGAACTTTTTGTGATCAATGAGACAGCTTTTACAATATGTTGTGGAATTATTCCATCAGGCATTGCATATTAGGGACTGGCAGAAAAAGGCAGCACAACCAACTTAACATTTGCCGTGGAAAAGCTGTAATATCAATTTTAAGGGAAAGCACTGAGAGACCTTGTTACCATAAATAAGTCAGTAACATGTTTACTTTAACATGAGACAAACTGGAATCTAGCCTGAAACCTCCTCACCAAGGCACTGCAGAAGGCTGGATCCCAAAATTTTCAACAAAGCATTGTAGTTGCAGCAGCAGCATCCCTTATGAGGTTCTTCTGTTCTATATAACTAGTTGTTTGTTTTTTTTTTCCTCTCAGAAATGTAAAAATTCTTCCTGACTGCTTCTCTTTCTACGACTTTTTATATTTGTGCCATGCACACTTATATTTCTTTGACTTATTCTGCTAAGAAACAGGAATTTATTTTGGCAAATGAGGCTACTTACACTAATTTTTAGATGTCCTTCTATTTGGTTTTTTTTTTCCCCTTAATCTGGTAGTGCATACCTGAACTGAAATTTCTACCCTGTTATGGATTTTCCTGTAGCCAACCTTGGCCCAGCACCCTCTCTGCAGCCTGTAGAGTTTAATTAATTAAATTAATACTGAGACCATGGTAGTATCCATAAAGTATGTTTAGGAATGTTCTAGGAATTGAAGGTGATGAATATACTGAATAAAGCTGACTTCCCCCTACTGACCAACATAAAACACCATTTCCTACAACGAACATAAAATCTACACAACAACTAGCTATTCATCATTGTAGACAGAAAGTACAGCAATAGTAGGGTCTGGACATAGAATAAAGAAAGAGAGAATGACCAAGAGTCAGCCCACCTGCAGGAAAGAAGGTCTGGAAATACAGCCAACGGAGATGTCATTGATTTCACTCCAGGTATGTGAGTACTATTCTATCAACCAGAGCTATGCACTTGACAAAACACCATAAAGAAAAGCTGATACCCAATACTATTACCTTTCAGCTTCTCCACAGCTCAGTCCCAAACTGACCAATTGACTAGCTCTTCATTCAGAAAGAGCTTACTTATGCACCCACAAAATTTCCTTTTATTTTCAATCACACCTACATCTGCCAGACAAAACAAAGGAAAACTGAAGTTGATAGTCAACACATGTAAAAGTGCTTCTGACCTTAAAATGCCTTTTGAATACAGGTAAAATGAATGGCTCAACTTCCACATCAGAAATGATAAAAAACTAGCATATGATCTTCCTTTAAAAAATGGGGCAACTACCAAATGTCACTCTCCATTATACTCTCTATTCATACATTTCCAGAATTTGCACCATCGTTTATACAGCTTGCTTCATTTCATCTTAGAGGACATTCTGATAAAGAAGAGAGAGTAGTTGCAGACTGGGATGAAGTTGCTGAGATCTTACCACAAATTAAAAGGAGGCTGACTTCAGACAGTGCCTTGCTCTATTAGCACCCACCTCTAAAAAGGTATGGAAATCAAATGCCATAAAGTTTCATGGCTTGAGGTCACAAGGCTGAACAACTGTAAATCCTGCACTCCCTGGAACATGGAGACCAAGGATTCTTTTTTAGTTAACAATGACATACGTGTGACCTTTTGCCATATACGATACACTTTTGTGCAAATACTCTTATTCTGAGAGCATGTTACTGTGGCCTAAGGTGAGTATCTCATGAATGCTACTGGGTGGGATCACACTTTCTGTTGACAGGGGCAAACTGCTAAAGTGAACGGTTAACAGGAAAATTATTAAGGATTACTTGAAAATCCTTTCTTGAACCATCTGACATAGTTTTTGCTGCTACCCACTTGAAATATAGCTTACAGAAAAGTGTAATTTTTGACTGGAAATTATATCTGACAAACAGGATATTCAGCTTTTGATTCATTTTGATTTTGGCTAATGTCAGCCAAAGGACATAATCTACATATCCAGAGAGAGAGTTTTATACCATAATAAATGAAATAACAAAACCAAACAAAAATAAAAACAAACCAACTAAATAAATTTTGTCCTTTATGCAACTCAAACCTTCAATAAAATCCATATAAACATCATCTTACAAGTTTCATCCAATGCTGGCCTTTCACAGCTACCTGAAGACACACACAAAATCTTGACACTCAATGCGAAATTTGACTAAAGGCCAGAGATTTCCAGAACTGAGTGAAAATCCTGCAGCTCAATACACAATTGCCTTGCACAGTCCAAATGTCCTAAGAAACCCCCTGTGTGCAAACTACACAAATTCGGTTAAGAACTCGGTTGGTTCCCGAAACATGGCTGCCCACACAGAACTATCCCAGAGCGCAGCATGTAGAGAAACTACTGCTCTCTTCTACTATTTCTGAGATCTCAAAGCAATATTAACCATCTTCAGAACTATCTTTGCCTTTTCAGTGTGGACTGCTGATCATTTTCCCTCAAAAGAGGGAGATTAGATAGAAAATTATCCATCAAACTTTCTAGCTCTTTAAATAAAGACCTCTGCTGAGATCTTACAGGGCATGTTTTCCCCATGTGTGTGTTCAGTTCCACATGCTTCCTCTTTCAAAACACTGCTGCCACAATGAGATTATCCCGATAGTGCCAGGCAGGTTCACATGACACAGACTTCAATGCAGTGCCCACTCAGGCTTAGAACTCTGCTGGATTTTCCAGTTTTGATATTAAGCTGGTGGATACACTCAAATATGTACCTTCTGAAACTTCCCAGCTGCAGCAACAGCCATCATAAATTTCTTCCCTGCCATTACCACAAAGAGGGAGAAAAAGTAACTTACAAAGCAAAAGCCATTCTGACCTTGCAAGTACGACTTTTTTGAAATAAACGTTCCTCAGTTCTAAGAATTTGCACAATTCACTTCCTTTGCTCTTCCTTGGCAATGTCTATTTAGAAGAGATCTATTTATTCCTCACCGCATTTCACAGTTCCTGTTTCTAAATGAGAATCATATTAACAAAGTGTAGAAAGAAACAAACATGACTCAAAAAAGCAAGACTGATTTCTATAATGTATGTACAGTGTTATTTCCAGAGGTGGAAAAACTCCAGAACCTTCAAACACAGGCCTCAGTGCAGTTTGCCTTTCAAGACTTACTGATCCTATCATAAACTTGCTGAAAAAGAGCAAAGTAAAAAGATGTTTGAGATAAAACAATTAAATGGAGATAATTGTACTACAATATAAACAGTTTCCAATTTACTATTCATAAATAAATGTCAAAATTTACCTTCTTCCAAGAAAGAGATCTGCAACTATTGTCACCTGCACTACAAGTGCTTCTTCCTTCCTGTAATACAGTGGACTTCACATTAAAGTAATTTCAAGATGATATACTGTACTTTTCAAAATTAAAAAGAAAAGAAAAAGAGCAGAATGAAAGGAATCCACTTGCTACAAATTCACCCTGTGCAGAGTTATTACTCTTATCTCAGTATTTTCTGCTCAGACTAAACCACCTATGTTCCATTTCATACTGCAATACTTTTGGCAAAAGAAATTCATATACATAGAAACCTGAAAGAATAAGAAGAGCACAGCAGAGACAGCAAAAAGAGCAAAGGAACTGTGGAAAGAAATACCACTGAAACACAACCATATTTAAGGAAATCGTGCTGTGAAATTTCAGAATTTTTTGAACAGACACTGTGTATTTGCTCCTTCCCATGCAATCTATAAGCTCTTCACCATCACTTCCAGGCAGTACTTTTGACTACGGAACCAGTGCCTTCTTCCACTGTGAAACTTCACTGGCAGAGACCCTGAACCAGTGGTATATGTTGCCATGGGCACACAGAGCTGTTTTCATCCCTTCCCTGTGGTTTCCTTTTCCACAGTAAGCTACCCAGTATTCCAAGGCACAGTCTGAACCAGTATAAACTTCCTGCTAAATGACTGTGGTTCTAGTGCTCAGCCCGACCTTGGGCACCAGGGACTGACCACAGTCTCTTGAGTACAGAAGTATCAACATGCTGCCGGAGTTGTTGAGTAAAATGATAAATATATTGAAATACCTGTCTTTGCTAGCACAGTATGTTCTTAACCATTTTCTTAGGCTTTTTGGAGTCTGTAGCTTGCAGCATCATAGAAGATCAGAATAAAAAACAAACCAATGAATGTTTCTTCTCAAAACACTTTTCTGTTCACAGCATGAACTTCCCTGCATCTCTCTGTGCCATTCCAGTGAGTAATCTATTTGAAAGTAATATTATTTGAAAAGTATCTTTAAAAGGAAAAGTTCTGAAATTTTGTTAAATTTATATTTTTTATAAACCTACATATAATTTTACATTAATTCTAATTTTTATACTTTTATTTTAGTACTAAAACATGCTACATACACAATTCATTTGAAAGCTGCAGAGGCATTAGGGTCTGCTATCATAAAACAAGGTAAAAAAAGAAGAGCAACGAAGAAAAAAGTAACTTCAACTTTGTTTAACGTTTACTTTTCAGTTTTATATACATATATATATATATAGAGAGAGAGAGAGTTGGATTAAGAAACAGACACTATACGGCTCTGCCAAGAGCTGCAAAACAAAGAGCCATTTGGATCGTATGAGAACAGAGTATTTCTTCTTACAATATATTCAACTTACCAGTTGGTATGCATAGCTAGAGAAAAATGGCTCAAGTATAACCATTATTACTAAATCCGTGAAGAGCTTAAAATTACACCTCAGGGAGCTAAGCTGCTTCATGCTGTGTGTAAGCTGCACATCTCTCCCAGCAGTTCTTGCCAGCCCTCCCAAGCAGGGTGCAGGCTGTTACAGATCTGCTGCCATAATCCTCTTCCTGGAGAAAAGGAGTAGCTCCCTGGTTTTGTTTTACAAAAGGAGGTGAGACACAGGCTGAAGTCACTCTCAGTATGTTCTGTCTTAAATGTTCTAAAATGGCAGTCACATGAGGTACAGTCAATGATAGATAGGCCTGATTGCCTTAAACCAATATGGATAATCAGCGTCCGTAAGAACTAAGTGTGAGAGCTGTGAAACAAGCATTTGTGTAAGCAGGGAGTGCAAAGAATTATTTCTTCATGGATGAATATGAATCTTACATCCCACACTTAGCTAGTAAAACATAATCCCATATTTAATACAATTAAGCCAATTAACACCATATGAACACTATTTAAAAACTTGTCAAGTTGGACAGCCCTGCGCCTTGGGAACAGCCTTCATTCGGCAAAGACAAAACCACTCTTACAGTAAGCAGAACTCTTGCAGCACAGGAACACAACTTCAGATCAAAAAATAGCCCATGGTAAGCGATATTGACAACTTCCAGTAGCAATCTCCCAGCCATTTCAGCGACCGCTCTTGCAGCCTGTCAAAGACAGAGCCACCAATATGAAGCCAATAGTCTTTAGCTAGTTTCAAACTAAGTAAAGAAAACACTCTGGCAAGAACTCTCAGCCAGAGAGCCACAGGGATGCTAAAGTGCTTTGCTGAGGCTGACTGCCACTGGGGTCATGTACAAGAGGCAATGGGGTGAGGAGGGGGTCCGGCAGATTAAGCTCTGCTCCCTCACTGACAGACTGATTTCCCTGTTGAACCCTCTTTTCTGTCATTCCCCACTGGATAAGTCAGTGCAGTATAGAGCAGGAAGAGTTAGGTAAGGACAGAGCATCGGAACTCATAGTATCGGTCCTCCTAGGACTCTGGTTACGGTCTTCTCCCTGTACTTTCCTGCACAGAGCTGTCTTCATGGCACCAGAATACATGGTAAAACAGAGAAATGACAGAAATAATTTCTTCCCTCACGATCCATAAGTGGTATATAATGCAAACAGTTCCCTTAAGTGAGGGATTTTAATAAGACAGGAAAATGAAAAAGGGCTATAAACTGATGGTGTAAAGGTGATGGTTCTAATGAACTACTACACTATGGTAGACCTTTGAGGTAGAAGTTTGAGTAAACTGGAACAAAATAATTCATGTCTGCTGGCTGTTTACCCATACTGATGTGCCAGTTGGCAGTATCCTTCTGTTGTGATAGTTACACATTTTAAAGGACAATTAGTTTTAAGTCTCTTTTCATCCTAAATATGTAACTAAAAATCGCAAGTTGCTTTCACTTGAAATTCCTGCAGATTTTACTCACATCTTTTGGCCAATTTCAGCTGGCTGCTAAACCTTACTGAGTATCCACCAGTATAACACTTCTCTTAGCTCAATAGCCTTTTCACACTATTTCGCTGAAATATGATAAAGTAGATAACTTCAGAGAGAAGAACTTAAATGGGTGAAAAGGCACTGAGGGAAGTCATGCGTTTAACCCCATCACATTAAAAAACAGATGTACAGAGATCTGAAAGTTTTTAGAGTATTTACACAGATAAAAAGCACAATCTGTGCCTTTCATGTTAATTCCTAACCTTTCTCCTGCCCCCTTTGACCCATGCTCTCAGCAGAGTCCTGCTTAGAGTCAGTCTGCTGATACTTTCCAGGCTGTGGCAGTCCCCTAACAGTAACGCTACTTGGCATGTTCAGAAAAGGGGGACTGGCATATATGACATGGATGAGCTGGTGCCTCTTTTCTGCTCTCCTCTCCCTTCAGGGACAGAGCAGAGCAAGGCAGTAACAAATCTACTGGCAGATGCCATATTTACTCACACTGAGAATGTACCCCCTCTCATATGGACAATTTGCAATCTCTCTTATCTGGGCACATGTATTTGTACATATACATACTAAAACTTGATTGATCACACTGAGAATTTCCTTGCTACTACATCTTAATATTTGGATTGACAAAGAAGAATTTGCGGTCTCTTAAAATGATCTTATGAAATGTCTTTCTGGGTTTCAAACTGCACCTTTCAATTACCAATTTAATCTATTAATGCAATAGCACTGCAGTTTTTGCGACAATTGCATAATCCTTTAGTCAAAAATGCTACGATGTGGTGCTTTCATATGACAGTCTTTTCTAATGCCAGTTTCCCTTCTGAAAACCACCATATGATTTGCTTTTCAGATCATACTAATTAATCCCTCATTGGATTAAACTATTGTTATGCTGTTAGCAAACAGCTTGGTCTTACTAACTTCTGTGTAGTTTGTGTGCCACTTAATACCATCTCCATTACAAAATGCTTTTAAAGCTTAAAAAATGGTCTGTGATACGAAAGTACTGTTGCATGGTATGTTTAATTTATAAGCACTTTCATCTTTAGACAGTATCTTCCCACACACATTTTTGTTTGCAATTTTGATGGCAAACTAGAGATAACAGAGCAGTCAGCTCTACGCGGAAGTGGAGACACAGAGCAGATACCTTTTGCTTAGACAGGTATGCAAAAGAGCAGAAGGTATGTACAATTCAGATCACAACAGCCCTTTGTGGATAAACGATGAAAGCCGTGATTTCTTTCAGTGAGTATTAAGTCTGCATAGCAAGCTTAATAGCTGTACCACTGCCTGCTTTTGGGTTTTTTTTTTTAAGAATATACCACAAAATGGGAAGAGGTACATGGCTGTTTTCTGCACTCCTTACTGACTACTTTGGTGATGTTTCTGTAAATATGGCACATGAACAGCTATAAAGACAAAGATTTAAAAATGGGTCATAGGCATTAGAAGCAGATTATACTGCACAGGTGGGAAACAATGTCTGGCACAAATGCAGATTATGCCTGTGTTCAACATGTAGGAAGCTTCCATCAGTAGAAATCAGCTGCCACCAGTGCTGAATGAGCTCATGTCATTGCAGAACACAGCATGAATCTTTGACACAGCTCTACTGCCTTCTGTAAGATACTTATATGTCAAGGGAGTAAAAAGTCAGAAAACAGAAACATTTTTAATGTGGGTTGTGTGAATAGATCTTTGATGTGTGCCTATAATAAAAGAAAATTGCATACTCCTGATAGATGCTAGTACCGGGTGAGAAACTACAGAGAATTACACATAAAAGAGAGACTCGTATTCCTAGAAAACATTCGCAGCTACGGCAATTGAGGTATACAATGCTTGTAGGGCCAATTTTCCCAGGGAAACCTTGTTTATGAATGCGAAAGAGCACAATGTGATTAGATGCTCTTGAGAACCCTACTAGCACAGCTTTTCATCCCCTATCTGGTGGGATGGGCACCAGACAGGTTATGGCCACCTCACTAAGCACCAAAGAATCCTAACTGCTTTCCTAAAAGGCACAAAATAAGAACCATGCTAGCTGTCTGCTTCCTCCTGAGATGCATCTTTTGGACACGGCATTCTTCTGTCCTTGTCTTGTCAGTTCTCTTTAAAGGAAACACTAAGAAAAGAGAACATGGCCCCAAATCAACAACAGAAAAGCAGTCACCTATTTGTCACACTTCTTCCAGATGACACTTTCTTTGATATTTTAATAAAATCTTACCGTTCTATAAAGTTCAATGCATTTATTATCACAGAAAACATGACATATCAAACCCTTGCTTCTCGCAGTCATATAGTTTCAAAATAGCAGTTTTCCCTTTGCAGGGAATAAGTTATCCCTCATTTCTTCTGCTTTTGCTTTCTGTTCTGCCCATAAGGGAGAAGGAAAGGTAGAGGAGTGGAAAACCTGTCTAAATGGTACTTGTCACCATTATAATATGTCCAAAGTAGCATCCACAGACAGATTTCCAGAGGAGAACCTGAAGCACAGATTAGGACTTAGAGTATAACGCAACTTCACTCCCCTTTGATTTGGTTTTGGTTGGTTAGTTTTTGTTTCATTTGGGGATTTTTGGTGTGGTTTTTTGGTTTGTTTTGTTTTGGGAGTTTTCTTTTGGTCAGGAAGAAAATACAGACAGAATATGCAGGACATTATGAAATCCATGTTTTCCAGAGAATTAAATCTTACACAGACTTCTAATTTAGAGCCAAAATTGCTAACAAACAGTTGAAATCAGTTCAAGATTGATTACTATCATAGATTCGTATGCTTTCACAGAACAGTCCCCATTAGGCACACCTCTCAAAGAAGTAAAAAGATTCCTCACATGGTTTTCAGTCACTGGCTAGCACGCCACAGCCACATTCTTCCGCAGAAAACCATGCAAGGGAAAGAAGAAACCATAAATAGTACCAGAGATCAATTGACAGTTGAAAACTGTTGCAGAGAGAGTCTTTTCCTTCAGAAATGTTTCTTCATTCATAAAGAATCCAACTGATGTGCTTTAAAGAGCCTTTTCAACAGAATTCTTTGACACCTGTAATAATTCCATTTAAGACAATACATTGGCTTTTTTGGCTATTGCTGCTATTCAACTGCGAATCATCTTAACATTTTATTTCCTAAGAAGGAAACTGGTATGGAGGATGTAAGAAAAAATGTAAATCAACAGCACAGATATGTATTTAACTAGAATACAGTAAGTAAATCAGATTTTAAATTGGCCCTAACTTCAAGTAGACACTCAAGAAGAGAAGAAAGTAGTCTTATGGCTGTTAGTTTACATCAAACACTGAATCACAAATGCTTGTTTTTTTCCAAAGGGCTTTTTCCCCTCATCTGTTCCCCAACTCTCACCACATTCCCTGCACTCAGGTTCTGATTCTCAGTTCCTAGCTATCAATACAAGCTCAGCATTTCAGTTTATCCTCTCAGGTTTTTCTCTTTCCTACCCAGGGAAAGCAAGAAGTGTAACTAAGCACATGAATGACAGATGCCTCTCCGGTACTTAGATCCAGGTCCAGATTCAGCCTATGGCAGCCAAGAACTAAAACAGCTGAGCTCTGAAGTGGAGCACATTCAAATGCAGACGAGATAAATCTTCAGGTTATCTACACAGTTCTACAACTTCTATCACACAGAAACTGTGGTTTTACCAGAGCCTTTATAATGGTCAGGTGTGTATAAAAAAAGCAAATAAAATGCACTTCTCTAGTATGACAAGTATTAGTATGCTCCTGCCACAACAAATTCCAAAACTTTTGCTCCTGAATACAGTCCCTATGCTCTTAAAGATCAGCAGAAATTTTAATCTGAGCACTGTATGTGAGCTCCAGCAGCAAAGTAGGCAAGGTAACCTGTGACAGGCAAGACTTCATGGGCACACCTTGTTCTAAGCTCAACATACCCACACAGATCACACATCCGTGAACACTGAATTTAGAAATTTGGGGGGAAATTCTGGCTACACCAAAGTGAATATAACTTCAACAATGATGCAATTTTACACACACTTTTAAGAACCCAGTAATTATTATGGGACTCTCTTCTTCTGATTGAAGTCAAGTGCAAAATTTATCCTTAACTTCTACTTCAACAGTCAAACAGAATTTCAAAATTCAGGATGGAAGGTGCTTTGTTACTGAGACAGAGCTCTGTGAGGTGCAGGTAATTACTTCATGAAATTATAAGTCTTAAATTTCCAGAGCACTTACAGGTATTGATGGGGATTTTTTTTTTCCTTTCCTTTTATTTTTAATTTCCCCCCTTAGTTTCCTGAATTAAAAGGTTAAAAGTTAACACCCTGGAAAACCTCTATAGGTGCCAGCGTAAATTGCTGGGTTTTGGTTTTTGCTTGGTTTTTTGGTGGTGTTTTTTTTTTTTTTTTTTCTGAAAGCACACATTAAGAGTAAAACAAAAAATACAGAGGAGACGGATTCTATCAGTGATGCAATTGAAACAATGCTGCCCTTAGGAAACATTTATCCGATCTCAGTGGATGTAACAGTTAATACATGGCAAAAAGTTACAAAATCTTGTAATTTGTTACGTGCAATCTTGTTTCTGAGAATGCAATGTTTATCAATGTATGATGCCGAAGTTCTCATTTTTTCTACTGAGAATTTAGCTGGCATGCATCTTTGGAATTAGCCTGTAACAGATGAAACTTGAAAGTTCACAGCATCAGTGCTTTTCCTCACAAGATGCTGACAGCAAGAGGCTGCATTTTCAGCAGATATGGGTAATCACTTCCTCTTTCTATTCTAAGAGAAAGCCCTGCACTTCTGAAAAACAGAGATCTAGTGAAAAACAGTATTTTGGGAGAAGTCCTTTACTCATTGAAGCAATAAAATCCACTGAATATCGGTTTAGTTGGAATATGTAAGCAACTTCTATGGATAAAACTTAAGTGGGGGAGTTTCCCTACCAACGAGACATAGAATGTTAGTTTCCCTTCATGATACTATGCCTGGAATACACTCCTAAAGCAAAATTATTTTCAATGCAGTCATATTAACACGTTCTAATATAAATTCTAAGTGTTTTATATTTCCTGACAGTTAATTTAATCTCGGCTCATTCTTCCCTGGAGTGAAACCCCACCTTACTCTGTTACTGAATACACAGAAAATTTACTGCATATTTATCATGTGTCAGAACTAATGACATCAATGAATGCCTAGTTGCCTAGAGCCAGATGCCAGGGTAGCCTCACTGACTGAAACAGAAATTTTGCCAATCTGCGCCACCTTTAACATTTTGCTAGATAAAGCAAAATGAACTAGAATCCACAATCCCTCCACTTTCTAGCATTATTAAACGGCTTGTGAAACCACTAGTGCTGGTGAGTGATGTCCTAACAATATGAAACACATTTAAAGCTCGAGTGCTGAAGTCCTCTTTTGCACCTTGACTATATGCCAGCCTCTCCTCTGCTTTCTGAATCAAGAGTTATCCTTGAGTTTTTTGACCTTCTGGGGTATATTAACCAAAGAAAACAAATCCTTTTCTTTGTCTTCCACATCTACATTTACCACCAGCTAACACCATTAAATCATGAAAAAGTACTTCTGCCATGATCTTAAGAAAGGTAGATGACAGTCCAACACTAAGATACTTAATGCACCAAGTACTAATGCCGTTTGAAGCCAAGTAACCTTTTTCCAACACCATTCTTGACATGAAAAGTTGCAGACTCTCCCAGAGTCTCAAATTCAGAGATGCTTTCAAGGGGATTTGGAGAAGAGAGAAATGCAGTGAAGTTTCACACTTCTTGAGGATTCTAGATATTCTAACAATGACAAAATATACCAGCTACTCCTTTCATTCATTTTCCTTTCCCTTCTACTGAGAGCTCATTAGCTGTTCACCACACTGTCAGATTACACCTTGAAGACCTGTGTTAGTTGAGAGAGGCAAGAAACATGATATTCCTCACACTCTCTGCCAGTCTCCCCGTAAAGAAATCCATCTGAGTCAGTCTGGAGAAGGTAAGTAGTAATTTAATCACCATGCTCATTCAATTCTTTGGTCAATTATCTTTATGTCAAATTGTTTTGTCTCAATACTTTTACATGCCAACTGCAGGTTCTGGATTTTCTTCCAAGGACACTGGAAAGTCATTTCACAGACATCAGTGACAAGGACAATGCATTTTGACTGCCATTAACAACCAGGTTAAATTCAAACTGGTGCTCTAGTGATGAAGATCTCAAGATTATTACCAATCCCCTGAGCTAATCATGCATTCCTCTAAAATGAACTTACTAATTCTGTCTAAAACTCATTTGCATTGCTCACTTTTGCACTGTTTTCATCAGGGTGCTTTACATTATGAGCAACCTCTCCTACAGAAATTCTTCCTGGATGTCTTATTGACTAGACAGCACACCTGTATATATTCAAGCCAAGTCTTTGCATTAGCCATGATCTTAAACTGCTGACTGGCAGAGATCTCATGGCTTCCCTTTGAGAGTGCTATATGAAGGGTACCTCTTTAAATTCTATTTAGCCTCCTTTCTTTTAAGCTATATAGGCTGTTCATATCCTTTGTACTACAAATAGAACAGATACAGTTAATTGAAGGCATCCCTGCTGCTGAATTTAGCCTGCTAGTCTGGTAGTTTGAAACTTCAGAGGAAGTTCTGTAAGACAGAATGAAAGGCTACTTTAATTTCCTCTGACCCCATTACAGACTAAAACTTTTTGATAGAAAGGATTTTTTTGACACTATAGGAAGAAGCAGTTTCACCCTTCCAGCAATATGCTTCTAGTGCTCACACTGAGCAGAAACTGGATATCTTACGGGTATACAAACACCAACATACAGGAATCATATCAGGATACAAGAAACTAGTAGGAAAAGTTTGATTCTCCAAAGTGAAACTTTTAACTCACTTGCAGCAAGACAAAAAAAAAATATATTAGAATTTGGGGGCAGTTTTAAAAACATTTAGTTCCTTAAGAAAGACCTTAGATGCACAGTCAAGTGTCAGCAGCTACTGGCCTTCCATGTGCTTTTAAGAAGTCTAAGTTACTTCTTGCACAATTATCTGCATGCTTCAATAATTTGGAAGTGTGGATCTTAAGTAATGGAGAAACTGCAGAGTTTAAGTGCTATTTTATTACAATAAGACCACCTGTTCACTTGCTTATATATCTAGAGGAGGAATTTCTATAACCTTCTGTTATAGGTGGTATAGGTAGAATTCTTCTGTGAGTGCTCAGATTACACTGGAAACGTGCAAGCATAACCCCAGTTGTTGGAAAAATGTCAATGCTTTCTTTGCTACAGCTTCATTTATGTGTAGTCACTATTCACCAGATCGAAGTACCCTACCTCACACCTTCCTGTTTTTAATTCCTCTCAAGGAAACAGGAGGCAGTGCTAGTGAACCTGCTACAATACATAATCAATCAAATAACCCCAAAACCTGCAGAAGAAATTTACCTCATAAAGCTCAATACTGCTTTTCTTGAAAAGTGTACTTTAATTCTACTTTTAAATATTTTAGTAAGTCTTTAGGTAGTAGGGTGTTCAGAAGTCTGTGATTCTGGTAACACTGTTTCCATTAACACTCTTACCCTATTTAGAATTTCTATTGCTCTGATGTTTTACTCTTAAATAAGATGGAGTTTAGAGGTCTTGACCTCATTTTCTCAATTGCTTTTGCGAATTTAGCAAAACTGTTTTTGTGGTTGGGACTGGAAACACCTAGCTTTTTTATGATTATGAGTTATTTTCTTTTGCTCCCATCATTTAATATGGACATGCATCTGGAAATATTATTTTCCAAGGTCATTAAACTGTGAACTGCAGGAACTGAAAGAAACAGTGGCTTTTACGAAATGGGGAACACGTCTGGAAAATTGATAAATGACCAAGTTGTTTCATTCAGAAATATACTTTCTTCTGAATGAGCACTAATTACTTCCTACATAAATTTCCTAATAATTACAAATATACAACATTTACATAGGTGAGACTGAACAAGTTTGATGAATTTAAGGTGATTTATTAAAACAGGCTTCAAAAAGATTTTATGCTGAACACTGTAGGGTCTTTTCCAAAGTATGCTTGCCTCTGCAGTGGTGAGTTCTGGAAACTTTTGAGAAGAGAGGAGAAACAACGACCTACAGCACATTAGAAGCAAATGACAGCATAGCAGTCCTTATACACTACACTCTTCTCCTGTTTGCACCATACAAAGCTGAGTCACAGTTTGAGAATTTAAAAAATTCTCTAGCTAGCTATCTCACTCAATCCAGCAATGTGCAGAGGAAGGGGCTCTAATTAAGGCTCTAAAGCAAAGCCCTTAATTTCAGAAGAAATGCATACGTATTTCTATGACTTCTCTTTTTATGGATAACCAAATACACTTAGCTGCATAATGCTCTAAATACAACCTGCAGGATTTGCTCTGTTGCCCTCCTGCAACACAGTGTCAGCCCTGGATGTCTTGGACTGAGAGAAGCTGGACCCAGAAACCCATGAAAGTAAAACAAACCAAGACACTCCTGAAAACTTCCAACTGTGCTGTTACACTGAGATGGGGTGGGGGTGGGTATGTTTTCTTCTAATAAGGGATGAATATTAGTCAGATCTTAGAATGTTGTTCAACACTGCGGATACTGTTGATAAAACAGGATGCTTGCTGTACTGAAAGGACATTTATAGAAAAATTAGCACAGATGGGGTGAAATTATAAATATGTTGTCTGGACATCTGTGTCATTTATACTGAAAAACCTAAAATGAATGATAATTACCCACATTTAGTAGAGTAAATGAGGAAAGCTTATCCACTGTGTAAATAATACAGTGTGCCTTTGGCCCCCCTCCAGCAAAATTATATAGGCAACAAACCTTTTAGGCTCGCGCTGGATGCTCTCTTGATTCTTATCTAGGCCCAAAGATTTCCCAGCTTTCCCCCATGGTGAATCTATATGAAGAGTAGATCTATAGACCTGTCTATTGGATGACTTCTCCTTATCTCATATACCCATTTATAAGGACACTATATTGAATGACTAAGCCTTTAAACACTGCTAGTAATTTATAAAGATTTACCAAATTTATAGCATATAAAAAGAAACCCCAGAGAAGAGCTGAAGGTTCATCAATGACATTAGCTAACCTGAATTAAGTCCAAATTATATGCTGTTTTTCAGTTCGCTACTGGTGTTCTCAAATCTGCATTTTTTACGAGGATGGTCAGTTTTTCTTCTAGTATTAATTACTTTCCTGAAGTGTTTTCTGTGGCTGTAAAGTTCAGTAATACTCAAAAGATGATAGAAATACTTCCTTAGGACTTTTAAATTACTGTCTATCGTGCACCGGTTTTGAGTGTCCTTTCAGTCACAAGCATTTTATTTATCCTTTGGGGTGATGTGTCCTTTGAGCTCAATTGTTTATTTCAGAAATGGCAGTAAGAAAAATGACAGGTGGAGTCCATTTCAAACACAGCTATCTCCCTCAAGACATCAGTTTTCTTACTGATGTTACGTGGCATCTATTGTATTTTAAATGGCTTGTTCTCCCCTAATTGAATTCCAGATGATTATTTTTGTCAAAAACAAAGGTTTCCTATGTTCCTAAAGTAATTATGCCTGATTGCAAATCAAATTATCCAATTTCAAAGGCTTGTTTTCCTCTCTGAAATGCCCGTTAAAGACAGACTACAGATGACTAAGTCTTGTGTCATCCGTGACTTTATTAGGAAAATGTTCTAAGTCCTTCACTTTCCCTGTAATCAGAACTATAATTTCGGCAGGTTATTTTAAGATCAAGATACAGCTAAAGCAGGAAACTCAGTTTTATTCTGAGCTCCAGACATGTCGACACAGCAAAGCAGGGCTCCAGTTTTATAGGCTATCTTCTTACATAAAGCCTAACAC
Source organism: Anabacerthia variegaticeps (assembly GCA_035583185.1). Lineage (NCBI taxonomy): Eukaryota > Metazoa > Chordata > Aves > Passeriformes > Furnariidae > Anabacerthia > Anabacerthia variegaticeps. Next base: position 29,852,232 of record JAWWEW010000078.1, on the reverse strand, counting down.
TGGTATTAAATTCAAGTTCTCTATGAGATGCACCAGGCTGACTACTATCAGATAGCTCTATTTGTGGAATGAAGTGTGGCACAAATGTTTATTTTGATAATCTGTTTATAAGCTACCCCTGTAGAAACAATACAGGCTGAGGATGGCCACTTCCTTCTCTCATTTATTTTTAAATGAATAAGGACAACAATCCTATACCCAACTGAAAGAGAAGAGATAGCGTAACAGCAGAGATGTGCCCTCAAACTACCTAACAGAAAGCTTAAAGCACATGTTTGTCAATGGCATTTGTTTCAAAAAAATTCCAGTAAGTAATAAAATTAACTGTATGGAGACAGACTACTTACTCTTAATTCTGCTAAGACACTTGATCACGATGTAAGCTGTTACACTAATATTATAAAGAAGTACAGACACCCTTCACCTTTAAAATGTAAAAAATATACCTTTAAAATGTAAAAAAGGTCTAACAAAACCTTTGGGAAGACATGCAATGTACTTTAGAAAACTAACGTGTGATGAAATGTAAAAGTAAATTAGCAGCGACACTGCAGCCATGAGGTTTTCTGGAGGCTGTGGAAAAAATAGAACATTGTTAGTACTCCACTACTTTTCAACAGCCTAAAGTGGGCCTCACAGCTAAAATGTCATCTCACATTTGATTTTCTATTGCTAGAATATAACTTAATTAACTCTTTTTTGCCAGTTTGATATGTGTAACTCAATAGAAAATCATTCCTGCTTTTCTTTAATCTCTTCTCATCCTCCCCAAAAGAACCTGAGGTTGCTTATAATATTAATGTGTTACCTTCACCCACACCACATTACTTTCAGCACTGTTTCTTTCTTTCTACTCTCACTTTCTCATTTTTCCCCACTAATGCAGTCTGTCTCCTACCGCTTGTTTCATTCTTTTACTTCTAATGTCTCACACTCTCTTTCCATTCTGCACCATGTACCAAGAAGTACACAAAAAGGAACTGATGTTAACAGAAGGATTGCTTACTGCTCCAGGAATAAAATGATGCTCTTCCCAATGAGAATCCACTCAAGCTTTTATTCTGTCTATCTAGCATTTGTACCTGTGACTTATAGCCATTGGGAGAAGCAACACAGTCCAAATTCATTATTACTTCTATTACTATTGTGGTTATTTATACTGTTATCATTACTATTAATACATATTTGCATATTTCTAAAGCTCTACAAACTAATAACTAGATTATGACCCTAGTGGGAATTACTTGAATGCGAAAGGGAAGGAAAGAATAAAATGGAGCTTCCTTCTCTCTATATCACTTGTCTTTCCTTTGCAACTCAGGAGCTATAATCATCGTAACAAATCATGACTGTAGTTTACGTCAAATTCAAATTGATGATGACTTTTGAAATACTTCCTTTAAAATTACAAAAATCAGGGACTTAAAAAGAAAATCTAATGAGATGGGATATAAATACATGAATGTATTTCCCAAGAATTATTCCAGCTCCAGCTTCCAAAGAGGGTATGTATCAGTCTGATAGCTTTACTTCCAAAGAGTAGAATGGTCTACAAATGAAGCTGACCTGTGTAAGGCTATGAGATATCCTGAAAAAGATAGTCCAAGACTCAGGAAGACACTTTAGTATACAAACTATAAAATAGCTTATTTGTGTGCCTAAGTTACATGTAGAATTATATATGATATTGATTCCAGGCTTTTTATCTGGAATAGTCATCCTTATGTCACTCCAGTTACAGGAATCCCTGTATCGATGTAAATGTTTCCAGGATGAGCAAATGCAAACAGTGAGCCAAGGCTCTTTCACGTATCAGCAAACTAAATACTTTCTTAATCAGAGGCCTTTATTTCATTACATTTGGTTAATGCTTTCAGTAGGTGAGAAGAATTTAGCGGGATGAATTTAATCTGGTAACTTCATTGCACGGTTCATTTCACTTCAGAAAGCAAAGCAGCTTTGAAGAGTGACCACAATAGAGCACCTGGGGCTGGAAAGCAAGCGGATTTGTTGTCCCTGACCTGAGCATTACTAGTAAGGAACACTTCACTGAGTTTCCACTCAAAGGAGTACATTTCTGGCTCTAGGTAAGTTATGTATAAGGCCTAAGCTTCGATGTTCTGCATGAGTAGACAATTGCTGAAGGCAATGAGAAATTGGTCAGTTCTCCTTCCAAGACAGAAACTAAGGAGACAGAGAAGTCTTTTAAAAAACCAGCTAGGCAAAATCAGGATGCACCTCCTTTTATCCTTACCCCTCTTTAACACATTAACATTTATACATGCAAGACTAAGTGTTTTGGCTGCAAGAAAGCCTGATCTCACCATAGCACTCAGGAAGAAGGAGAGGATGGTGAGGTGTCAGCTTGGCTCACTTGTGAGGAGCACCGAAGCACTCCGAGTTCCCTTGTTCTGTCTTGCTGTAAAAGTGACTGCAGAGCATCAGAGTAAGATCTCAAGGGTCCATTTTCCATTAATTAGGGATTCTAACTAAGATGTACAAACAGTATTTACATCTTTGTAGTGCAGACAACTGCCAATTAACTTACTAAAGAAGAAAAAAAATTCTCCTACCTGTCAGAACTGCACAAATAGTGAACCTCTGTTTCTCAGTTCTCCTGAATGTAAGAGACGTGAAATTGCATATCGTTACAATCAGGCTTACATTGAAAACTGAGCTGATTAATTGGAGAGAGGCTGACAGTAAATCATTTCCTCATGGCTGTTTGGAAATTATTGCCAAATACTCAAGGGAGAAACATTACAGCTTCCTCCTCCTCCTTTCCTCCCTTTCTCATCCACTCCACTTCAGCATTACCCTGTTCATTACAGCTCTGTCCAGGCAGTTATTGCAGTCAGCTGGCAAGATACTAAGCTGCTGGTTTTGCTTCTTGTTGCAACTTAAGAAGCTACCAAGAAATGCCACTGAGAGACTGGAATTTTCTAACTCCTGGTTCTTGCAGAAAAATTTAGAAATGTAATATTCACCCCAAAAGTAGCTGGAAGAAAAATTTTTGTTACTCTGAGGTAGCAGGTTTGGGATATACCCATGATCATCGTAATCAAAGTGCACAGTGCTCCTCAAACTTCATTACCATAGTAAATGCTTACTCTAGGAGCTCCCTAGAACAAGTGTGTGAATTATATCTGCACAAGTACCTTAATTCTGACATATCCCAAGTTTCTAATTTTGCAAGCTTCCTAAGCTTGAAAATCCTTTTTAGGTGTTTTTATTGCTATTGTAAGCTAATTATGGATCCAAACGCAAAGTATCCACAGACATTTTGATAATATATCCAAGCTAATCTAAAAAAAAAAAAAAAAGAACATGCTAATGAATACAGAAGGATACTATTTGTATCCAGGATATTTCTGAAATTGTAACAGTGAGTCAGCAAAACAACTGCTTGCATGCTGGAGAAAAGCCACTGGAAACAAAGTACCACTGAAGACAGTTCACAAGAATGGACAGTATTTCACAGAAATATTACAGTATGAATGTGCTTTGTATCAGCTGCTCGCTCTCAGCAATTCTTAACTGAACAGGCTTTAGCAAAAATTCGAAGCAATGATATGTTGGAAGAAAATGTTATGACTGAGAAATCATCTATAACACGTTCACAAAGCCAACAGAGGGCTCAGGTAATTATTCCTGGAGAAGCTCACTTCACCCTGCATAAAGACAACCCACCTTTTACCTCACAAAAAATATTTTGGTTTTAAAAGATGAATAAATGAATGAAACATTTTTTTATATTAACTATGTTAACAGAAGTCTACTCAGACTACAACACTAAGCCCCAAAACTCTGCCTTAAACAACAGTTCCATATAAAGTGAGCATGGTGAAACCTCAAGCCCTTATCTGTTTAATGAGGGCACCATGGATTCATTGATATTCAATATGTTTGCATTTTAAATGCTGTTTGCTTTAGTTCCCATCCATAACACAGCAACAACAATCTCCTATGTTTCGCAAAGGGTGTTGTTTGAATATATTATTAGTTAGGAAAGTTGCAAAAGGTGAGCTCACGAAGAAATTGATAAACATAGCATACTGAGAAGGGTACAAACAGGGTGAAGTTAATAATGCTTGCAGCCAGCCATGGAACAAAGGTGTTATAGAAACATTTTCATCTTTCATCTACTCTGGACATAGATAAAAAGTCCTGTAAGAAGAAAATGTGATATGATTACACAGCTTTTAATCCTACTGCCTTCTTGCACTTTTGTCCTTTCTCAGGTTTTTTATTCATTCTTTGCCACTTCCATCCAAGCCACTCCTGGCTTCTATCATTCATCCAGTTCTGTCCTTCCCACCATGTACCATCTGCTCAGTAGTCCTCAACCAGACAGAGTCTCCTTGGCCAACCAGTTTCCTCCCCATTCAGGTTTTTTTTTTTTCCTTCTCTCCCTTATGCTTCCAGTTTTCAACTCTCCTTTCATCAAAATCTACTCATTAACGTGCTTGGTGATGGAGGTGGAGGGGCCTGCAAGACTGCTGATGGATACAACTGGATCCTGCCTTTGATTCAGGCACCAGGAATTTAGCTGCCTTGCCTTCAAAAACAAGACTGATACAGAGTACAGGAACAGAAATGCTAATTAAAGACAGAATACCTTGCCACAAACTAAAACTTGATCAGCAATTTAAATCTGGCCAACAAAAATAGATTTGCACAGTGAAAGTGAAAAGTCGCCCTTCAGCCACAAATATCACATGCCAAGTTCCTGATCTGAAGCACAAATGGCACTAGAGTTTCACGTTCTAGAAAAAGGTAGAACTTTTCAAGGAGAGAATAATTTATTTTTGCCTAGCCCCATTCTCAAAAAGGGTTGAAATGTTTTGGCCAAAAATAACATGGCGGGGGGGGGGGGGGGGGGCCAGCCCAATTTAATTT
>JAWWEW010000078.1:29744611-29847233 GCA_035583185.1 Anabacerthia variegaticeps | reverse complement strand
CCCCCCCCCCCCCCCCCCCCCCCCCCCCCCCCCCCCCCCCCCCCCCCCCCCCCAGCCACATTTACTTTAGCAGAAAGCTGAATGTCACCTTCACAAGCCTAACAAATATTTACTGTCATTTCTTTCTAAACTATAAATGTCAGTAACACATCACAGTGGTCTAAAAATCTCAAAGATAAACTGGTTTAAAAGTAAGCCTTATCATTTCTGACCACCACTACAATGATGTTTCTGTTCTAATCTGGTACAAAAATGGGCTTGATCAGACAAAACAATACACCTGAACAGTTACTAGCTCCTTCCTGGCTAACAGAAGGCTAAAAATAAAGGGTAATATATAACTTTTGGGACTCCATAATCGTTCCACCTTGCTATCCTAAAACACCTTTTCCCTTGCCTGTTGAAAAGTTCAGGTAATCCAGTTTCAGGAAACTGACAATTTGTCTATCCGGTATAAGGTCTCATACAAACTTCTGAGTCCTTTTGTTTCCTGAACACTAAAATATTTTCACCAAGTTACTTGTAAGCATGAAACCAGAAATTCATTTCCTCTCCTACCAAAGGTACTTCCTCAGAATATCTGTCTCCGCTTTAAGGAACATAGTTTAAAAAAATCACCTTCAGAGGCTCAAATCAAGTTTAAGATGAGGATGAACATCCAACCACTGCCAATGGAAAAAGTCCTTATTAATTTGAAGTCTTGAATACTTATGATCACACAAAACTTTTCAATCTGCTGAGTTAAAGATCTAATGACATTTACTACAACAGCGGAAGTGTAAGACTTCAACATTTTATCACAGCCATTGTAATCATTCATAGAAAATAATAATTAAAAATGATTATACAATCTTTTAATCTCACCTAATTCTTTAAACATAAGGAAATTTTTCTTGACTTACTGTTCTCAGAATCTGAGAAACAAGATTTTCTATATAATGCATTTAGGGAGTGAGGTCCACGTATAATACATACCATTTCAGATTAATGAAAAATGCATGGGTCTCTAAACATCAGAGCTTTAAATACAGGGTATCTGCTATCTTGGATCAGAAAAAAAAACAACCAGCATCTTGCAGGAGAAAGTCCATACAGTGCTCAACAGGCATAACACATTATTTTATTCCTAACTTTACTTATCAAGAAATTATTTCCAGACTTAGAAAATTGAATAAACTATGGCCCTCTCTCCACAATGACCTCTGTGCCTGTCTTGGGGCTCCTACCGATGGCATGATCACAGTGCAGTAATGAAACTGGGACAACAACTTTCCTTTACTTCTCTGCTTACTTACAGCAAAGTAGCTTCAGCAGCAGGGAGCTCAGCACAGCCTGACTGCTGAGCATTTTCTCACTTCTCCAGCAACAACGGCAGTGTAGGATCAGGTGTCAGAAAAAAATGCATAAGAATATATAGTTTTGCAGAGGCCGCAGGCTCAGCTGCACACAGCAGCCTTGGGGCCTCCATTCTAAAGATAAAATATTTCCTGAAAGACTGAAGTACATCATCATGTGATTTTGTTCTTTCTATAATAAGTAAGAATAATACTTAATTTCATGCTTCCCTTTTCAAGTTCGTAAAGTATGTAAGCCTTCACAGATGCATAGCATTTGTTTCTGGCCTACATACAAGCAAATGAAACTTCAAATCAGAGAGTAACTTTTTCTGAATATTTTTCCATATATAAAGACAAGTGATTGAAAGAAAAAGGCAATTTAATTCCAGACTTTACCATCTGGCGTCAGATATAAATTAAGATCATTAATTCTGGAACAGCAGTAGATGTTTAGATTTTGGACAAGTTGGATATCTATCCATAGCTATGTGAATAACTGATCAACATTTTGTATTATTTAGGAGACAAAGTCAAAACATGAAGTGGACAAGAACTGGCATCCGTCTACCAGACATGCCCTAAGGAACACTGTGAGAAAGTGTCTGTTAACAGTATAACTGAAAGCTCTTTGTATTTCATGATAAATTATCCAAGTAATTTGAATCAATTCTAAAATCTGAATACACAAAATGCAAATATTTTTCTCCCCAAATTATAAACTATTTTCTAGGTTTTTTTTTTCTTATTTTCTCCCCTCATAAGAAGAGGTTTCACCACATCAAGGGAGAACCCAAGCATTCCAAAGGTGTTATTACTACATTCATAGCATGAATTGAGAAAGAACAAGGGGAAAATCACAATAGAAATTATGAAAAAAAGTTGATCTTAATCTTATTTAATTTAAATTTAAATTTAATTTAAATTTAATTTTAGGAAAGGTCAACATGAAACCTTGTCGGTCAAGAAGGTGAAATAAATAAAGTGATAAGGACTTTTTACAGTGCAAGACAGATGCCTCTTGGCAAAAAAAAAATATATTAAAGTATTTATGGACAGCTCATTCAAAACATAACAAACATTAAATACTGAAATGTGTCACTATGCATGCCAAATAACTAGACTTTTCATCTTAGTGCCATTTTCACTCATTGGAAATCTGATGGGCCACAGATTGCTTTCTTTAGTCTTTCATCTAAAAAATCAAAGTAAACATGCAAGTGCCATCTCAATAATCTTGGGAAATTCACAGTAATTTTTTCTCAATTTAATTTAGTCCATGCCAATTTTCAACACACTGCAAAGTTCTTTATTCATTTAATGCAAAGAGACCTTATAACTAACACAAACAAATCCTATACATGTTAAACATCCTTCAGGCCAAAAAATCCCAAGCCAGACAGATTATAAACACTGTCACCTTACTTCCTTCATGATGGGAGGAGTACATTTGCGTCTACAAGGACCACTGTGTGGTTACTATCATTTCCCAACACCCTTGAGCTTTTCTGGCAGCATAAAGCAATGCAATTCAGGAAGTCCAAGCAGAGGCAGCTCTGCTCTCAACCACATGGGTCATACCAGAAAGAAAACCATTAGAAACACCTTTTATGGCACATGAGATACAACTTTCTCAGGAAGGAAAACAGACTTAAGGGTGACAGAGGAGAAGATCATGGCAAGCCCTGTGAAGAAGAAAAATACAGAAATACTCTGTTTTATGCAGACTGCAAACAGACAGGTCTGTACTAAAGTTTTCATAAATTAAATCAGATCTTTCATTTCCTAGCTGTCTAATCTCTTAGGAAGGCTGGATTTTTCCCAAAGTACATTTGTTTCATCTAAATGAAATTATTAGTACCTGGAAAATTGTCACTATTCAGACACTAGCATGTAAAATCTGAAAACCATGGAGTAAAATTAGGCAAATTACTCCAGGAGGCAGCCAGTGCCTGCTCCACAGAGAAGACAGGCAATTACCACTGATTTCCAAGCTGCAACCAGCACTCTCTTAATAACTTATCTCAAATCCAGGAGGAGCAGAGGCATCCAGTCTACCTAACAGCAAGCACTACAAGGTTTCAAAGGTGGACCACTGAGTGAGAAGTTGTTCTTCCAGCACCGCCACCTGGCCAAAGAGGGAACATGGTGTTGAGTGAGGCTCAGAAGGTATACAAAAGGTAAATATAAATCAAATGCTGTCCTCTGCCACACAGGATCTTAATTTTTTTTTTTCTCTATTATCCACATGAAATAATATCATCAACTATGTTATTAAGACAAATTCTACAAAGCTGCAAAAATTAATAGTTAAGAGGTACAGAGGAAAGACAGAGAAAAGGGCTAAATACTAACTAAATGTCTGACAGAATAAAGGCCCATGTTCTGAGGTATTATACACTGGATCCAATCCACTAATGGTTAAAAATCTCAGGATCAGGTGGGCCCAAAAGCCCGTAATTCAAGAGGAGACTCTGCTTAATTTAACAGCAGTAGAGATGTCTAGTAGTGCTAATAGTTCAAGTGTATAAGGCTGGATTGCATGTTAGACAACATTTTACTTATTTATTTTTCTCATGATATATAAAAGCCTATGAGTACTGGGAAAACCACAGTAAGTCAGATCAAGTAAGTGGAATGTCATTTGCAGAGGTCTAAATGCACCTGCACAGTTTTTCACACTTAATTGATTTCTGCCTCTCTCTCACACAGTCTCCAACATATTTGACACCACCTTGAAAGAAGTCTGGTCTTTCAAGCTTCCTCCGCTGCTCTTGATGGCATGGTGTGACATGACTTCTTTTAGCTGGGTTATAGCGAAAGAATCTCATCAAAAAATTTTAAATTGCAAAATAAATGTCCAGCATCAGGAAGCCTCCTAAACACACTGAACTAAAGGAGGAACAAAGGTACACATGTAAAAGTGCTGACCTAGACTAGAACCATATTGTTTGGAGAGATCTACAGCTGTGGGCAATAAGATAGTTGCAACACTCCATTCTGGGGTTTGTGCCCTATCTCCCCCTTTTTTCTTCTGTCATGACTGAAGCAGGGATCGCTTTGAAGCACGCTAGCTCCCAACCTACAAAAGCTACTTCATTCTAGTGAAAACAGCAGTACCCAGCAAACTGTTCATGTCCTGATATCATGTACAATTCACAGAAACTATTTAGCTTACCCAGAAACCTAAGGTTAGTTTTCAAAAGCTACCTTCTCACAGAGGGACTGTTGAGAATAGAGGACTTCTTCCTTCCGTCCTGAAAAAATAATAGCAAGAGACTCTGCTACTTTGATTAAAATAATATGACTTTAAACCCAACTAATAAATGATGTTATAATTGACTAATAACATTTTTCGCCTTAATCTGGGCTAAACTGCTCACTAATCTTGGAAAGAATGTTGTATCTATATAATCTTAGGCGAAATTAACAACTACTATGAAATGTGGGCATTATAAAATGTAACAGGTAAGAAAACTAAAAAAAAACGTTTGCACCAATAAGTCTAGCCCTGTAAATTTTGTAACACAACTGCATCTAAGAGTAATTTTAATCTGTAGCCAAATAGCTGTAGTTGGTGCTTTAGAAACTGCCTCAGCCTCCTACCTTAGTTATTTATGTCTCTGGTCTCGACAGCTCTTATTGACAGAAAAAAGTTCTAACATCTAACCTAAACTTTGCTTTTGCTTCAGGCTATTATTCCATGCTTCACCATCTTTTGAGAACAAATAATTCCCTTCCTTCATTTATATTGTTACCTTGAAGTTATTTATAGCCAGTGCCCATGTCCCTCGAGCTCTCTCTGTTACAGGCTATAAATATAGGTCCCTTAATCCCTCTTCATATGTTTTATTCTCTAGTATTTATACCAGATTTGCAATCTTTATATTTCCTTTTTATTTTAAACTCTTTGGACCACAACTACAGACAGGATTGAAAATGAGTGGTGAAGCAAAAAAATAGTTGTTCATTTTAAATATTGCTTATACCAGTGTAACTGTGAACACACAAGGCAAGGTTGAAATGCATAAACTGCTGTAATTGCTTTAATCTCCTGATATTTTTAAAATTAGTTATTTTGAATTTAAAATTTCTAATGTTTTGTCTTAACAAAAATTATTCTAGCCAAATGAGAACCATGTAATTTTAAAAGAAAAAAGGGGAAAGAGATATTCTTTCCCCATATGTTCTCTAAGAAACTATATGCAATCACAATTGAGTCAATTTTTGTTTAAGATTAACTTAAGCTTAATGTCATAGATATTCAGGGAACAAATCAAGTTTGATGCAAACTGACTTTGTAAGATGCAGTTGCGAGCTTTGAATTCTAATTGCATACATATCCTGAGACAAAAGCATTACAAATTCTTCCAAAGGGTTAACAAAACAGTGACAGAAAAAGGGTCTGGATTTCACTGGGGCTGTGACATTTGGTACCAGCCAAGGATCTGGTCCACAGACTTATCTGGACTTGCAAAATGTCGTCCTTCATACGGTGCCTCACTGGAATTTGTGTCCTGTTCTGGAACTTTATGTGAAGTTACAAGAACTCTATCACTGATCAGAAACAGTTTTAAAGAGTGCAAAACAGAAGGGAAATAAATATTCTTTTGGAATTTAAAAAAAGGCTGATAGTGCAGTGAGGCAACAGTAATTGCTATTTTAATAGAGGTCTGGAAAGAAGAATAATGGAAACAAAGATTGACTGGATTAAAAATCACAGATGAAGCAAATCTCTTCAGGATATTTCATGGAATGCTCTGAGGAATGCCAGAGGTCCTCATAAAGTTTTGTGATTGGGAAAAAAAATACAATAGTTCACTCATTTTTTAAATGTGCACAGTAATTTCTATTGGGAGGAATGAGTGGAATATACCTTACTGTGCTTCATTAACCTTAATATAACCTTAAAAACAGATGGCTGTCATTGCAGACAGCTCCATGACAACATCTGGTCAATGTACAGCAAGATTCAAAACTCAAAAGTACAGAAAGCAGGATAAAAGTAAGTTTTCATATTCATCAATGAGGCTTTATCACCAGGAATATTTCAGTTCTGTTATCCGATCTCAAAGGGAACCATATCAGAAACAGGAAAAGACTAATTGGATTTAAGATGATTAAGAGCTTGGAAAGACTTCCATAAGTAGAAAGAGTCTGATTTTCATTTGTGCTACTATGCTTTTTTTTTGCATGGAACACATACTATTTATATCCACCTAAGCAACCATTCATCTATATTGGAAGAGGAAAACCATATTATAAATGAGAATTATTTGCATAACTACAGGGCTTCTGGGGAGTGCAAGTAAGGGTTATATAAAAACAAAGTAGATTTAGTGCAGAAATGGAAGATTAATATATACAGCCTTTCTCCTGCAGAAAGTAACTACTGTCTTCCTGGTAAACTCTGAAATTGCTTTCAGAATCATGAAACTTAAGCATCTGAGCATGTTCTCTAAGGAGAAAGATGAATTTTCTTCTCTTTGCTGAGCATTTGGACAATTAGTCAAATACCTGACAGCTGGATACAATGTATTACTTCCTATATGATTGTTACTAATGCTTCCCTTTTTCCATTCTGTCCAGCTGGGGACACAGTTTGTGGCTGTCATCAGTTCCGATGTACACTTTCACAGCAAAGCAACAGCAACGAAATCTCTCCCCTTTCAGATATGGCATCTTTATGTCTTGGGAATCTGGAAAGGTCCCAGCTAATTGCAAGCTGCTGGGCATTGTCCTGATTTTCAAGGGGAAGAAGGGGGACCCTGGAAACTACAGGCCTGTCAGTCTCACTTCAGTGTCCGGTAAAGTTGTGGAGAAGATTATTCTGGGAGGTATGGAAAAACATCTGAAAGACAACATTGTCATTGGTCACAGCCAGCACCACCTCATGAGAGGAAAGTCCTGATTATCAAACCTGATTTCCTTTTATGACAAAGTAACCCACCTAAATGATCAAGGGAAGCCAGTGAATGCAATCTTTTGGATTTCAGCAAAGCTTTTGATACAGTCTCCCACAGGATCCTTCTGGACAAACTGTCCAGCCCACAGCTGGAGAAACACATCATGTGGTGGGTGAGCAATTGGCTCACGGGTAGGGCACAGAGGGTAACAGTGAATGGGGTGACATCAGACTCGTGACCTGTCACTAGTGGGATTCCACAGGGCTCCATCTTGGGCCCTGTGCTCTTCAACATCTTCATAAATTACTTGGACACAAGACTGGAAGGGACACTGAGCAAGTCTGCAAGTGACACAAAACTGGGAGGAGCTGTTGACTCCCTCAAAGGCAGGGAGGCCCTGCAGAGAGACCTCAATAAATTATAGGACTGGGCAATCACCAACCCTATGAAGTGAAAGCACCCGATTCTGCACCTAGGGTGGGACAACTCCAGATGTACGTACAGACTGGGGAATGAGATGCTGGAAAGCAGTGCCACAGAAAGAGACCTGGGGGTCCTGGTCAGTGGCAAGTTGAATCTGAGTCAGCGGTGCCCTGGCAGCCAGGAGGGCCAACCCTGTCCTGGGGGGCATCAGGCAAAGCATCGCCAGCCGGTCAAGGGAGGGGATTGTCCTGCCCTGCTCTGCACTGGGGCGGCCTCACCTTGGATATTGTGGGCAGTTTTGATCACTGCAATATAAGAAAGACACTAAGCCATTAGAGAGCATCCAAAGGAGTGCACTGAAGATGGTGAAGGGCCTTGAGGGGAAGCAGTATGAAGAGTGGCTAAGGGCACTTTGTTCAGCCTAGAGAAGAGAAGACTGAGAGGAGACCTTACTGCAGTTACAACTTCCTCATGAAGGGAAGAGGAGGAGCAGGCCCTGATCTCTTCTCTGTGCTGACCAGTGACAGGACCTGAGGGAATGGCCTGAAGCTGTGTCAGGGAATGTTTAGGTTGAATACTAGAAAAAGGCTCTTCACCCAGAGGGTTGCTTGGTATTGGAACAGGCTCCCCAGGGAAGTGATCACAGCACCAAACCTGATAAGAGTCCAAGAAGGGTTTGGATGACACTCTCAGGCACATGGTGTGACTTTTGGAGATGGTCCTGTGCAGGGCCACGAGTTGGACTCGATGGTCCCTGTGGGTCCCTTCCAATTCAGCAGATTCTGTGATCTACTTTGGCTGTTGCTGTGGAGAGCACAGTCATTTTGAAGGGTTCTGATCCAAAAAACATCTGCACTTTGTGTCGCCAGGCTCAGCACAGCATAGTGCCAGCCTTGAGAGCCAAACTGTGCCTTCAACTTGAAACTGCACTCAGTAAGAAATTTACAGCAACTGTGGCAATTATATTATCCATCTGATCTGCATTTGCTAAAGTGCCAGCATCAGTTAATTATTTTATGGCCTTTGGTTTACATTGGGAAGTACTTGATACCAATACCTAAGTAGCAACTAGGAAACAGCATTACACAAAGGAAAATTTTTCTCCTATAACTTGAATTCTACTGATTTCCAAGTTGTCTGGGAAGTCTAAGGACATATCAGGGCACTCTCAGGTTACAAAAGGTAAAGGAGGATAAGAGGGACTACAGTGGGAGAATCTCTGGCAAAACATTTTCTCCAGATATAAAGAATGGAGAAGAAATTGAATACAACAGCCATGAAGGCTTTCCTAGTACAAACTCTTAAAAGGGCACTGCACTAGGACTGATACAGTTTTGAGGTGCAGACAGCTACTGGCTCCAGAATTTTGGTGCAGGTTAGGGTAACAAAACAATGTATGCTTCCAGGGTACTTTCATACGAACAGGTGAAATGCCCTATGGATGATGAAGGAAAAACTATTGGCAGCTTTATAGGGACTGAATTAGCATAACTTCTACTTAATGGTAAAGTGCTATACAGTTCACTAGAGTTTAGCAAGGTGCTAATTGAGTGTGAAATTTTAGGCTCCATCCTTCAAATGTTGAGAGGAGCAAGGCGTACATTCTTCAGAAGATTTGTCAGGCAGAAGTTTGACATATATTTGGGGCCACATTAAGCCAGAGCTAAAGTTGAAAGGAATGGTTGTCTCTCCCTTCTCCACTCATGGCCCTGCTGACCCCAAGGATGATGCCCTCCTTCCCCACACTGCAGCACACACTGCAGAGGGACGAGATACTGGGAGGTCACATTTTAACCAGAGTCAACTGCTCACTCCATCAGTCCCAATGGACACATGAACACCTGTGCTGGTACAAGCCATGTGACTGTTCAGCAGAAGAATGAGAGCCCAGGATGATGCAAATGATGGAACTGCTGCTCCTTCCCAGCAAGGCCAGCTGTCACCTCAACAGACTTTGCTCACTCCTATGTACTGAGACCTTACATCTATATTACCACAGACATAGTATTTACAGGTAACAAAAGCAAAAAAAACCCAAAACTTTAAAAAGGAGAAAAAGGAAAATTAAGAAAGGAATAGTCCAGATTTCTGCACTCACTCATGTCTTTCTGAGTCTGCAGGATAACAATAAAGCCTAAGTGGCTGCTAATGTTTAAAACCTGCCCTGCACCTAGAGTTCCTAGTCACCATCAGAACAGATCTAGCACCAATATCCCCTAGAGGAAATAACACAATCAGATCCCTAAGAATGAGTTCCTGAGGCCTTTGGGAACAAACGTGCTGCTGCCCACCTCTGGGTACCTGCAGATGAAGAACAGCAGACAGAGAAGCAGGTTTATGGGATGTGCATCCACCTTCAGTAGCCTGCTAGGCCTGCAGGACAAGAAAAATCATTTTGTCTTAGGCACTCAAGCTTACCTGAACTAAACTGTGAAACTTAGAGTTCCCCAAATTTTTGACAGACTTTAATAAAGCCATACCAGACTATCCTCAGTGAAGAGAGACAGAGACATTGGTGGTAAGTCCACCTATATACATCTTTGCAAGTATGTATGCGTACCAGTAACAACTAGAGATGCGTGACCAATTACTGGAGAAGGCATTCGTTCTTTGACAAGATTTGAGAGGTTTAGCCCAGCAGTTATTTTTACCTAAATATTCCCATTTCTAACCGTTTATTTTCTAAACAAATTAGTTGTGTCAGTATTACCATCCTTAATCATCCATAGCATCACCATTACTTAATTCAGCTGCACTAGCATTCCTTCGTTATTTCTTTGCCCATAGCCCTTTGATGCTGTCATTTGTAATTTCTCTTTTCTCAGTAAGTTCCCCAGCTGCCCCATTATCACCCTGTATACATTGGCACACGAAGAAAGAAAAAGAAAAAACCACAAAAAAACCCAAAACATGACCAGAAAATAAGCACAGAGCTCAGAAAACTCCCTACTAGGTCAAGCAGAAAAGGCAAGACAGGGATGGTGCAGCTAGCAGAGGGATGGAAATTTACGGCAAAGCTCTGCTGAGATTGCTCTGTGGGTTCTTCAGGAAAGCTGAGCTACATTTGGAGGGAAAGAGTTCAGGATGGTGAGATGCAGCAGAATTTATAGTGTCTGCATAAACAGACTCTGTGTCCTACACCTCTCCTTCTCACAAACCTCAATCACAGACCAAAAAATATGAAAAATAATCTTTAAAATGGCAAGAGAAATTCCTAGTTTATGTGTCATTACAAGAGTAACACAGCCCCGTGTTAACAAATTTTGTTGATTCTAAAATATTTCTACTTTTCCATGTATTTGTCATGATGGCACTGAAGATTTCTTTGAAACTTCTCTTAACCCAGTTGATTGCCTTCCTAACTGTTTTCACCTATATCTGTCCTGTGTTCATGGACAGTTAGAACTGTACTTAAAAATCCCCTCGTTTCCACCTCCCACATAGTCCTCCAGCATCTTCAATGCCTTTCCCACCCTCCCTCACAACAGCATTTTAACATAGGAAGTGCTTGTATATCTCATCTCTGCCCTACTACTCCAATTATAAAATTCTCTCATAATTTCTTCAAACCTCTTTTCCTCCTGCTAGTCTTTTTTTTAGAAAACCTAATTAAAACTTAATGTATACTTTTATTGACAATTTTGTACTGTAACAATAGAGTAAAACTTTCTTCTTCTGAAATAGATCCCATAGGAAAAACAGTGACAGCAAATAAAAGGATGTCAGCTTTCTGATGTGTGCATGGGAAGGAAGGGATCTGTTCCACTTTATTTCAGCAGCTGCTGTGCAAGGATTTTTATGATCAGCATTTTAAAGCATCCTAGTAATTTCCATATAGTCCTTTGACATTATGTATGTCCATGTAATAGAAGCTATGTTAATATAAACCTATGTTAATTATAAATAAAATTACTCATGATTTTCCATTTGCTATTTCTTACACCATTCTGAGCCTCATACTAATTCCGTCACTATTCATGTCGGCGTGAAATCTCAAAAAAATCTAGATATTTCACTTTATGTTTCGTTGCGATATTGCAATATATATATTCTTTTAGGAATTTTAAAATTTCAAGGACAGATTCAAATTAGAATATCAAAAACTTGACCAGTCTTGGAGTTTTACTTCTTTTGTGTCCATAAAAAAAAGACTTCACAAGGCTTAGGAAAAATACATGCTTTTCAACAGAGATGTTTATCTAGAGATCAAGCAGATAAAGGAAGAAAAGAAAGAACTTACTGTATCTGCAAGAAATGGAGTTGTGCACAGGTAAATAAAAGACCACCACTAACATTTTACTAAATAAAAACAGGGGTAGGAAATTTCAAAACAAATTTTTATCTAAGATCAAGTGCTAACAGACTGTTTTCCTTACTCCCTCTCATATTGTTACAGCATAATACCAATAAGGTGGTGGCCTTGGGCACCAAGAAAGAATAAGGAAGCCTGGATTAAGAACAGAACAATTGGGGGAAATTATTAAATTAACATTAAACTTTCTCATTATTCCATTCCAGACTTCACTGAAATTCAGTGACTGCTGTTCCTCACTCTGGCATGGATACCTTCAACCACAGGGACCATGAAAGAGAACAATAGTCTTTGGTTGTAAAAACATGATTTATGTATTTGGCATTTTCAAAGAATTCATTCGCTTACTTCTTGTCTCCCTTTGATGATACTGAGTTTCATTACTAGAAAGAACATATTATCATTAGAACAAAGCATCCTGCATTTCTAACATATTCATCCGCAAAAGACTTCAATTCTTGACGCCCTTGTCATGTTTGTATACTCCAAGCTGGAAGGAGTTTACAACCATGCAACACAAAACAAATAAAACAAGTGTGTTGGCTATGCTGGGATTACACTAAATGCCAAAGTACCTTTACCATCATGCACAGAACTGCCAGGCTGACAACAGGAAATGAGCTCGTTGTTATATAATGGGAGTTAAACCAGCACTGTTATCATTCAACCTTCCACTGACTTTGCAAGCCTTTTTACACCAGTAACATTTTAAAGTAGAACTAATCTGGTGCCTCCTGATTACACACAGAATCTGCACAAAGACAAACACAGCATTTATTTAGAGCAGAAAGCTAAAAAAGAAAAGATGGAGTTCACTAGATAATTCTAACCCATTAATATTTCACTGTTTTATAAATTGACAGCTTCCTGAGCAACAACCACAGTCAGAGGCTGCCCTGACAGCTAAAGATCTACTTCACTATTTTTGCTGCTCTTCACTAAACTGTCACTAAAAGCTAAAAGCTTGCTCCTAGTGACACACATGCAAGCACAAAGATCCCAGTGAACTTCCCTAGGAAAGAATGAGCCTCACTGTGTTCTTGAACAACACCCCTGCTTTAGGTTTAAAGTTTTTCTACTGAGCAGAAATGTTTGTGAAGCAGTCATAAAGAGCAGTTTGCTAAAAATGTGTCAATTTGCTGAAGCTTCCTGTTATATCTCATGAAAACCACCTAGAAAGCTAATTGTACCGCAGATACCACTTTTATGTAACAAAACTAGAGGGGTCCATTTTGGAGAAGCTGTGTGCATATGTGACATGTTCACACTGAACATGGAGCTTGACAGTGCCGGGCCCTAAAAATAGCACCTGGTTATCCTTGTTCCTATCGGCAAGCCCAACCCTGTCTCTGCTCTGTCATTTGGTGCATCAATCTGGCATCCCTCTGCCTCCTCCAGAAGAGACAGGAGCAGTGGTACCCTGAGGTACCTTGTTTTAGTAGAGGTAAGATGTTTGCATCTGCTGTAAGCACACATTTTAAACAAGATCCCTGTCCCTCAGCAGGCAGTTATCATGTTGTTTTGGCAGCAGGAAGGAATCTGTGGTTTTTCTTGAATGTTACTCTTCTTTATTTAAACTACCAGAAATAAAGCAAAAATGACAGAATGCTCTGTCTATAAATAATCATTCCGGTGTACAGTTATATTAGGAGGTAACTCAGATGGCATGATAACGCCTAACAGGCTAATCTTAGACCTGTAATGCCATAAGATGAAAATAACTAGGCTAAGAATAACTGACCCAGAGGAGTCAGCCTGTTAAAGAGATCCACAGAACAAGGCATTTTAGATTTTCATGCTTTTAACAGTAATATCTGCTGATTAGTTTCTCCCTGGTATTTTGGATTGTACACAACATATAGAAACTCTACCCCCAGTAGAGCTGGGAAAGGTTAAAATGCAGCAACACCTGAAACCTCCCCTGTCATCTACACCAAAACCTGAACTGAATTTCTATATACATATACTTTGTAGACTACCCATCTATTCTGTTTTCCCACAGCTTTTGCTTTCTCTGCAAAGACTGTAGAGAAGAAAGGGACTGAGCAGTTGGTACAGAAACAGGGGTCTGATTAAAGCTTTGGCAGCAGGACGAGTTACAAGCATTCCTCATATCTAGTGCAAACCTTAATGAACTAAATGAATTCCACATATAGTTTTACAGGATGGAAGACTGTAGCTGAGACTGTGTGTTTGAGTGCAGCAGAAACCAATACGTATTATAAATATGAACAGCTAAAGGAAAAAGCTCTTTCCCTATAACGAGATTTAGCTCAACACACTAGAGAAAGGGAAGCCAGTATCCTAGTGCCAGCACTACTGCACCTCTGTGCTAAATGCAGGGTGTTTAATGGTCTCTGGAAAGACGTTGAAAGAGGTTTTGAAGTACTGTTCTGCATACTTTTTTTATTTACTTCCCAGCTTTTGTAACTTGCTATTCCTGTCAATCTTGTACTTTGAAATTCTTACTCCAGGGTTTTCCCACAACCTATAAATATACCTCGTAATAGAAAGCAAGGCTGTCAGGTAATCACATGGATTCAGAAGCTTGGACTTCAATAAAGAAAAAGAAAGGAAAGGCAATGTCAATTGTTATGCCATTAGACACATGAAACTGGCAACACTGGTCTGTTATCAATGTCTTCTCAATAACGTAAAACATGAAGAGTCATTGCATTTTACAATTTTTTGTTCAACTGAACTCATAACTGATGTCTTGTCCAGCATACATTGCTGCGCACAGCCTCAGCCCAAAATCAGTGAGATTTTAACTACAGAGGACCTGCAGGTCCGTGTTGCTTGTTTCTTCTCATTGTATTAATTGTTATAGGGCTAAGGCCTTGTTCTTCTGTAACAACTAATTCAAATACTTCAGATATTACCATGAAGCAGTAGATCTTTTTGTACCTAGCCTTTACAATGGACATTGAAAAAGCCATTCCAGCTATTATCCAGAACTTCCCTGTACTGAATTTCCACACTCAATTTTTTTTATTTCTCTGCAGAGAATCACAAAGCCAAAACTCAGCATATCTATTCTCATTCTCTCTGCTCCCTGTGATGAGATACCAGATATGCAACATCTTGCATCTGTAAGAAGTTTATGTTACCTGATTCAGATATGTAAATATGTCAAGATTTTCACTAATATCAGAGTAAAACTTTAAATGAAGCTGCTTTCTACAGGTTCTTCACAGGAACAGTTGAGCAGGTAAAGTTTTGTTTGGCCAGAAAAAAACAGGAGAGCAAATACCGAAGAATTTTCCCTCAAGGCAATATAAATCCATGTGTACAACAAATCACGTGTATGCAAGGTCATGCAGACGCACGATACATACAACACAAAGGACAACATTTTACTGAGGGAAAATAGCTCTTAAGGACCTGTCAACCCATGTACAGTATGAAGTGTGTAGCATTGATTCTGCCATTTATATTCTAATGACACAGCTTGAATTTCCTGACTGGTGCAGAGAATAAAATACTTTACATTCACTTACTACATTTGTGAAATTGCAGGTGTTTTACAAGCCTGTAGGTAGATGAAGTCAATCAAACTAATCATTCTGAATCATTATATTCCCTTTAGAATAGTTTTGCTCTATTGATTCCTAAGCCTGACAGGTATCATTTTCTGTATTTCACTGAAGGGTTAGCTGATGTAAGCAGGATTGTGTAACTTGCTCAGGTCACCTGTCAGCCCACTGACAAGCAAAGCTTTAAGCTCACCATCTCCTTGAACTCTTGATTTTTCAACACAACAGCTCTGGGCAGGAAGCAGAAGATGCCTTATCCAATAAAAGGCAAGGTGGAATTCAGGAAGGCCACTGCAAGTTTGTACGTCAAGGTATGGCCAGTGGAGCAAAATTAGCAACCTTGCCCTTTGGAGAAACAGCACAGTATATTAAATCACCAGAAATTAATGTACTTGGCTTTACTTCTTGAAGTTCCAGGTCTACATATATCGTGGCTGTGTAGGTTCTTCCTTCTCCTTCACACAACCGCCATTTATTTGAGTGGCCCTGTACTGGTTATTTATTAACTACGTTTTAATGAGTGTTCTTCCCGTTGACTGTGCTGAACCAAATGCTTCTTTTTCAAGGACTCAGGGTTTATTACCTGTATTGTGGTAGGATGAGAGGCCAGCTGAATGTGAGGGTCCACTGTGGCATTGCACACACATGGAAATTGAGGGGTTTTTTGTAAAATAAAAGGGACAGCATAGATAAATAGTAATTCCAGGTAAATAAGAGGCTTTAGACTCAAGATTTATTTTTTAAATTGTGAAACTAAGATTATTATGGTATCAAACAAGAATACATCAGCATCATTTTCTTAAATAAAGATGCACAGCACTTGCTGCTGCATTTTAGAGCAACAGTACCATGTGGGAGAATCTAGTTCAGTCTTCCCAAGATAGCTGAAACTGCTCTCTGCAGTAAGGTGTAGGTGTCTGCAAATTACACAGCTTCTTGAGTCAGTGCTGATCTAGATTGCTCCATTCATAATTAGACTTTTGATTGGTACCTATCCAGATCATCTCATTCATAGTATGACTTACAAGCAGGGATGGAGACAGACAGGCAAAGCAGTAATTGAGGGAATACCAGGAGAGCTGTTTCACATGACAGAAGTAATTCCTATGTCTGCTATTGTCAGAACGTTCTTAGACATTCTGCTGTGCAAATACGCATTCACTGAGCCTGTCCTCTTTGGAGACCACTCCAGCCCCGTTTAAAATCACAGTTGCATAATACATGTGCATAGCATCTGGATACCAGCAAACCTAGAAATCCATTGACTGTTTCAAATTATTCTTGAAGTTTTTGAAGCAAGCACATTAAGGGTGCAAATTGCAAATGTTCAGGGATCTGTTCTTTTCTTAAATATGGGCAACTTTTTAACCTGACTAAAAGTCACACATAAGCGAAGACAACTTTAAAGTAAGGACACTGCGATAAGCAAAATTCAAATGCCTGATTCTAGCTACTGCAAACACTAGTGAGTATCATGCCCTGGCTATTTCTTTCTTCCCTATATGCAGCATAAAGGGAGACAATACCTGAAAAGTTCCCAGGCCTGATACTGCAAGACTCTGAATTTGAGGGAGGAGAAGGTAATCAGGAACAGCACCAGGCTTTGTGGTTTCACATGACATGAATTGAAGACTATGTACAATATCAACTACTGCCAGTCTACTTGTGTCTTTTAAAGGCCAACTGAAACACAGACGAATAATTCGTGTTGTATAGAATATATATGCTTAAACATCTTTTATCTAGATAATGTTCTTGATTAAGGTTTTGGGGTTACTTATTTTAGTCTAAAAAACCCATCTATTCTACTTGGCACTATAGAGGAAATTCTATATGTTTAGGAATACCTAATGTACTATCAGATAAAAATCAGTGGTTACATGATATTCTTGTTTCCAGTGAAGAAAAGCAGAGCTATAAACTTACAGAAGATTACTTCTTTTTTCCTGAGTTTCAAATGAAAAAAATTGCTGTTACTCATGCAAAATTAGTTGGCAGTTACAAGGCAGCATAGTGAGATAAAAACTCCAGATTTTTACTTGTGTACAGTTAACTTCAACTTGACATAGTACTAAGAAAAACAAACCAAAAAACCCCCAACAAACAGGAGGGAGAGGAAGCAGTCTTATCTCTGACCAATACAAAAGTGCTGGAAACCTGTTGAGCTGTGCAGGAAAACTAAGGAAAAGTAATAAAGAAAGGCAGTAATTCTTAAACAAGATATTGATACTCTAGCTGGCCTTCCAGAAGTGTAACACTTTGAAACTTTTGCTTTTACCCAGTGTCTTTGCTGGAGCTTAATTGTTCATACTTATAAACACATCTTCACCTGATTTGTGTCCTTGACAAAGGAACCGTAAACTGGTGATCAACCATCTAAAACTGTATGTAGAAAAAGGAAGACAAGCAGAACTTTAAGCTCTTTTTCTATAAAGCAGGAAAATAAAGGGTTTTTTTTAAACAAACAAACAAACAAATATGGTCTCAACAGGTGTACCAGAACAAGTAACGTGTGAAAAGAAGCATGGTCTACACGCATAGTTCTTTTTAAAAATTGAGTTGAGTTTTGTAAAAGAAGAAAAAGAAATAGAAAAAGAAAAACAAGAAAAAAAAAACAAAAAGAAAATAGCAAAGAAAAAGCAGAAGGAAAAGGAAAAAGAAAATGAAAAAGAGGACAGAAAAGCAGGCATAAACTAAGACTAAAGTACCTGTAAACAATTCAACCTGCATCCTAGATATGGGTCCTCTATAAAGCTAACTTTATGAAGAACAAAGTCACAAACCTAGGTTTAAAAAGAGTTTCAGCCCAATAAAAACAGAAGTGAAATTCACAGAGAGTTTAGGAGAGAATAGGCAAGAGTAGCCTGAAATTTTGACTTTTTTTAACCTGTCTAAATTGATAGCTGAATGGCAACAACTCTTCCAGCTTAATTCCTCCTCGGTACATCACTTGCAGGTCTCAAACACAGCTAACAGCAAAACTAGAAAATACAACAGTATCTTCAAATACATGAGGAAACATGCAGTGTTCTTTCAAAGTAGCTTTGAAATATCTTCATTAAATAACACATCCAATTTACATCTCAGTGAGTCATTACATATAACTACCACTGCCAGGTTAACAAATATTTTTAAAGTAACAAAATAAGTCATGCAGTTTAAAGACATTTTAAAGTAACACTGTAATGAAAAGAGAAAAGGATTGGTATTAAAGTCCCTTCATATGCAAACTAGGGAAAAGAAAACTCACAGAAAGAGCAAATCCTGTTTACAACAGACATATGATTACAATTGCCTATGAGGGGCTCTAAGTGCAGCCTCCTGACAAGGTCTGTCTGAGGAAGCCTCTCCCCGTGCACAAGCCTGTACCATGAGCCCGTTTTGCAACCACGCAACAAAACAAACAAGGAAACCCAAACTAGATTTCAGCTGTGAGCATTTTGCTGTGTCTGGAAAGCAGCATAACAAAGAAGACAAACTCTCCGCAAAAGCAGCAGCTGCTATCTAAAATACTACCAGAACTATTTACCAACAACTTACACAAAGCCCACAAAAACAAAGTCACTTCTTTAAAGGAAGGGTGTTCTCTTGTCCTATTAGGATGTATTTTACCAGTCAGCCACTGCAGTCTAAGGCACGGAGCTGTCTCTTACCTGAGCTGATCATACTGTGCATTCTTTGCTGAGCCAAGAGCTGTTCACGTCCAGAAACTCCATCTGAGGAAAAACACGATTCACTCTCGTAAATTGTCTGCAGCATATTCCAACTGGTCTGCACTTCAGCTACACAAGAGATTCATCACTGCACTTGCACATGGGCGTCGGGCACGACCCTCTGCGGTCCTACCTCCTCCAGCGAGGGTCGTAAGATAATATGCTTCGGCAATTAGCAGTATTTTAGCATTTGCACAAGTATCTATCAGGAGAGGGGGAAAACCCCAAATCCAGCGGCGGCAGCCCCCGCCCGCTGGCAGGGAGCCGGGAGCGTGCGGGGTCTGTGCGCTGCCGACTTGGAGCAGTTGCGTTCGGGCAGCCAGCGGCAGGTGGAAGAAATGAAGAAATATCTCTGCGCTTTGGGCTTCCTGGCAGGGCGGGGGGGAGGGGGGGGGACCTGCCTCTAACAAACCATCAAACCGAATAAGCCACCTTGCCAGGGACCAGGAGCCCCGAAGGGTTTAATGTGAATGACCCTAGGTTAGACCCGCGTTGGTGTGCCCTCGCCCCTCTCCTCTCCCGGCCGCCGGTCCCTCGGCCAGGCGGCTGAGCGAAGTTGGCGGGAGCAGCAGCGATAACTCATTTGCATTTGAATTGACACCCTCGTGGCACAGCGGCGGCAGAAATAGAACAATGGCCGGCCTGAGCCAAAAATAGGTCAAGCATGGCCGGGTGATTGGAGCCTGCATTAATGCGTTTAAAAATACCACAGCAAACACAGCTGTCCAGTCCCTGTCTTTCAAACCGCGCCCGTCCTCTCTCCGCCGCCCGGCCTGGAGCTCATTAACCCCTTCCCCCTGCCCAGCCCGTTTCAGTGGGGCGAGGCAGGGACGGAGGGAGGCAGCGAGGGCAGGAGCGGGACGGCGACGCTCCCCGCCCGGGACTCGCGCCCCTCTCCCTCCTCACCCTCCCCCGGGGAGTGTTCGGTGAAAAGCGAGCAAAACGCCACGGCCTCTGTCTGCATCGGTCCCAAAATAACGCTGGGAGGTTTTGCTGGCGATGTGGTTTCTGCCTCGCCCACGCGCAGCCATCCTGCTGTTCTATTTTTGCTGCCCGTTTCTCTGGCTACGCCACAGTTGGCTTTGGCAGCGGAGCCAGGCGGCTGCCTGCTCCCTGCAGGACCCGCAGCCGCGCCGGAGAGGCGATTTCTGCAGCTAATCGGGGTGGGGGGAGTAGAAGGCGGGGGCAGATGTTAACGTGGAACCGGGTTTTGTGCGTGCAGTTATAAGCAGCCTTTCCGTATTTAGCATGCTTCATATAATTCTTACAGTAAGTGACCAGTTGTGGCACAGCATGTTAGACACGTTCTCCGACTATGTACTGTTTGGTTGACTTGCAAAAATTTGGACAGAGACTGAGCAGCTCACGCTAATTTTTAGTAACATGAGGCAATTTGCACGGCATCTTTTTCAGTTCTACAAGATGATGTAGTTTCAGAAGAAAAACGTTCAACAGTGTATCAGACGACACCATCCTCCTCTGTGGTTTGGCAGGTTTCACACATGATACGTGAAGTTCATTTTTTCAAAATGGTATTTCAGAAGTTGCGTGTCTCATTTGTTGATTAATATACCTACACGTAGATAATTTCATTTCACTGTTACAGATAGTACTTTACTTCTCTGGGTCCTGCTCTGTATAGTACAGCACTTTTTACACAGGTGACTAAAGCCTGTTACTACCTACATAAATTATGCAGCAACTGGACTACTCATCTACCAAAATTACAAGTCCCCTTCCATGTCCCTGCTTTAGGGGGACCAACAATGGCCACTGGGATGTGATTCCTTACTGTAATCAAGAAGGCAACACAGAGGTCATCTTGGATCCTTCTAGAAATCCAGCAAATTTTTAACTATTTACATAATTTTTTGCTCGTGAGGACACAAGAATCTGCCCGTTATTTGAGGCTTGGTTCTGTCTTTTAACTTCTGTGACAGATCATAGCCAAGAGCAATATATTTTTTTATATACTTCTCACAATTGTGTTACCAAAGAAAAAATTCCCAATCACGAAGTACTGTGACACTCCTGTGATGTTTGGATACTTGATGGCACCTGGGAAGTCTGTGGCTCAAGTCTCCCCCATCATCCCAAACCTTTGCTTTTTCCACATGCCAAATGACCTGGTCCTGCTGAGAGTTAAGATCTGTCCCGGATAGATAGATGGAGACCACAGCAGCTGGCAGCAGCAGGGATTTTCCCTGCAGAATCCTCAAGGTACCACCTATTGCTGCTCACCACCCTGTTTTCCTTGCTTTCTCTCTTCCCTCCCCCCATTTTCCACAGGACCACTGTTCCTGGAGAAGCAGTGGAGCTCTGCAGATGGCATCTACCCAGCTCTGCAAAGCGGCACGGGCCTGAGCAGGAGCAGTGGCAGCACAGTGACAGGTAGGGTGTTGCAGTGCAAGACAGCAGACGAGCATAACATGTAGCAACGCATCATAAACATTTCCTCTGGAAAGTAAAAATACCCAAATGTTTTGTGGGAAATACATGCCACTTTCACGGTACAGAGCAGAAGAAGTTTAACACAGTGCAAGGGGGATCACCAGTAAAAACAGAAATCTCTAAAGCAGAAAAAGCTTTTTAAAGCAAGAAGCAAATAAGTGGAATTGCTTATGCCCTTCAGCCAACAAGAACATGATGCTGTTTGGTGATTCAGTGCCTCAAAATAATCAAGTTTCATATTACAGGGAAACGTCGGAGGAATAAGTTCAGAACATGGAAAATGGTGGAATGTGGGATCCTGTTATTAGGTACACATACATGTTTATAACTTCTTGTATATGCAGCTGCATTTTTAAAGATAGCCTTCACAGCTCTAAATGACTTCAAATACTTCCGTAACTAAATAAAAGCAAACCATATTCAAGAGTAGAAAATGTACATTTAGATATTTAGCTGCTAGTATTGTTAATTCTGGTGTACATATTTTAAGCTGACAGACACATAAACTGTCCTATGTTAGCTAATTCACAGACCATAATAACTACAGAATTATGCTGTACATTTTAGACGATATATAAAAGCTATATCAAAATATTTTACTTATGAAGTCAATCACCACAAAGGTAGGGCTTTTACAACCTGAATTCTTCCGATTTGCTTTGACATATTATGGGCCTGCTTTGGTACATGCTTAGCTTTAAAACACGGGTGCAAATCCATTTCTTTTCAACATAACATTTAAGCACATACTCAAATTCTATTGATTGCAATAGAATTTAAGCACATAGTTAAACGCTTTGCTGAGTCAGCCCAGACTTTAACTGCATGGTCATGTGAATTTAAAGAGCTCCTTAGGAGCCCCACAGGGGAAGGATAAAGGGTTCATGCCTGAAGAAAATCTGGTTTTTATTTTTGAAGCTATGGCTGTTATAAGGTGACATTTTCATATAGGATCGAGGGGGTTTTTTTCTGATTTTTCAAATGCATTTCCTAAACTTTGAGAATTTTAATGACACTAGTGGTAAGAGTAAACTGAAATGATTTAGTGCTGCTGAGGTGACTCTGAATGCAATCAGCAACTTTATAGAAAATGTAAGGCATGTTAGTAGCACTAAGATCTCATTACAGCATTTTCACAATGTGTTTCTCTTATTTTCCCTCTGAGTTGTTAAAAACAAATAAATAAAAGGAAATGAAATCTGGAAACCGCATTACTGCAACATTAAGAAATTAAGCCCTCAAATTAGAAAGAGCTAAGACTTCTATTGCATTATTAATTCTGCAACATCATAATTAAGTAACACTTTTGTCCTTTTTTTATTTTATTTTTTACTTTCAAAGTACAAACAGTATATTACTGGTTGGTTTTAGTATATCCCTTTCTCACTCATGTTATTCTGGAGCATAGCCTTCATTAATATTCATAACATTTTCAACTTTTGCAGTACTTATAAATGCATACTTGCATGAAGTTTTTTTATAACATTGCTCAATTGTATCATGTAACTATTACACACGGACTAAAATCTTCTAGTCATATGCTTAAATGAGGACACCGTATTCTTACAAATGTCCCATTCAACCTTCCTTCAGCCCCTTTCTCATCTGGCAAGTGAAAAGTCAGCAAGACATAATGTGCATCAATCAATATCAAACAATTCATAAACAAGTGGCAGCTCAATTAATGCTGCATGGGTAGTATTAAATATGGCCTATTTCAGTCCTGAAGGTTTCAGTTCTAATCTTTGCAGCCTACAGAGCTCCTTACTATTTTTGTATATCTAATCACTGGGATTAAAACAAAAAAAAAAAAAAACAAAAACAAAAAAACCAACCAACAAACAAAACAAAACAAACAAAACAAAAAAAAAAGAAAAAATAACTATTGTATAGAACAGATGTTTCTGTAGCCACAGTTCATTAGATACCATTAGTACCATGTGAAACTCAAACATCCAGCAAAAATTACTACATCTTACGCTTGAGGATTAACTATGTTAACGAACAGCACAAGACTATTACCACAGAGAAGCAGATGGTTTGGGATCAGTAAGAAATCAGGGGAGATGCTGTACTGGTCGGGTCCTGCTCCCTCTTGGAACTAAGGGGTTGTATTCCAAGTCCCTGGGAAAGTTAAAATGGATCACTTAATCCACGTGCTCTGGTTGGAAATGCATAGTGCATGGATATTTCTGACCAATTTTGTGTGTAGCAAGCCTTGGTCTTGCCTGTGCAGGAATACATGTTGCTTTTCTTTGCAGTGCTGTGAAACCACATGATGGACATTTTTCCAGTGAGGAGAAAACTGCAATTCTAATGTTTAAGCTCAATTCAAGCTTCAAAGGAATTTTCTGGGACAAAGAAAGGCATATGTGTAGCTTTAGGGGATTTTGTGACAAACAATGGGAGAATAAAATTTTACCAAGTTTTGAGGATAAGAAGCGCTATGCTAGATAAATGTATGGGTCTCTTATCATCTCTCATAAAGAGAATACAGAGCCTTGCATCTTCCTCATGCAAATTAGCTCAAGGGTTTTGTAACTAGTTCATGACATCACTTCTTTCTCCCCTTAAAATATGACTTTTTATTCACATAAATAAGTCTACTAGAAATTAATTGTCAGAGTCAGGACAACACCTAAACAACACATACTTCATTATAAGCACAAAGCTTAAATTAAGCATATGTTTAAGGGCTTCATAAATTCAAAGATACTTTTCTGAATCAAAAAGCTTAAGTAATAAAAAATCCCAAACACCAACGTAGAGCTATGAAATAAATAAATATTTAGGTTAGGAAATACATACACAATTCATTTATTCTGCTGACAGAGTTGTTTATCAGGTTGGAACTAAAATCTCCCTGTTTTGTGGTAAGACTGAGGTAAATTGCATAATTAAATAAGACAAGCCATGCAGCCAAAAGCAACATCAGATATTGACAAATAAATGACTCAGACCAGCAAAATACTTTGTCCCTTTTATGCCATTAATGAGACAAGTAGAGACATGAGCAGTACGACATTTACTGGCTCTTCCATGCCCACCTTTCTTAGAGAGACATTAGTGCATATGTGTGCTGTGTCTGCTGTGTCTGGCTCCACCAGACACACCTGGATGGACGTGCATAAAGGAATCCTAGACCACATAACAGCTGGCAACACGTTCAGCATCTTCCAGGCATTTTAAGCTTGTTGCACATCTACTAAGAAAATAATCTGTACATCCATGCAGGGTTTGCACAGCATCTCCTGATGCTGGCTAGTCTGACAGGTCAGATCAACCTAGTGACTGTTCCCTGGACATACTAAGTCCCTATGGCTGGAAAACCAATAGGAACGATTTCTAGCTTGTTTTAAGTGTTTGGGTTCAAGTGCCTTTTTTTTTAATTATTTTATTTTTATTTGTTAAATTTTTATTTAAGACAAGAAATGTAGGCCATGCATGCTGTCTGGAGAACTGAGCTGTGAAAACCAATGGCCATGCAAAGGATTTAGGATCACAGCAGAAATCAGCCAACCAAATAAAAGCTCCTAGGACTACACCAGGACCAAAAATGCTAATAAAATCCTTGGATATATAACAAGTTTATACTGAGTAACAGCAATGACATGACATACATGCACCAAAGAGAATTATCTCGTGATAGTGTCACTTGTTCCAGAATAAACACTTGAAAAAGAATGCTGAAAAACTGAGGGTAGCTAGATGTGCCACACATGTAAAATAGGTTCGGAAAACCATTGAAAAGTGGAAACTCAGACCTGTGATACTAAGTTTACTGAAGAAGTTCAGGGTGGCTTGGCACTGGCTATAATTCACAGGGCAAGATGTCCACTAGTGTAGTAAAATGGTCTTTTAAGAAACAAGGGTTTACAAAAAATCCATTGATTAGAAAAATTCAAGCCAAAGGTAAACACACTTTAACCACTGCAGCAACTTACAAATGAGCTTTACATCAATATTGACACGTCTCTGAAAAGAAAGCTCTAACATGTCTGTATGGCAAACTGAAGGCAGGTTTTGCTGTAAGTCTCCAAGACATGACCCTTGCCAGGTCAGATCTGGTCATCATGGGCGTAGAATCATATAATTGTTTAGAAAAAACCTCTAAGACTATTGAATACAGTCATGAATGCAGCACTGCCAAGTCCACCAGCAAATTCTCACTCTGGATACCTTCAAAGCTAATAAGAACTAGTAAGTATTGCTTAACTGATAGAATAATAAAAACTAAAATAGAATAATTATTCCTACATCATGAATAGTTTCCTTTTAAATCACCCTCTCCTAAAAAGCAGATGTATGTTCTTGTTTTGGTTTTCATCCAAACTTTTTATTTTCCTGATACTAGATAATTTTTTACAAGAGTAGAACAATGGAGTGCACTGTATATTAACTTGAGAAAAAAAGTCTTTGGGGAAAAAAACAAACCCACAAAGTGTTTGTTTTGTCTTGCTATTCAAAGCTGCCCTTTTACATAAAATAATTAGATTTCAAAAGTAGGGTCTTTCTAAATTCAGGCTTGGATGAATGAAGTGATGAGGTGGCTCTACACAACACGTTACAACTGGCCTGTAAAGCTATAGTAGATTTTTAGCAGATTTACAGTAAATCTATACCAATGTAGATTGGGGCAATTGCTCTGTTAAGTTTTGAAGCAAGTAAGAAGTTTTTTTAAATATCAAAAAACAAATAATATATAGTCAGAGACTGCTGTTAGAAGCCATTGGAAGCCCGGCCAGGAAAAAAAAACCTGTGTGGGCCAAGGAATGGACCCGAGGTGCCAGACCATGTGCCTGGCTGTGGGCACACGCTAGTCTCTCCCACTGTTCTGGCTGCTTGGATCTCCTTCCTCCTCTCCTTCCTCCCTCAGCATCTCCACCCCTCACAGGGGAGCATTCAAGCGCACGGAGAAACAGCGTTACATGCACAAACATGCCTCTGAGAGCACTAACAAATTGACCACTGCTGCGCTATGAAAAGGTCATATCTCCTGCTGGTCAATAATGCTGTTATGAAACCACACAAAACCCTCATGGTTTGCTGGACCAGGATGGCAGCAATTCTCTCCTGGTTTTTTGTTTTGGTTTTTTTTTCCAAAATGTTGCAGTGAACCCAGATCCAGTTTTCATCTAATTTTCTTTGTCCTCTTGAACTCTGATAAGGAACGGATCTGTAAACTAAAAGGTAACCAATATACACCAGCTTAGTAGCTGGTTTTACTGTGCCAGCGAATTTAGAGCAATTTTAAAAGGATGAAACAATGACTTCAATGAATAAACTGTAAATATTTTGCCTGACTTCAGTAGAACTTTAGTACTGAGGAGCAATATGATCTTAATTTTCCTTGTATAAGCAACAAATTTATAGACTGGAAAAGAGAAAAAAAAATCAGAATACAATTGAAAGCAATGTTTCATAACTCTGACAGGAAAATTAAAACACATTTCAAGTAAATATAACCTCTCCCTTTACCTAAGCAAACACCTTGAAAATCTTGATACAGTCACTTACTGCAACTAAAGAATACCTTTCCAGTATACTACGATACTGCCAAAATGCGTCACAAACTTGACTTTTGTAAATACAAGTATCCAGCTGGTATTCCTAAGGCCAGACGAGCCCTAAGAAGGCTTTTATCCATCCTTCTAGCTGATTTAGCCAAACCATGCAATGTTCAGCTTGCTAGGCAGTCTGCCTCATAGAAGGGATGGAGAAAATGGAAAGGGAAGCTACAGCACAGGCCCAGCAAAGGCCCACCTCAGCAGGCAGATGTGGGCAGCTGCAGCTGCTGATTCCACATCTCCCTCATCTGCCCCATCTCTGGCAGCAAGCAGCAAGAGACAGGTGCTCAAGTTCTCTAGGACAAAGGTACCAGGCTGGTCCCAAGCCCTACAGTTTCCTAGGATGAGAACTGTTCACAAAAAAACTGACAGGTTGTTTTGAGCCTCAACTACTTTGCAATGGCTAAAAAATTGCACAGGTCAGAATCGATAATTTGCATTAAAAGCATAGGGGGAAGCAGGAAGCTAATACATTGAATCCACGTTCAGACAACACTCCCATTCTAATCTACTGCAATCAGATATATTTATATCTTGCAAAGAATCTGGGAGGGTAAAGCTGTTATATTAACTTCAATCCTAATTGCTGCTGGGAAAGGGCAGTCAAAAATGAATTAATAAATGGAAAGCAGCTTGCTAGTGCTGGAATCCCAGTGCAACAAGCAATGAAGACAGACTATTTTAGATGAGCTTAAGCTTCTGACTGTGCAAAATGTAGGATCAAACTTGGGCTCAGGGCCTGTTCTAAAAATAGCATAGCTCTACTGCAGTCATCTACGCACTTCATACTCTGTTGATTGGTAGTCAAGAGAACAGGATGGCAGGATAGGTGAAAATGGCAGGAAAACAACACCTTTCAGTCAACAAATCAGAGGATGTGCACTATCACAAGCCAGGTTTCACATATGTCATCAGTCACAGAGGGACTGGTCTGTGTGTGCTACGATTGCACTTCATTTGCAGTCCCTTCCCCCTCGTTAAAGCACTTGCCAATGAAATAAACTGCTAAGAACATTTCCCTGCAATTACACTTTTTAAAAAAAAATTTAAATCTGAATAGAATCAAAATGAAGTGGTATGATTACTCTATGAGAAATATGAGCAATTATCAGCAGCCCACAAAATAATTCTGTACAGGGGACAAGTAGCAGTTTTGGTTAAAAGTAATCAGTGACAAAAACTAGAAAGTTCAAGGTAGCAGGTATCACCCATGGACTTTGTCCACAGGAATGAATAAATAAATCACAACCTAGATTATCTTAAACTTCAGTTGTATTCTTCATCTTCTCTCCTTACCTCTGCCAGAATTCCAGAAAAAAACAAAAGCTAAAAAGGTGGAGACAGAAAATTTGGACAAGTAAAAAGTCCACATACACTTTACAAATGGGTTGTTTGCCATGACTGAGGGAGCTTTCTACATCTCGGAAGACAAAGGATGATAACTAAAGCTATGAGACTGGTTTTGTGTTATCTGACAAAGGGGTGCAGCAAAACTAGGCACCACCTTAACTAAAAATAGATGTGGCTATAATAATAGGGCTGAAAAAAACCCCACATAACTAAATTACCAGTGTGATGAAACAGGATTTAGTTTGGTCAAGCTTTATTTTTTCTTTTAATTGCCAGTAAGAATGCTTCTAAAAATAACATTCTTGTGCTTTATAATATTAATTTGTTTACCATTCTAAAGAAATACTCATCTTCATTTCTGGACTATACACAAATGTGACAACCTTGCGTTTAAAGAGTCATTTACTTGAAGTAACACAGCAGAGCTGCTTTTATTTAGATAACTTCAAAGAAAATGCTACTGTAAGCTTTTTAAACACACTGTTTACTTTCAATCACTATTTACAGGCATACAAAGCCTATTTCTCTTAAAAACCTTATATGTATAAATGTCATATGTGTGTGTATAAAAATACAAACAGATAAATAAGCACTTTCAGCTGCTGGTGTCATACACTACAGGTGAAATACTGAAGTGCACATACATTGACATAAACAAAAAATAAGCTGAAAGGTACATAAGCAAATGTCTAGCTTAAAACCTGTGATGATCGAGTATTTTATTGACTTGGGGCCTAAATCACTGCATGCACTTTTGTTCATTTAGTATCCTCTCAGATGCAGCAGAAAGCCTCTAGCAATTCAGAGAGACAGTATGCTATTCTGGGATGCACCAGAAAATGAATGAGTTGAGAAGTTGAGCAACTAACATATTTGCAAGGGAAAATCTTCAAGGCATATATACCAACAGGAATATCAGGCTAGAAATATCAGACTAGGATGGTTGCCCATAGAAATATTTCATTGATCAACCTTTTACAACCCTATGGCTCCCATCTCATGCGATTCACTGTCATTCAGAGCCAATAATCTATTTCTGACTTGCACGGATGGTCACTTCCCATATTTGACAAGGTAACATCTGTCGGTCTACCTGAAGCAATGTAATTCTTCACTGGCAGGAAGCGAGACCTGCAGCAGTCTTAGTTTGGCAGTACCAATAAGGAAAGTTGTTCATTCACATACAGAAAGGAAATATCTGCTAGATACATACAAAACCTAGTGGACTTTTTTGGCTATTTTTTTCTCTTATAGGTTTCTACTTTTCCTCTAGTAACACTCAAAAAGACAATGTGACTTTTTTACATCTATGTATTCACTAGATATTTCTTAAAGGTGTCCATGAAGGATGGTTAATGAATATTTTTTAAAAAGTAGAATATGGTTGTTAGGACACTCAGGATTGAGCAGTCTTGTGAAATTGCTGATCACGGATTTCCAGTAATTGGAGATCCCATACACTCTATCTTTCAGATCCCCATCTGTCAAATGGGAATAAACAACAGTATATTTCACATTACTGTTTAGAACACAAGTGCTTTAAGGGTGCTCAGACATCACGGAAGTGGAGAACATACATTTTCTTTAGGCTAAAATACTTTTCCCAAATTACTTCTACAGTGCACAGACAGTTAGGAACTGGTAATCTGCATCCTACCACAGAGATTTGGCAATTCTGATTACTACCCATGACTCTCAATGCTTTTTAGAGCCTACATTACTTGATTATTACAAAAATAAAATTGCATGTGATTTCCCCAAACCACAAGAGTAGATGGTTTTTTCCTCAAAAGCTAGAGACATGCACAAAAAGCCTGTGCTTGCTTTCATATTTCAAAAGCTTTTTGTTTTTACCTGGGCTCTCTTAACTTGTCCTTCTCTTCAGAACATTTTATGTAGTTCTGTAAACATAATATTGCCACTTGTGAAAAAAGATAACTAAAAAAGTTTATGTCTCTCTAGGTTCCCAGGCTTACAACTAGTGATATTTCCATTCACAGGAAGAAACAAGACAGCTCAGCAACAGCTGTGGCAAGCAGCGAATCTCACTCATATAGGCACTAACTGCCTGGTGTTAAAGAAAAAAAATTGTCTATTTTAGCTCAAAACAGTGAATTAAAAAAAGGCAACAAATAGCTTAAAACCAAATTCATGCCTTTAGGCAAACATTTCTGTCGTTGAATGTGTTGCACATTGATGAATTAATGAGATCAACTGAAGGACTTTTGTCCCCATTCAGCTAAAGCTGTGGCCGTATACACCTGCTCCTTTCATCTCCAGTACAGATCTGGCATGGTCAGTTAATTTTTGGTCTATTTTTGGCATGAGGATATTTGAACAATGATTGACCATGATAAATTGCCTCTGCCCTCGTCAACATTAAACTAACCAGTTCTTTTTATACCCTTCCCATGAGTCTGGAAACCTCATTTGCAAATGGGGTAAATATTTCTGTAGGATGTCCCTTTCAAACTGACCAGAAGAGTTTGTATTGTGGGACCAGTGTTTGTAAATGCAATCCTTCCCTTCTTTGTTTCTCACTCCCACAAAAAAAGGATGGTGTCTACTGAGAGAAAAAACAGTAACTCAGGACCATTTTTTTCTACATCTTTCCTTTCTTGTCATTAGTCTTTCTTCATTATTGCACATACACAACTGTCAGTCCTGCTCTTCTCCTCTAACTCCACCTTTCATTTTCTAAAGAAATGCTGACTCTCTCCATTCTTTATTTACTAAAATCTCAGACAAAACACACTTCTGAGGTTTCTCACATGCTAGTCTCATTTCTTTTCAACCAGCTGACTTCAAGCTCTGGTTGAAGGAATTCACCTACTTTGCTCAAAAAATCACTGGCCAGGTAATATAGTTCTTTTCTTCCATGTCCGACTAGGTATGGATTTTATACATACAGCCAAGATATTTTCATCCTGGCTGAAAAAATAACTGGAAAGGGGCCTTGGGAAGAGGCCTTGTTGTGGTGATGATGAACATAAAGTGTCTCCCTTCATCAGATAGAAGAGTACAGAGTTTGTACTGTCTTTGTTACTACCATTGCCATTGCTACTTTCCTGTACTAACAGAGGCTCAGAGATCCTCCACAAATTCACCAACAGCCACTTCTGCAAGAAAAGTTCTTCCACTGGCCTGCTACTAGCTAAGAAAACACACCATAATCAATAGATTTCATCTATATTCCAAACCCATTAATTCAGAATTCACAACGTTTTAACTGCCATAATTGCTGCTAATTGTTGAACTCAAAAAGAGATGCAAAGCATTCCTTAAAGAAAGCTCATGTCAAACATTGATCAGGTCTCCCGTTCTTTTCATGCATAAATGAATACCTCTGTCATTTACGGTTTTCTATCTTGTATTTGCTTTCTACAATTTCTACAAAGAGTGCTCCACAATCTCTCCTCCCAGAAGCTTCTGATCACTAGTTTTTTGTTTTAATCTTTGTCAGTCTATATTTATCACTATATTTCACACTTTTGCCTCTCC
The DNA here is from genome assembly GCA_035583185.1 of Anabacerthia variegaticeps. Lineage (NCBI taxonomy): Eukaryota > Metazoa > Chordata > Aves > Passeriformes > Furnariidae > Anabacerthia > Anabacerthia variegaticeps. Next base: position 29,815,140 of record JAWWEW010000078.1, on the reverse strand, counting down.
TTCTTTGATGCTTTAATAGACATTGTACCTTGCAATTTCTTTATTCTTATTAACAGCCCGAACATTCTTTATCAAACATAATTAAGAATGTGTTCCTTACAGCTTGTTTTCTTATTGTACTTGCAAGCTTTCATCTTTTCTGTCTATAGAGATGCTGCAGAAATTGTCATCTCGACTACTGAAATTCTCCCTTTGAGTCCTCAAATTCAAAGAAAACTTCAAGCAGACAATTTTGTCATGTTTCATTCCATTTTTCTGGAGAGGGCAATGATGGCTTTAGCTTTCAGAAATCATACCACATTTTAAGTTTCATTGCTGTTAACCTTGTGTCTCTTTCCCCTGGAAATATCTAGTTTTTTAAAAGCCAGCCAAAGGGGAGAGACTTCTCCTGTTTTGTCACCTATAACAGAGGCAATTCTTTAATTCAGCATTTTCATGTGATTAATTAGTGCAATATCAATGATATGCAAGTGAAAGGGGAAGCATCTGAAAAGCATCATTTCCTTTTGATTATCAAGACTCACCATGTCAAAGCAGATGTAAGGACACTGACAACATATTATGAGGCCTGCATACTTAATACTCATCATTTTCAATCTTTCTAAAGGCAGTTTTAGCCTTTGTTATATGGAAAACAGAGAGGCATAAAATCCTACATTTGGCAAACCTGTAACAAAGGTAGGCTTTTTATTCCATAAGAGAAAACGCTCTTCCCACATTGCACAGGAAGGGAGTCACACCTGAATAGAAAAGGAGGAGTGGGAGGTGGCTGCAGAAGAGGGATGGTTACTATGCAACTTGGAAGCCTGCTAGAAAAACAAACACAGAAAAGTGTCAGTTTGGGAAAAACCACATTGTTTATCAGTCTGAGACTGAACAAGATACAATGACTTAAAAGCGTATGTTGAGCGTCACCAAAGGATGAGCCTGTGAAGCATAAGCAAAGCTTTCGGAATAAGTCTAGGAAATATTAAAAAAAAAAAAAGAAAAAAAAAAAAAGGTCCAAACTGCTTCTTCAGTTCTCTATGGATATTTTCCTATGCCTGGCTTAAAATATGCTCAAGGCAAGCAAATACACCTGGCATACTGTAACACTGTTCATTTAGCCAATTCAGCATCTTCTGACTATCACCAGGACAGTGCAAATTCCCAAGCACCCTTATACTATTCCTCTCTTGCCCCTCAGTCTGCAACAAGCTGTGCAGACTACATACATTTCAGTCATATGCAGTCATATGTCTTACATGCTGAATATCGTAAGGATCTACTAAATCCTTATATTTTCATTTCAAAAGTGTGTTCTCATGGAGAGACACTTCATATTTTTTACTTTAAGAACAATGGGCATGCATGGTGCTACAGAGGCAATCAGACTTTATTTTGAAGCAACTTATACCCCTACTCTTGCACTCACACATGACACAAAAGAACTCACAAAATTTGTCATCTGCGGATCTGCAAGACTGACACCAGTCTTCCTTTATTAGTTGAATATTGACAAATATCATCAAGCATTATGCCAAACAGTAGAAAGCTAAGCTTCTAAAAGAGAAGATAGAACTGCAGCATGCAAATTTAAAAAAAGAAAAAGCTAATCTGAGTAACTCAGTCTGTTTTCATCATAAAACAAACTTTATAGAAGTAACAATAACAAAAGGGAGTGAGGTCCATCATTCTGTGAAGACATTCAGCTCTGCTGTTTACAGGTGCTTTATACCAACCAAGCAAAAATAGCAAAGAAATTACTAGGTTATATTAAAAGAAAAGCTTAAAATAACCACTGTGAGCTAATGTTAGAGGTATGCAATGAAGGTTAGGTCATGCCTACAATGCACTGTTGCCTTCAGCTGTAAGATCTCCTTTATGAGACCTACAAATACACTAGTAGAGCTGGTGAGGAGAGCATCAGCAGTAAACCTTGCATGAAGCCATCTGTCTCCTTGTTTTTCATATTTGATAAATATTGATAAATATTATGTCAATTTTCCTCTCCAACCTTATTTTAAGAAAATACTGACAGTTTAGTCGCAAAAGTTCCTGGATTGCTTTATATATTCTTATTTATATAACCAAAAAACAGTAACCCAGCAAAATCATCTCTTTTAGATTTCTTCATCTTTGTTGCTTTTATATTAAATGCAAGGCTAAAGATATGGCTGTTGCTGTCCTAACGCCTTCCGCACAAATATGGTCACATCATGTCACAAAAGATGGTGTCACATCTAAAATTAGAAATAAATCTCAACTGTGATGATTTTAACACTGAGCCTAACCTTGAGAAATGCTGAGCGCCTTCCAAGAGGTACAGGAAAACGAGTTTGAAGGTTCTCACCAATATACAGATTTTGAATGCAGAATAGCAAATCAAAAGACAATAGTAAAAAGGGGGGGGTGGGAGGAGTGTGGGGTGGAAAAACTACATAGAGATCGATTTCGAATAGATACATTGGAAAAACAGAGTAAAAAGTGGCAGGATTAGGGCTATCATTTACATATAATACTTGGGAAATGCTTTTCTAAAGTACTCTTAATTTTAAAAGTTCAATTCAGAATCTAAGCCAGTGGCTGACAGGATTAAATTTGCTTCAAATTTTATTAAGCCCTGCAGATTTGACCCACAGAAAAAAATAATGACATTGTATATTAAAGGTAAGCCTTAAATGACCTTATTTAGTTCACTATACCACCTGACAGGATCGATGAGATCACTAGCTATTTCTAAACTATCCCAGAGCACAAAACGGGTGGGAGGGGGAGAGACACTAAAATATGAAAACATAACAAAGACAAAACTATGAAACTACTAAGACACTTCCTAGTCCTGCTACTTTGCAATTTTTTTAACTACACTTCACACTCTTTTCTGTTGTCTTTCCACTTCAGGTAGAAACTTTTCACACAGCTCAGTAACTAACCCCATTTGTAAATTACTCAGCATGGTCAATACACCACAATAAAAATTAATGTAATAATTCATAACTATAATATCATTAATCAAGGAAGACTTGTATGCCACAATTTGAATCTTTAACAGTATCCCTTTTTAAGCAAGCTAACTTGTCTACAGTCATGTGGAAAACAATTTTATTTACTTCTCTGTACGCTGGGAAATGTGACATTGATGTGTAGTTGAATAAAGTATGAAATTTCTTTTGAAAACATATCATATCAATGGAACATTTATGACAGACAACATTTCTAGTATATGAGATGGACAACACATGATGTACCATCACTCTTTTTATAAAGCTTGTTTTCCTCAGATTACATTGCATGAAAACCTTTCAATTGTAATTATTATAGGCCTTCTGACAAGAAGCTGAACATTAGGTGTCCAAAGATCAGGATGTCTGACTTCCAGGAGAGACTGTGAAAGCTGCAACTGTATCTAGTACTTCTCAATAGAGTACATGGGCTGAGTTGTTTTTCCTGTTGAAGCGAGTGGACTTTTCTTTGACTGGCTCAAGCAGCTCTGGAGTCCACTCCTAAATCCCATCCAAAGGATCACATAGAAAATATAGCCAAGTGAAATATATGTCTGTCTCACAGCATAAGGTACAGTGAAAAGATTGGTACACCTTTTTCCTATTTTACTTTAGTGATCCATTAAGGATAACTGTTATAATCAGGAATAGAGAGAAGCACTGAAAGTTGCTGCCACAACCACACAGATAAAGTAGGAAAACTTGAAAGATCAACAAACTTACTTGCTTATAAGAATACCTATTTCATATAGATATGTTACATGAAATATATTCTCAAAGGATCTGACTCACAGCTGTGGCAAGATCTGACTTTCCATTCAAACTATTAAGCTTCTGCTACTACTATCAAGAATTTATCTCAGCTCGTGGTGTTCACTGTTATGGAAGAACCTGCAGGAGAGACGCTTTGGTGGAGCAGCTTTTCTGTTCCAGCTTAGAAGTGGCACAGCCAATTTGACTTGAAGAATAAAGACTTCACTTCACATCTTTCCAATCCGTAGGAAATTGCCTGCTGCCACCTACAACTGATAGCACCAAAACCAGAGTAAAACTGATTGATTGGGAGTAGAGAATCATTAAACAAAAAGAGAAAGAAAGTTATTTACTTAATTTGAAAGGTTACAAATTAAAATTACTATAGCACTTAGCAGTAAAATATACGTTCAATACAAATGTCTTTTTTTGTTTTCCTACCTAGAGGTAAGAGTTGACAGTGCAATTGTTAGTTGAATTACTGCTTCAATAAAAATCTGCCACCACAAAGAGTTCAGTTATAAATAAAAAAGTGCATTGTTTCAAAAGCTTATCAAAACCGCTAAACCCCCATTTCATTGCACTAAATTAAATGTTGTGACTTGACAACTTACCAAAACTAATAGTTTTACCATGTTATGAGATGTCAAAATCATAGAATCATGGAATCATAGAATGGTTTGGGTTGGAAGATCACCTAGTTCCAACACCTTTCTTTAGTTCAGGTGGTTCAGAACTCCATCCAACCCGACCTTGAACACTTCAGGGATGTACTTGTCTGGGCAATCTCTTCCAGTGCCTCACCACCCTCACAGAAAAAAACTTCCTCCTAATATTTCATCTAAACCCAGTATCTTTCAGTTTGAAGCCATTCTTCCTTGTTCTGTCACTACATGCTCTTGTAAAAAGTCCTGCTCTGCCTTTATTGTAGTCTGTCTTCAGGTTCTGGAAGATCACAATTATGTCACCTCTAGACTTGCTCCAACAGGTCACTGTTTGTGTCAGGTATAATATAATTGTCTTCTTACTATAAGAAAGCATAACACAAACATGAGGCACAATGCTCCTTTGTTATAAGAAAAAATATCTTCCAAAACATATATATTTTTTCTTAAAATTATATTCATAATTTTCTGCAGTATTGCCTCAAGCAACAAAAAGTGACTGTGCTCCTAGTGTCACGGGCTCGAGCTGTGATACCCACTCAGGTAAAAGCCCTGCAGCCTTGCATGCAAGGTTGGTTACATGGCTAGATTTGGAGGTGCAAGTGTGGTGAAACCCAAGGAAGTCACCTACAGCCAATGACCAATCCTTAGTATAATCAGTTCAGGACCAGGTGGATCCCTCAAACTGGGAAAATGTGACAAAGACCTTCAACACCTACTAAACTGAAGAGTTAGCTCTTCATATTTTTGCAATATAGCCCTGCATTCCTCAACCAGATATGAGAAAAGGACCTTAAAGCCAAGAACTGGATGCACAGATTGTTCACCATTTGACACGTGTTGAATTTCAAGCCTTCCGCCATCTCTCATGATAACATTAATCAAATATCTATACCATACCCTGTCATGGAGACAGTATACCTAGTTCTTCATGGTACTGTACCACTATGGCATAGTAAGGAAGCTGTATGTAACACTGCAGCAGGACTCTTTCCAGCACCATTCTGGTTCGTACTGTCTCAGTTTGATGATTGCCATCACTCAGGTGAATGAGTGATTTAGAGCGATTATAGGCATTTAAAGACCTTCATATATACCTTTATATCTGTTAAACGATCTTGTTGAAACAGAGGTTGAGTTTACTGGGTTTGTATTTAGCTCAAAAGAAAACCCAGAAATCTTATCTCCTCTACAAAACTTATCTTCCAGTGTCTGGCTTCGGTGCCTCAAAACAAGTGAAGAAAACAAAGACACAGACACAACACAGCCCAATGATGTGCTCAGATTCTCTCCATCCCAGGGGCTCTTCACAGCTGCCTTCCATAGATTACTTAGTCCATTAGAGACTGTCCACTCCCATCTGCCCTATTTTTTTGTTCCCAAGCAGGCAGTGGGCTCTGGACAGTTCTACATGCAGCAAAATCTGTTAGAGCCAGAAAATCAAACCTACAGCACATGAGACTTATGGCTGAAATGCCCAATCATTGCAAAAACTACTTCATGGAAGTGCCCGCCTAACACATAGCACAAGACTGCGCAGGCACTATCACGTAGGCCACAGGGTAGGAAGGGAGATTATTTTAAAAAAAAAGTATCTGGACTGATGACCTAATATTTACAGTGTGATAAAAATGCAAACTCTTAAAAATATATTTATGTAAATCAAGGGAGGGAAAAAAAGAATATGCTTTTTTTCTTTTTTTTTTCTGAAATACAACTATACTTGACACTGTTTAACCTGTTTCAGAGCAGGCTGGAATCTTCTGGAGTTTCGAAACCTTACAAATATAGTAAATCTAATGTAGTCTAAATGAAGCGTTGGCAATGTCACCTTTCTGATAAGCTGTTCCTTAAGACACAGTAAGTGAATATTTAACAAATTTTTCTAAGCAAGCCATGCCCATTCATTTAATAGCATCCCCAACAACAAAAGGAAAAATATGTCCCCATAACATTATACTAATAATTAACTGTGGTGCCAATAAAGACCTACACTTGGGGGTCCACAGGGACAATGAATCACGTATTTACATTTTAGCCAGGCATGTACTTGCCTGGTATCAAGGATGGTCACACCTGCTGCAAAATAATTACAGAGAAAACATTAAAGACCAAAGAACAAGCCAGAAAAAAAAACCTTTGTAATCCTTTAAATGTAATTTAGGAACTTGTTGGGTTTCTACAGTGTTAGTAAAGAATTGCCTTTTCACACTGCACTTTTTTGTTGCGAAGTATTAGCATGCTTTCTAGTATTCTGAGGTGACATAAGGAGATATGAGTGCAGATTATGATAGAGAAACAATTTGATTTTATTCTGCTCAGAGTTCTATTAGTGAATTTGGAGGGAAGAATTATGTCTCATATACACTTGTATATAACCAAATCTAAGAAACATGGTAGTAAACAAAACTATTCTCAAACATTAAAGTCCACAAAGTTGTACTTAGTGCATTACTGAAAAGAGGAGACAATTTCCACAAAATGTCCCATCACAAATAAACTCCAAGCAAAACAATTACATGTGGCTATTCCATCTTTTGGAATTGCATCCAACATGCAGTACTTAATATGTCATACATGCTTTTCACACATCCCTTGTATACTATCTCTGTTTTTCTTCACAAATCTGAATTTAACAGTTAGAATTTTGGTTAAGAATTTACTTTTTCATAGGCACATTGATATGTATATATAAATATGTATAAGTGAAAAATGAAATGCTTATCAAATCTGTTTGTTACATATAAAATTATTTTTATCCTACAAGGTTCAAATTAATGCTTAAGAACATGACATAAATCTTCAGCCTGAAAAAAGAACCAAACAACGCAAACATAGGACTGTCCTGAAGATACTCAAACAGTATATAATTATTCAGTAAATAGCTTCTGAGCTTACTGAGTTTTGAGGACTGACTCATGACTTTTATTCTGGGTTGGCAATATAGCCTCACTGTCTCTCATGCATTTCCTTAACTGGACTATGAGGTCAGAGCTGAGCAATGAAAGATTCTCTCATACTTTTCCAGGAATGAAGGGTGAGGACTAGCAAAACACGCACAATTTCTTGACATTTAGTGCAGACTTTTACCAACAGGTAAAGCTAGATGAAATAATAAACTTTTAAAAACAAACAAACCAAAAAGCCTCGACAGAAGACACAGAGACTCTTCTTTCCTGCTCTTCAAAGAATGTAGATTATTTTGACTGAATTAAATACTTCTAAATAGCAAGTCTTTTAAAACAGCAAGTCCTTGTCCTCTAAGCAGAGTTTAGGTAAAACTGTATTTCCTAATAGCTGATTAAAAGGGACTGCCTGCTATCTGCAAGTACAGTTTTGGTCACATAGTGGAGCATCTGTCATGCCAGAAGAGGCTGAGAGATCTGGGAATGTTTAGTCTGGAGAAAAAGAAGGCTTAGGGAGATCTTGTGAATGAGTATAAATACCTGATAGTAAAGAAGGAGACAGTCTTCTCAGTTTGCCCAGTGAAAGGACAAGAAGCAATGAGCACAAATTGAACCACAGCCAATTCTGTCTAAAAATAAGAAAAAAATATCCCTCATCTACTGCAAAGGTTATCAAACACTAGGACAGTTTGGCAAGCCAGCTGGTGCAGTCTCCATCTGTGGAGATACTAAAAACCTGACTGGACATACTCCTGGCAACCTGCTGTAGCTCACAAATCTTTTTTCCAAAAACGGGAAAAATGAAACTTCTGTGGAGAAGTCAGCACTTACTAAGACATGCCATGCATGAATGGCTCTTTGTTCTCACAGTGAGATCCTCCCTCTTTTGTGGTGCCCCACATTGGTAAGGAAACCACTTATACACCTTTTGGTGCAAGATTTATGCCTTAGATCTACGCTTACAAGTTCTTGGGTTTTATACTTTATTTTGTAAGTAATTTATGGTCAAGCATAGACAGGCTTATTTAAGCAGACTATTTTGGTGAATTTAAACACACAGCTAATAAATTCAAGCCATGAATAGACTACCGGCTCCAAATGTAGCCCTGCTGGTTTGATGTATTGGTGTTCCCATTCCAAACCAGCAGCTGGTGTCCACTGCCTGCAAACGCTGTTAGAGAAGGTATTTTCACTTGAGGAGATCACCAATCAGATGACCTATCGGGATGTCTCAGATGCTTTTGCCTTCAGTGCAGAAGTTGCACAAGCCCTTATTCTGGCAACGTTTTGGCAATAATAAGCCCCAGATGGAAAGTAACAAGCTTGTGGCACAGATAATAAGCCTTCAACCAGCACAGCTACCAGAAGACCAGACATGGGCACCCTGGGCATCAGCTAAACTGAAACAATCTCGAGGAAAACAGAACAGTTTCTCTGAGTTTATATTCAGGCTAAATTCAGGTTTAAAGGCAGTTTTTACTCTACAGACCTCAATCAAAGCCGTAGCACTTCAGTGCAGAAATTCTCACATGGCTAATCACTTTCTCTGAGTCAGGCTGATGCATGCCTTTATAAACTACATATGGAGTTCAGAGCTTGCTATCTTATTCATGTACAACTGCATAAAGGCAGAAGAAAAGTTTGACTTTTTTGTGAACTGATGCAGGCAATCTGCTCTCAAAACTAATAAGCAATATTAACTGTCATTTATAGAAGTGCTGGCACCAATAGTTTTCAAATATAGAGTAGAAAGTGCTTTTTGGAAAAAACCAAACCAAACCAAAACAACAAAAAAAAAACCAAACAAACCACAAAACAAAACCTGACAAATTTCCATTAAATACTTGGAGGAAAAAAAAATAAAAATTGGAAAAGAAGTTTTAGAACTTCTACAAAGAATTCCATTTTGGGGAGAGAAATTTTTTTAAGTTTATATTTCTTTCTTGATTTTGCACATCAAATATTTACTAGAGTCATCCTAAGAGCCAGATAATTGTTTTGATTTATTTACTTTATAGCATTGTAGCATCTAGGGATAAATTACGCACTTGCTGGCAGAACTACAAATCCATACAGTTATTTTAAAGAGACATAAATGAGATGAAGGGTGGGAGAAAACTGAAAAGCTCAGCACTGCAGTCATGCCCCTTGGCCCCACCATCCCTCAGTGTCCACAATGGACCTGTTCAGTGTGTCCAAATGTGCCAGGAGCAGAGTTATGCAAGGCCCTGGCTCTGTTACACACCAGGGATCTTGATTTTGCTCCAGAGTCACTCCAGCTAAAAGGCCTGGAGCTGCTCTCCATCCCTAACATAGACCTGGCAGCAGACCTGTCTATTTGTATTCCACTCCCTAAGAACTGCAGGCTTCGCATGCCGCTTGCAGTCCCACACACCCTGCAGCACCCAAGACAGCAAAGCTGCCTTCATCACTACAGCTGACCACCAGACACTGGCAGGCACAGCACAGCCCACAGCCCAAGCCCTTTCACTCTGGAGTGTCTATACTACAGCTATAGTGATTTCTCCAGGACAGAGTGAGCCATCCATCCTGGAGACTCTGTGTGTGCATGTGGTGGAGACCAGAAGCTCCATCAGCCAGTCACATGTCTGGGGCCTCAGATGCTCCCAGTTAGAGAGTTAAAGGTATCGAGCAGTGAGTTCAAGTCTATGACCTCACCACATGAATGAACTCATAAGACAGCACGAGTGTTTTTAGGACAGAACTTTTGGAAGCCTTCAGCATTGGCCTAATTCTATTCCCACTGATTTCAGTTCTACTTTTCTAAAGACTCTCTGGTCATAATATAATTTAAGACAACAGGAACCTGGCAGAAGCCAACATATTCATTTAAACCATAGCACCTTAATATTTTAAAAACTAAATAAATTTTTAAAATGAAATTGGGTTATATTTTAATAAAAGCTACTTTAATAACAAATTATTTTTCTTCCCTTCTCTCTTATTCCTCTTTTCCTACAAATGTAGGTATGAGTTTTACTGAATTTGGAAGGTCCTGAAGTTATGCCAGTTTACACAAATTTGAAGCCAGCTTTGAAACACATCATATTATTAATCAAGATACCAGACCTCATTCTAATGAGAGTCATGAACTTGTCATCTGCAGAATCAGTATCTGAATTAGTATCTGATCACTCCATATCAATCGTACAAATATACTGAAGAAAAGTCACATCAACTCAGGTATAAATAGCCTCCAGTTCACCAAAACCTTTGTGGACAACAATAAAGTATTAAGTGGAAAGTAAAGTAACTTAGGGTAATTAGATTTAGACTGCTACTTAAGGAAAGTTGTGATTCAATACTAATAACTAATTTTACCTTCCGTGATTAGTGAAAGCTGATTAGAATTAAGTATGTTATCTGCTGGCTCTGACACGATTATTGTCTTACAAAAAAAAGCCTAATTAGTTTTGCTGCAGCTACAAATTTCTCTCTAACAGGTATGCACAGCAACACTGCAAGTATTCAATTACTCATCCATTACTATGCTGTCCTATGATGTGCAAAACTCTCATGTAGAATTCAGGAACTTCTGTCATTGTTCAGTAGGGACCAGTATAATACTCTGTAAGGGGCTAAGAAACTGTGAGTTTAGGATGTTTGTTCCCAGACATAAGAGTGTAACTATAAAGTGAACTCATAGTTTTCACAGTCCCAGTCAATAATACCGCAAAAAAAAAAAAATATGGAAGTGAAAACTTTCACAGGTTTACATTGATACTAAGACATTGCAAAAGATGTAGGCAAATATGGTAATGGTGAAATTACCTAGCCACAATTCAATTTCATTTACTCAAATGACAAATGATTTGTTTGCCCAGCCTGAATTGAAACATGAATAAAGACTGCACATAGCAGACAGATACATAAGACAGCTGGATCTTTAGAGCAGTTCAGGAAGGGCTGACATCTACTGCCCAAATGATCTTGACAAACACCTGGCATCCGGCAGTGACTACACAGCAATTCCTCATCAAGAACATGCAACAAAGTTCCTCACAAATGGTTTTACTAACTGAATAAGAGCTATCAAATACCTGGCAAAAGAACTACTACATGATCTGTAACATCTATTTGATTGTCAAGTAGTGCTATTCTGGAATAGATGCTAGTGATGGGTACTATATTTCAAGAGAAGAGAGGCAATTTTTTTCTCCTTTGAGAGAGAAGAAATAAAAACTCATCTTCATTAAAAGAAATAAATCTCCTTTTGTATCCTGCTGTCAGATTAAAAAAAAAAAAAAAAATATTTTCACATACACTTCAGAAATATAACAAAAATCTAGTAACTTACCCTTTGTCCTTTCTTGTTTGACCAGTTAAGAGAGGAATTACTTGAAATAGTTTTAAAACTGAGATATTATGTTCTTGAAAAAGGTGGCAGCTGTTGTTCCTTTGACTAAATTTCTCCATGTATATATTGTTTTACTGTATGGTGACCAGTAGCACATCAATTTCTTCACATAAACATCACCTGGAATTCTCTGCCATCAACATAAGGCTAGTATTGCCATAATGAACAAAAGAAGCTCTGTCTTGTTTGTGCAGCATGCACAATTTAGTCACTTGTTTGTTCGTTTAAAGTGAACTAATTTCAGAGATCCAAGCAGTAGCATAAAATAGTAACATTAATTTCAGCTCTTGATATAAGTGGGGGAAATTCTGTTCTCTTGAACAGTACTTAACTATGGGTGTTCGTGGTCCCTGAAAGAATTCAACAGAGTTGCTCTGGTATCTCTTCTTAAAGTAGCACAGAATTTCCCAAGGACAAACTAACCAACTTTGCTGTCAATCTGATGAACAAAGTAACTTCCCTGGGCAGGGAGTGCCCGCCAGCAAAACACTGCTGCAGCCACAGATGTTGCTTTGCAACAGAGATCATGGGCGATCCAGAACCATTTATATTTGGTTTGGAGGAATTTCAACAAGAAAGGGGAGATAGATCACAGGACACACTGAGGCTGTAAATTCTTCTATCAGCCTAAGGGCCTAATGAGTCCTCTTACCTCACCAACAAATATTCCTTCCAGAAACATATCATTGTTGCAGTATTTTTTTCTTTCCCCCCTGGGTTTTCCTCTTTTTCATGTCTCCTCATGCCAAGTATCAGTAAATTTAGGCCACAGTTCACAAGCTGTATGTTCACACTTCTGCCTGTGCTGTTCTTCATATACCTAGCAGTTTGTAGTTCTCATTCAGGTGAGCACAGAACATATTACAAAACCATTTTGTAAGAGAAAAAATACAGCTTTGCTATGCCTTACCTAGGGCTGTGTATGAATTATTAATTCACATGGCAATTTCTTACTTATCTAGAGATTTCTACAGCTGCTTTATTGAGTGTTCTATGGGATTAGACAAGGAATCTTGACCAAATCGAGTCTTAATAATGCATATGGACTATGTCAGTTTTATTATTTGGGGTTTACTGTGATGTAAATGAGAACAGAGACAGGCCTTGGCTCCTACCTACAGACATCAGAGCCCTTTATGTTTATGTGTCTTTTATGAAGTATTTTTAAGCCAGAGAGCAGGACTGTCCCCATAGGCTATTTTCCCCTCAGGTGCTGAATCTAAAATCAATGACTGAATTTACAGGAGAAAAAGACCTTTGTAATCTTTCCAGATCCCAAATCGACAACCTCTATTACAGCATGTTTTATTTGCACACACTAAGGTCTAACAGCAATGAAGGGCATGTGAGCCCCCATAAACCCTACACACTAGTTCCACTTCAGTGAAACCGAGTGAAGGGAAACTGGCAGGTTTGCTGACGCTCAAATAAAACTTATTGTCCTGTACTAATTTAACAGGGTACCTGAAAATTCATCTATTTAAAATCTGACTCCTCTGCCATCTGCTGGAGCCCTACAATATAAACCACAGCATACCATACTATAATATTTGAATTCTACCACAAGGAAACATTTTTATCATGGAAAATAAATTGGATATATAATCTGATAATCATAAAGAATACTGTACTCTGATCAGATCTAGTACAGAAAGCAAGCTTTGATCTTGGATGTAGCAGTTAGGTCAGCATCCCATATCACATAAATATAATTCTTCCAGGCCTTTTAATAAATGAGCATTAAAGTTATTGGCCCAAATGCTGGCCTTTCTCACAATACAGAGCCAGCTACTCCAATGCATTTCATAAAGTTACCTGAGATGTATCCATTTGTAACAGAGTCCAGACTGTTACATTATTTTCCTCTGTGTTTTTAAAACAAGTGTCAAAAACAAGTTTCAGAGTCTGAGAGTTGCATACTACCCATATGCCTTGCAGCCCCCTGTAGAAAAGCCTGTACATGCTGGTGTCATGTGAAAATGCATTTTGAGCACTACATTTCAGGGTCATTTTTACAGGCACGATACAGATTGCGGTAAATCAAAACAGGTATTTTTTCCTTAAACCATTGCAGAAATGATCCCATATCAACAGAGAGGCTTGAGCCTCTACAGCTCCTGACGGCTTTACCAGAGACTGACTACAACTCCAATTAAACCATGATTTTGAACGTTGTGGAACAGTGACAGAGCAAGTGAAGAACCTACCACTCAGGTTATCCAATGGTTTCATTATATTACCCTGTATTTGGATCCTCATAGCTGCAAAATAGCTGAATCTGTTTCTTAAATCAGCTGTTTAACTCCCACAGTTTTCAAGGTGTGGGGAAGCAAAGTGCAAGTAAAACATCAGATCCAGCTAGGACAGCTTTTCAGGAGAGGGAATCTGGATGAAGGGAAAAATTGTTTTGCCCAGGTGAAATTCCTATCACTAACACCTCCAGTATCTTAGAATCCACACTCCCACAGTCTAGAAATAGGTATCAAAATTTGCCAGAGAAGATACTAAACACTGTGCAAGGAAAAAAAAGCTTTCTGGGGACTAATAAGAAAACTATTTGCTGATCATATACAAAGTAGACCTGCTTTAAGAAGGGTTTTGTCACAGAAAGCCTCTAGAGGTCCCTTCCAACCTACATTTTTCACTGCTTGTTACCTGAAAAAGGCCAATCTAGCTCAGACTCTCCTTGAGCTTACTATTTGGCAATGCCGGAAATTTCTGCTAGAAATGTGGACCAGACCGTAAGAATGTCTACGGGCTGTCAGCTGGTGGAGTTGACATTACACATGCTCAGCTTGGAGACTGTCTCCTGCAGGAATACCCCTGTGTATTTTTACTGAGTTAGGAAGCTTTGTGTGAACAAAAAGAACTGCAAGTAGAGACAAGTCTTGATTACAGAAGCTGAACACTTCCTGAGATCTGAGTTCTCTCCTTGCCCTGATACACAGTTCCTGCTAAGGTGACTGACCAGTGATTCCTTAAGTCTCTGGAAAGATGAGGGTTATGGGTCAGCACTCCACTGATTCCATGTGAGACATTTTCCCTTTGCATGAAAGACTAAAGGCATGTTGACACCTGTTGTTGGGCCAAGCCTACACCCGGGGCTTACTGAGCCCCTCCCAAGCTATTTCCAGGTAGCCATTTGCTGACTGGAGTAGCTGTAAGAACTTCCCTCTACAGAGGTAAAAGGAAAATTACATTGGCGTGACACCAAGTAGAGTGAAAATCTGACGTGATGTGCAGTAGTCTCCAGCTAAGAGGTGATAATCAACAGCCCAGCTCTCCTCCCTGATGCCAGCTGTCTCTCAGGTGGTGGCACCACCAGACCTCACCTCCACCCCAAAATGGAGAGGAAGCTTACCCTTGGAATAAATTAAAGGTGGTTTAAGCTAGCTGTTTGCAGAACCATTAGCACACAGCAAGAAGCAAATAACTAGCAGCTCTGCATTTGAGCTGTTAATTGTTGGGGTTTGCACTGGGTTTATTATCTAGGTTACTTGCAGGAAGGGAGCTCATGTTTCTCCAGGTATGCTGTCACTCTGTTATGTGAAATAACACCCTTTTCCCATGGCTCTCCTTTGAAATAAAAGTTTATTCTCAATTGTGTGAAGGACAGACCCTGAACATCTACCTCAGTATCACGGTTGCCCAGTGGATGGAGGCAGGCTCTTGAATTCTGAATAAGGTGCTAATGCAACAGAGATGACCAGGATATTGCACATACTTCTAACCTCAGTATTTCTTACTGGGTAACTCGGAGCAGCCCATTACAGACCTCCTTGCTCCTCACAAACCTGCAGTGGCACTCCTGCCTCTCCCCAGGACATACATGTGGCCAGGATGCTGCTGCAGGAGCCCAAGAATTAGGCAGCACAGTCTAACTTCGGTTGCACAGGACCCCTCTGGGACATAGAGTTTAAGCCAGATTTATCCCAAACAGCACATGTGCTTTTGCTGTTTTCTAACTGAATGATCTGATATGATTAGTCTGGGGGTTTAGTGTAGATTTTCTACTGAAAAAAATATTTGCAATTGAAGTGGAATGGATCTGACCCAAAACACAGTGATAATATTACTAAGTTCTTTGAGAAGCAGAATTTTTAAAGTTGGGTAGCTATATTGCTATTTTAGATAACCTCTGAGGATATGTCTGAACAGCAGAATGCTCTGCAAGTCAGAGATATCCTGTCTTAATATAGCACAACCATAGTGCTTCACTCGGGCTAATTTGGGAAGCACGATGCAGAACATCTTATTATACAGCTTCTGGCAGACTACCTAGCTCTACCATAACTAGCTAGAGTAACTCACCAGCAGTACTCTGAATTTGAGTTGTCTAGCCATAAAATAAAAATAATACCATCTCATCTTTTAAGGCCATTATGAGAAAAAAATTATCTGTGAAGCACTTAGATAAAATAGTCAATAACCACTATCAAAAATGCTACAGGACACACAAAATGCTGTATTCAGTGCAGGGTTAAAGAGCATTTAGGAAATAAATGTTTAGAGCTTTACCCTCCAGTCCCCCTCCCCCCCACCAAAAAAAAAAAAAAAAGAATAGGACATTTACAGAACAACATATACAGCTGGACCATCTATCAGGTATTACCAAATGAGCCACATTCTGCACAGGAAAAAAAGAATCATGATAATGAAAATGAAATGGCTATGCATAAGAGGAAAGGAGAAAAACTAAGGGTATATAGACAATCTAACTGCAGTTTAAATCTTCTGGTTTAGCATGCCACTATTTTGACTCTAATTTTTTCCCCCTTTTGTTTTCTAATTCCATGTGGGTATCTCTCACACACACTTTAAATCCCAAAATATATGTATTATGTTTTCTAACTAAGAATTTCCCATTCTCCCTCACCAGAAATTAGATGACGGCTGTCTTTCCTCAGATTTTATAATGCACTGGTTTTTTTTTTAAAATCCTACACCAGGTTTCTACCTCAAGCTAAAAAAAACCCAAGCCCTATTTCCTTTGTTGGACTATTACAGTCCTATTTATTTGTAGAAGTAGTGCTTTATTCCTCTACAACACGACACCTGGTTCTGCAATGGTTACACAAAGATGGTTATTTATAGACCAGGGAAGCACAAACCTCCCTCCAACCTCCCCCACTATGAGGGTCACAGAGCCCTCACCTGGTACTAGATTTAACATGACAGGTGATAACATAGAAGTAAACATAACCTATCAGTATTCTCTTTGGAATCAGACAATTACTAGTTTAAACACAGTAATTAATTACAGAATTACTGTTCTTAATTACAGAAGATTTCATTACAACAGAATAAACACATGCACAAGTACACTCCAGCGGATACACATGTATGTACACACATATACACAACGCCACACACACATTACTTACAAAAGTTTATTTTGGTCAGAAACCCACGTGAAGCTGAGGCTAACATCAGTTTTAATTAAAATCAGCTCAGTAAACCTGATACTGGATTTCCACTACTAAATGGAGGTTTACAGGGCTTTAATTAGGGTATAAAGGCTCTGTTCCCAATGGAGCAGATCTTCAGTAAACCCCTCTGCTGGTCCATTATCCCCAACCCAGCATGCGTCATTAGGTGCCTCTGTCTATTTTAGCCTTATTAATGTGTTTAGGCACATCCATCAGTGAATTAGCACAAACTGGTCTGAGGTTTCAGGATGAGGGAGCCAGTCATTTTCATCACATCAGCTTTACTTCTCACCTTCCAGAAAAATAAATACCCCACTAGTTTCCCAAGTAAACTGCTCTAGATGTATAGCAGGTTTCATAGTAACATACTGCATTTCAGTAAGTTTATAAGCAAACAGGGAGGGTTTTTTTAGACAATATCCAGACACCTAACTCAACCATTTAGGTTTTGAATTACAAGACAGACCTGCCCTCGGGACTGGGGATATCTCACCCTTACAAGTACTTTTTCACATATCCTATACTCTTGCTCCTATAATGCTATGGGCAAATTAGGAAGATAAAACCAGACAAATGAATCCTTTAAATAACTAATGCTTTTTAGTAATTTTTCTCCCTTGGCATTCTTGTAAACAGGCATTAACTCAGTTTTATTACTTTTTTAGTTACCTCTGCTGTTACCCAGAGAACCTCATTTTGACATATATTGAATCAGAAATTGGTTCATCACCAAAAACTTCTATTTCTATGTTTCTATGACAGGTGACTATCAAACTTCATAAAATATTTCAAAACCACTTGTAACGGCCTTGCCAGATTAGTCATCAGGAAATAGCTTGCTTGGGTTGCGCTCCAAATGTTTATCTTAAAATGGGTGAGATACAGGAATGAAATAAATGTAAGACAGATATTGATCATTTACTCTGAACACATTAATTTTTATAAGGCATGCTACAGTACTACTGTCAGGGAATTATACACAATTCAGTCATTACACTTGGTCATACTATACAGACAGCACCTTGACTGAGAAATTATTTAAATCTGTTTGTAGAATATCAAGACCTTAAAATAAAAGCCACTTAAAGTCAAAGCCAACAGGAAGAGGAAACTGTGAACAGCCTGAGCCCATCACTGTGCACTGCAGTTATGCAGGTGACCAGAGGTTAGGCAGCACTGATTTAGGGGGTCCATGCCTGGTAGGCTCTGCCCTGACCACTGTCTGATACAGCACTAAAGTCACTGATTTAGGCACTGATCAGAAACCAGTTTTAACTCTACATATGTTTAAATGGACTCAGCTAATCAGCCTGAGCCCACATCTTCTTGTGCCTTTAAGACCTCTATCATATGCAATAGCATGGAGTGACCCTCCTCACTCGCCAAAATGAACGTTTGTTAGGGTAGGTAGAGAAAATGTTCTGAGAGGTTTTTTTCATCTTCTTTTATACTTACATTGTCATAATGAAGCAATCATTTTCCTTATAATCAAAAGACAAAGAAACCTGACAGTATGCAAGTGCTTTCTTTAATCTGGGAGAAAGGAATTTGTGTCGATGCTAATTGCCTTCCTTGAATCTGTCACTGTCAACTGATCAAACAATTCTTGATTGAATTGAGCATTTGGAATGTTACTCAGTCTAGGTTTAGCTTGGTTTAGCTATTTAATAGAAAGTGCATCTCTCTAATACAGCCATATAAATATTATTTTTATTTTTTCCCCCAAGAGGCCATGATAATCATGCTGGGAAGATTTGGAGAACACAGAGAAACAAAACGTATCAGACTACCAGTTAACCCTGAAAATGAAAACCATCTGCAGAGAAGGTTATTCCAGTAAGGTCTGCTGAACTTGGAAACAAGGAAGGCTTGAGGGTTTGGGATGGTACGATAATCTACTGTTACACAGGTAGTTCTTCGCCTTTCTACTTATGGCACAAGTTTTAACTAGTGGCATAAATTCTAGCACCTTGTTCTTTATGACATTACATAATGTTGTGTTTACTTGGCAGATAAAACCCTTCAGGTTCATGGGTAATTATTTATATTTGAGCTCATGCCTATATTTTTACACTATACCTTTGAGAGTTGGTAACAGAATTGAAAATCATTAAACCTTTTTAACATATTCTGAGATGTAAAGCTTTATTAAAAAAACAACCACTGCATGTTGACTGTAGCCTAACTGCTGTAGCATGTACTTCTCCAACTAATGATAGCTGAGATTCCTTTCACACGAAAAGGTCAGACGCTAAATGTAAAAAGAAAAGATAGAAGAGTAAATAAAAAGACTTATAGCTCTTATGGGTATAGTCACTTTCTCAAGGCCACTTAGCAAAAGAGAAGAAAATGCAAATGAAATCAGGTCATTCTGATTTCCAGTCTTCTGTTCTTATCAGTGGATAATAGCATGTTCCCACGTCCCTTTCAGAAAGCTACTCATAGAATATATTCTATACATAATTAGCTGAAATATCAGCTAGAATCTTGAAGGATCATTAAGGAATAAGTGAATAACAGCAGTGAATAACAAAAAAGAAAATTAGCAATTGTAGTTTACATATGCTTCCATCATATTTGCAACTTGAAAATTTCTTCAGCACTTGATGAGAAGTCCATTCTTACGGAAAGAGCCCAAAGTGAGTACAAATTTAAATATTCATCAGTAGCTGGGGAGCTTTCTGCCAGTCAAGCTTTGCCTTTTTATGAATTCAAAAACTAACATGCAACAAAGAGTTCAGACAGGAAAAAGGAACAATAACTGTGTTACTCTAGCCACAGTTAATGCTCAGAAGCATTGTTGAAGTATTTGATATATCAGATCAATATAAATACTCTCTTTACTGCTGTGAAGCAGTTGAGAAAAAATGCTGTGAACATTTAATTATTACCAAGAATCCAGAGAATCTAAGACATTAATTTTAAATATTCAATTACCTATTGAACAAAAATCTATTAGGATGCTGTCATGAGTGTAGCGGCTGCTTGTTAACTCTCCAGCACGGCCATAAAACTTGGGCAATGAATGTAATTGTACTAGGGATCAAAGAGCCGAGCTCCTACTGGGAAGCAAGTGTATACACTGCCAATATTTCATCATTCAGAGTCACTTTCCCTCCTCTACCTAGTATGAAAGCTATAAAACAAAACAAAAAATCCCTTCAAACTGTTATTGTTAAAGCCAAAAACTAATTAGTCATTGCTTCCCAAAGTGTTATGTGAAAAGTCTCTAGAAATAATGGGCTGCATTCTCAAATTTTATAGGTTTACTGAGTCTAGTGTTCTCTGGTATTTCCTGTTTCCCCTGCTAGGGAAGATTGAGTCAAGTTTACAAGTCATCTTGAATAACATGCAAACTTTTCAATAAAGGCAATAATCTGTAGATTCATAAAGCATACACTTTAAATAAAGACATGGGAGGTAAACAAATGGAATAGCAAGAACTTTTGCATTGTTTTTAGAACTAAAATTCCCAGCATCTTAAACCTTTTAGCAGCATATGATTTGCCATTTCAGCAGGGTTTGGTGATGCACTTTTGGTTTTCCACTTAAAATATTTGAGCTTGAAAGTGGTAATACATAGATACCAGCACGGGAGGGGAAAAAAACAACACATCCATTTAAGTCTAAAATACTACTTCGGTATGTTAATATATATATATATATATATCGTAACAGCTATAGACTGCTAATGATATGGGGAACAATGAACAGCTTTCTGTATCTTTCCTTGTGAGACATTTCAGCAGATCTCAAAACACGTTGTATTTAAAGAACTCGATAGATCCTCAAAATGCCTACATGTTACTTTTCCAAGTTATGAGCATTTGAACAGTGCTCCAGACAGCTAATGGCAAGGAATCACCTTTTTTCTTGGTAGCTTTACCTAGTGCAAAAATATGGTTAAATGTCATGACCCTTGATCAAAATCCCAAGATGATGATTCAGACCCCTGGCCCCATCACAGTTAATGGAAGCTCTGCTATTGACTTTATTATGTCAGAAGTTTGCCTCCTGAGATAATTTAATTGTTCCAAACATATATCATCTTGTTTCCATTTTAGAGCAGAAGGAAAAGCATGTCCAGAACTGCACCCATAATGTTGTGATTGAACACTGCTTTAGTGAGGACACAAAAGAGTAAAATACCATCTTTCAGAAAAACAATTCCCAAATCAGTCCCTGAATTAGAGCACAATCCCAAAGTACATTCACTTTGACATCTAACACTGTCACAGCCCAAATGTGTATTGCTGTATTTGTTTACTTTCATTTTACACGGCCATTATGAATATACAGTGTACAAGAAAATGTTCTCCCAACATGAGATAAGTTAAAGCTTTCTCTATATCAATATGCAGGTGTGTCTGCCACCTTTCCACCCATATTGTTAAGCTGATAAAAATAATGACAATATTGACAGATTCTTTTTTCCTAAATCTCATTTGTGTGTTCAACTCACATCCTCATAAGGCACTAAAGTCTAAAAGACTCTACTGCCTCTTAAGGCAGTGTGATAGAAGCAGCAGGATTGGTACCGAACAAAAATTTGGATTAAAAGAGACTGAAACCTGGGCAGTTGACGTGATCCAAGCCCCAAAAGATATATGTTAGCAAGGCAGAAATTTAGGCTGCATGTTATAGAATTTGCTGACTATTAAACTGCACAGAAAGTACCTGGAGATGTAGCAAACTTGTAATGCTCCAGTTAAAGACAGTTTTCTGCAGTGAACCTCTGCATTGCAAAGATGTCTTTATCCAGTGGCATTTTTAATGCACACCATAAGAATGGGCTTAGTCCCGTCGTATTATATATGTGTTTTACATACATTATAGTCTTGAGTAAATTCATAAAAGCCAGAGCTCTAAATTTGTCTCTGGTTGCTGTTAATTTCATAACAAATGTACACATCTGGATGCAAATGAGGGACATCAGTTGAGGTCCTCACATCCTGAAAAGACCAGTTTCCACAGGTGAAGAAGCTCTTGTCCCTAATCAGAGCTGCCTCCATTTGGTGATTTGGCACAATATGTGCAGTCCTGCAATAGGTGACAAAAAGGGAGAAAGCCATAAAATGCCTATGTTTTGTTTTAAGCAAACAGAGCCTCTGGGTTTTAAACGTTCATAAAAAAAAAAAAAAAATCAAAATATTTTTAGAATAGTTTTGAATAAGCTGCTGTGTCCTGAGGTAACTGGATTGCAAAACCAAGTAGAAATATTAATAAAAAGCTCCAGCAGCTTAAATCTGTTGTAATTTAGCAAATTACTGTACCCCCACCCAGTAGTTCTGCACTATAAAGTTACTTTCACCTTCATACCAATGTATTTCTAGCAGCAAATCTCCACTGCAGACCATTTATTTGACCTCTTTCTAGCACATATCATGTTATAATACTGAAATTCTTCATGCTCTAAAAATAGCAATGCAGAGATTCTGAAATGATTAATGACAGTTAGGACTGTTGAGCTTGATGTAGAAAAATAAAATAGGGTATACAGCCATCCATCTACTGAAATCTGTAAGATTACTTTTCCTCTTCTGGGGTGAGGATATTAAATTTCCTAAGAGCTCTCCTCTTCCAAGATTGTCAGAACGTCAATGGCTTTATCCAACACTCGTTCTAACATTTAATATTATACATAACTGCCTAGAGGTACCAAAATACAGGCAGCAATTGAAGAGTGGTTTTTTAAAGATATAAATAGGAATTCCAGACATGAGTTTATTGTGAAAATTTTGAGACTTTTAAGACTCAGGACTGGGATCTCCATCACAGCCACATCTCTGCAAAGCATCCTTCTGTTCAAAGTACTCTCTAACAAACAAACTCATGATGATCCCTTACCTTTCCACAGCCCAATATGCTCAAAAAGCCTCGTTAAGCCTCCACACAGTGAGTGTGTGGAATTTCTTTATCTCCTTCATAGAACTGCCAGTTTTTATTAATGAATTGCATAGAATTGGAACACTGATCTTGAAGAGTCAGTATCTGAGTATCTCTTGTGCTGGTAACAAAGAACCTTGTACTGGCAAAAAATTAGACAAAAGCATACCAATAAGACAATTACAGTGATATTACCAGGGAATTACACATACACTTTCTATTTTAAAGGGTGACTATAAATCTCACTGCATGCCTCTAACAAAGTAGCAGAAAGACAGCTCAAGTGGGCACCCTCAGATGTGATTCAGACTACCAATTTCAATCTGGTAGCAAAGGAATCAGATGCCTGATTTTTAGGTGGACAAAGTGAAGTAAGATGAATTGTGCTCTGTGCATCTTAATTCCACTTTTTTTTCACTCATTCTTGTAACTCAAGACAAAATTCTGCTTTCTAAACATGATAAAAACAAAACTGGCCAGTGTGAAAGACATTACACACAATGAGTGCATGTTCAGTTAACCTAGACTGAGCCTACCCCGGTGATGAGCTGCGTGTCAGCTGTGTCATATGCCTACCAATCCTAGCTTTCTCAAAGAAGAGGAGAATCATTACCCTCCGTTTCCAACACTTAAGCAGAGGAATAGTGAGGGAGCGACATGGACAGCAAAAATTTTCCCTATTCTTTGGATGGATAAGCAGATGTACAAACTGAGACGCACAACCTGCTGCACACACACCTCTCATGCAGTGCAGGACAAAAGAGAGGAGACAGCAAACCCTGATTAACTGTCAGGGTTAACTGTTTTTCCTCTGATCCCCCAGTATTGCAATCCATCATGTAGAAAGGGCACCGTTCATTATAAACAGGATGAAATAACCTGACAAAGGAGCAAAAAACTTAGTCCACAACCCATTTAAACTCACAACACTGAGATGTGAAACAAGAAGACTAATTTCTCTATGAGTATGAAGAAAGAAAAGCATGAAGGGCTCAATGCTGACAGTTTAAACTGCAAAACAAGCTAAGGAAACAAGTCAGGATTGCTGATGTGTGGTAGCACATAATGTTGTCTTTCATTCCAAATTTGCTTGGTGTTCATTGCTGGTAATGTGCAGATGTCATTGCACTTGCCTAAGAGCTTTCTTGCAATGAAGGACTGATTTTACGTACTACTGAAATTATAATGCTGCTGCAGGGACCCTGAAGGACAACGAGCTGAAAACTGTTACTGAAAGAACAAGATACAAATGTGTCCATTCTTCATATTCTATGCAGCCATTTATCATTCAAAGAGCAAATTTTACTGCTCAAATAATAGCATTTGTAAGGATCCTAGATCTGTAACTCCCATTTAAACAACAGCCATATTTGACATTCTCAACATTTCCTTTACAGGCCTTATAATTTCAACATATATTAAGCGAAAATGAGTGCACATAGAATACGTTTCTTTTAGTAGATCCTGATTTCATAAGGAATAAGTAATTATAAAGGAGAAAAAACACCCCAAGTCTTGTACCTTAAACCTGGAGAAACTCAGTCAAGTAACAGATAGCATATTTTCACTTATTACTTGTTTGATAATTACATTTTTTAAATAAAATATAAAATTGATGCTCATTTCAAAGTTCTTTTATAACAACAAAAAATGCATTGACAATTATTTAATTAAGCTGAGCAAACTTTAGGTGAATTTGCATGGCTTTTATAACGCCAGCTCAAAATGGAATAAATGAAACTCTTGCAACTTCAAATTCAGAGATAGAAAATACAATCCTTCTTGGAAACACTCTTGCTCAGGCACCTTTTTGCATATTAGCAGTGCCTCTGTGTTCTATTCATGGAAGTGTTTTCTGGAATGAGGCCCTATGGAATAAATGTAGAAGTAGTACTCTATTTTCTAGTATTAAATATAGCTGAGGAGTGTCTAGTTTTTGAAAAGCTGCTTTATTCTTTTTGTGTATGAAAGCCACTGCATTGTTGGTGGCATGCTTTGAAATTTCTGGAACCCATTCATGTAGTATTGGGAGTTGCTCTTATTTTCACGGCATGAAAAGTATAAAATTTCATACTGAAGGAAAGCATTGCACTCCAATTTCTATTTCCATGAAGAAACACATACCTTTGGGGTCATCCTTGTAATTAATCTTTTTGTTTCAACAAGATAGTTCTTTGTTGTTTTGTATCTTAATAGTTGTTCACAAGCATATTATTCTGTATCAAGGTGTTGGGTTCCTTTAATCTTCATATTTTTTTTAATTGTATCCCTTGCACCTGCTCTTCTGAAGATCACAGAGCAAGAAATAACACGTAGATAGGTTTTGTATACATTCTTTGAGCTAATCCATGAGAAGTCTTCTTCCAGTATAGTGACAGCTCATAGATATGTTTCAAGGAATTTTTTTACTTTTTGGTTTGTAGTAATTGAATTTTTTAATTACTAAGCGACATTAAAATTATGTAAGCAAGATATTAATCTTGCATTTTAATTGTGTAAGAGATAAAGCTATATTTTATAAATAAAGCTATTTGTTAAATATAAATGATCTTTTATTTTTTTGTTTTCAAATGGTATTTGTAGACATGCAGTTTAAGTCCCTGCCACATTTGTAATAATAAAACTTTGAAGACAAAAATCAAGATATTTCCAACAACCAAAATACCTTGATATTTGTATCAAAATATTTTATTTTGATCTGCAATTGCCATGCTTCACATTCCAGGTTCCTGCCTAGTTGTTTCCAGTATTCATCCTCAGAATTTCAGTAAAGACAAAAAGAAACAGACTGAATTTCAAAGCTGCCCAGTGAAGTGAAGAGATTTTCCAGTAAAAAACTTCCAGTGACACTGTCTCTAGAATGATCAGAAAACTGAATTAATTCATAGAAATTAGGCATAGGAAGGCAGAGTGATGTGTACAAACAACCACCATGATTTCAAGTTTTTATGCTAGGATTTTGCGTGTTTTATTTCAGTGTCATTAGGAAGAAAAAATAAATACATGGAAAAATCTCACAATCTTTTTTTTTTTTTTTTTGAAAAAGCTGGCCTGATGGATATGTATGCTTATCTATACACATGTATGAAACACTTTTCCTGACTTTGAAGACATCTTCCCTATTGGAGGAGACAAAGCCAAGCACTTATACTTCTTTCAACTGAATTACTTTCAGCCATCTCAGACAACCCAGGGTACTTCTACACCTGAAAAAAGCCCTGAAGGGATGTCAAGAAGGCCAGAGCATATCAGTGAAAAAGTTTCAGGAGATCCTGCCCTCAGTTTCAGAAATTGATAAGACAGATGAACAGGGCTCAGCACATCCCTGACGAGACAAGCTTGAAAGCTCAGTGCTGTGTCTTGCTTCCTGGTGCACCTCTTCACAAGTGGAAACATCCTGGGTCCTACAGAGGTGCTACAAATGTCTGAGCAGGGATGGTGTTTTGTAAAGAAGATGGAGATGGACTCTCCTTGGTAGTATTTAGTGAAAGGACAAGATGCAATGGGCATAAATTAAGTACAGAAAGTTTCAATTAAAGGTAAGAAAATACCTTTTCCCCTGTGAGAGTGGTCAAAACACTGGAACATGGTGCCCACAGAGGTTGTCAAGTCTCCATCTCTGGACATATTCAAAAATTTATTGGACTTGGCCCAGACCAGCCTGTGGTAGCTGACCCTGCAGGGAGGTATGTGATCTCCAGAGGTTCTTTCCAAACTCAACAGTTTCATGATTTTGTGACTCCGTGAAACACATTGTAGTATTTTATTGTAGTTGGAGCATGCAACAATCCTACCCTTTCACTTCCTATGCTTGATCGTGCCAGAATTAAGGAAAATGGCCAAATCATCAACAGAATTTTGTGTAAAAGGGCACACTTAAGCTCAGAACGAATAAGCACATTTGATACCACATTGCTTTTGTTAAACCAAAGGAAGTACCACAGAGGCTAATTATTTTTGCTGGTTTTATCCATAAGCATTACATTTTTCAATGTTCACAGAGAAAAACTTTAGTTAATGAGATCCATAAAGATTCTTTAATCGGTTTATATTGTGAAAAAGTATTAAGGTCTCCACTTTCACAACGGGCGCATGAAATATATAGTTTTATGATATATTACTGGCACAGGAACTCACCTCCCCCTTTTCCCTGAACCACCTGCAATTTTTAATAGTCATGTATCGCCAGGGTACCAGAAACCCATAAAAGTTTAACCTGCCAATTAACAACTAGGTAAAGTTCCAGTCTTGTACAATAGTTTGATTACTTCCAACAGCTTTTCACAAAATACAGAAAATATGTCCACAAAACTACTAGCCAGAGTTTTAATCTGATCTACTAAAAGTTGAATAGTAGGAGAAAAATATAAATGCATTATGTATGAAAAAAAGATCATCAATTTCTGTTTATGACAGTAGACCTGCCAAAGCCAGGTCTGGATTGAAAGTAGCTATTTGTTAAGAGAAGCCAGGGGAAGGAGGAGAAGAGGGGAATAAAAAAAAAAAAAAAGACTTTCATTCTAATATTTCCTCTCAAAGGGGAGACAGAAAGTGTGGGCAGAATTCAGCTATTCTGTACAGGGTAATCAAGGTGTGAAGTACAGTGAAGTAGTTTTCAATGTACTTCATGATAGTCCATCAAAGAGATAATGAGGCCAAATAACATTACATTGGTCTTCAGCAATTCTTTAAAAACTAGCTTAGAATGTATCAACTTTCAAAACACATTCAGGAATACACAAATTGTAGTGCAGAATAGTTACAGTTACGTAGATGTGGACTGGGAGGTACATACTGAAATATACATTTTTTGGCATTGTTATTGATAATCACAAATCTTAAGCACTGACCACTACTCCCATTAAGGCCTGAAAACAAAACAAACCAAAAAGAAAGGGCAATAAAAATATATCCACCTCCTGGAGCTCTAATTATAAAGCAAGAAAATCTAATGCATGTTGGCAGGAAAGAGATCACAGACAATACTGTTCACCAACTGTAACAGGCAGCAAGTCATATCCATCAAAGTAACTGGTGCTAACTTTTTGTAAATTCCACACAGTTTTGCAGGTAAATGCACAATCTCCTAAGTATGAAAAACATAAAGAGACAGCATAAAGATGTCCATCTGAAAGTGTAAAAAGTTGGTAAAGAAAGCTGCTGAGCAAACAGAGAATACATCTTTGCTACTAGAGGGCAGATGTCGTGAATAAGTGGAACCCCACAGTAAAAACTACTGCAGTTATACCTTGCCTCGGAGTCAAAAAGTACTTGAATCCAGCTTGTCAAAAATGCTGATATTATGCAAAATTAGTGTATGCCATTTACAGGAGCTAATTAACAGCCCTAGAAAACTCCTGGATACACCCTGAATGGAAGTCCAAGTCATTTCTAATGATCCAGTCAACTGGATGAAGAGAAGGTGCATTAAATTGAGAGACAATAGTTCTTATTTTATATAAACAAGTTCTTTATCATAAAAGAGGAGCAAGTTTATATACCATGAAGTCCAGTATCAGGACAAGAGTAAGCAGTTTTCTTAGAGTCTTAGGTTTGAAAAGATCCTACTGTACAGGAATCTCAGCTTGGGGTTTTCCTCCTGCTTTCTATTCTTTTTTTCCCCATCATTCTGCTTTTGCAGACTGTAGTAAAAAGCTTCAAAACCTGGTAAGTGCTTGGCAATGATGAACTAACAAGCAATCTGAAAGAATCATTATTAGCAGTTTCAAACTGCTGGGATTTTTGTCAGGCTAAGTTACAATCTAGATCTGCAGGTTTTTGTGCACTGACTTCTAAAAGATCACTTTTCAGGAGACAGCCACCCATTACCACTGAAAAAAAATATTACATCAAATATTGTCCAGCAACTCATTTGAGCTCCTTTACTTGATCACACACTAACTGAAGAAACAGCTGTGGACTTCATGGCACACTGAAAGCATCTTCCAGCTTTTTAAAAACAACAAAACCCACCAACCAGCCCACCGACCAACCAATCAACCGACCGAAAATCTAGCTCCTGCCTAGTGACTTATTTTTCTTAGTCAATTCTTTTTGTCTCTGTTTATGAAAATTACAATAAAATCAGTATTTGTAGGAGCAGAGCAGGAAAGGAAGTGGGTAACCTACTGAAAAAAACCCAGCCAAAACAAACTAAAAAACCACCATCAAAGCCAATAGACCTGATATTTTCAGACATAGGTTATAAACCCTAATTGAAAACATTTTGACTTCACATTAGTCTTATCTACTGTAATTTTAATTTCATTATTATAAAGGGAAGGGGATCAAAATTATTTACAAGTGCAGATTAAAACAATATTTTACAAGAAAAATGCAAGCATGTGACATTTTGGTAATATCTAATTTATAATTTATAATTTGGTTCCAGATCTCCACTATAAAGTCAAGCACATACTCCACTACTAATCATCAGTTTAACTCTCATTCCAATAAAAACAATAAAAATCAGCTTGCATTCACATTTTGTAGGAAAGGCATTTTAAGAATTTCTTGGAGATTCTTGACTTCTCAGGAAAGAGCTCTCAGAAGAATGATTAAAACAGAACAAGCAATACCATTTATTTCTGGTTCTCTAAATGTTCCATATGAGTTTTAATTCAGAACTATCATGTTTATTCAAGTTATTTCAGATAACTTTTTTCAAGTATTAAGGGCTTGTCATACAGTATTAAGCTTTATCTATAAGGACCATAACGCTACATACAAAGCATTATTATTACTACTACTACTACTTCTGTTGTTGTTAGTGTTATTATTTTTTTTAATTATTTTATAATCCAGTGTACAATATATGCTTCATTCTAAAGTCCTCCCAAGTTTAATTGAAACAATCCTAACAGTTCCCAAACAACAATAAAAAATATGTCAAATAACACATTATTTCCTCTAAATTATTACAACTTAGATAATGCCAACACAGTAGTGAGGTACAACAACATAAAATAAAAACTGATTTCTACTCCCCAATTTACAATTTATACTGGATGGGAAGATAAACAGAACTGAAAATTCCATTAGGAAGCTATCACGAATGTTAGATTAGTTGCTGGGAAAGGAAACTGTCTTCAGGCATTTTGCTGTGATTTGTGGCAGTCCTTGCTGCCACTTCAACTTAGGCTGAGCATGGCCAAGAAACACAGGTCTCTCTGTGAAACTGCAGACTAAGGAAGCGAGACCGATCCATCCCTGGTATGGATCACTCCTGGTGACCAGTCTGCCCAAAAGGTAGCAGAGTCTGCATTTATCTGTTTCTTTTGTTTTGGAGAAGATGGCAATTTTCCTGAGTTTGATATACATACCTTAAATCATTTATTGCATTTCATGTTCACAATGGGAAATTGATTATTCAGCTTAACCACAATATTTTACTCTTGGCCAGTTAAATAACTGTAGAAATTACCTTGCCACACACCAGTCATATGCCTCTCCATTTTTCAGTTTCATAAACAAGTCAAAGGAAAAAGAAATCTACTTTTTATTAACCAGCTTCTAAAAATAAGTAATTTATGCTTCACTCTGCTGAAACCTTGAGCCAAAGGAAAAGAAAAGCAACTGAAATAAGTTTACCAGTAGGTTGCTTTATTAAAATCTATCAGGTGAAATTTTTCAACACAATCAAATCATCATAAAATATGTTATGCATTTATGATAAATTAAACTGTTATTACACTCCTTTTCACTCTAGCACCACCCTTGAAAGCAAGGGATTTTGTAGGCTCCAAATTATTGTAAGGTACTGTTCTACTTAAGGGTAAGTTGCGTTTTTCCATTATAAACCACCATTTCCAGGGGTTTATTATTCAGCCGTAAAGATCTGCTTGGGGCTGGAATATGGCATGTAAAGACTAAATTCAGCAGGATTTTTTCAATGAACATTCAAGAAAAAAACCCTCACCAAACACTCGCTTTAGCTATTTTTAAATTAGTAGTTTCAAACATTCAAACAAATTCCACACCTGCAAAGGTTTGAGTCCAGATCTGAAGTACTGACAGAAACAATCTAAATAAGCTCTGTGACCATCTGCCTGACCAAGCCCAGTATCCCCCTACAGCAAAAGAGAGCCAGCAATACCAATTGGGCAGCCTAATCATTGCAGCACTACCTTCAAAGACTACTCTTTCCAGTCCCTTTCACGAGTACTTGAATTCTCTATCAAATACTCCTCCTTTTAGGTTTAAATTAAAGCGTAATTTTCTAGTTGGATTCCTGAAACAGAAATGCAAGATACTACATTTAACTTTAACAAGCATAAATAATTATTTTATTGCTGATTTTTCTTGTTAGAATATTACTAGTTCTGGCATTAAAACTTCAAAACTATTTCGGTGAATTTGCCATTATTTAATTTACACTATTAAGGTATAGTGACATAGGAACAGATGTCCTGGGTCAGAGTACAGGTTCACTTAGCTCTGTACCTAGCCTGATGCAGTGATTCATGCACAGGTACCCAGGAAAGAGTAAGAATGCTCAGTAATTTTCTCTGGAAATTTTTTGTCTGTATTTTTTTTTTGGTTTAGCTCACAAAATGCTAATGATTTATAGTAATTCAGTACAGATATAGTGATAGAATGCTACGTGCCTGTGCACCAGTATTTGACCACACACGCAGAGCAACTCAAGCAAACTTTAAAAGGTTTGGTTAAAGATTAAAAGGCAGGAAACACCGTATTAATCTCGAAGGTGCAACTTTCATTTGAACATCCTTCTGCATGGCTGCTGTAACTGAATCTCTAACCACACCTCTATGTGCTGGCTTTTTCTACAAAACTTCTGACACATTTGCTCACAGCAGTCATTGCTCTGCCACATCTTTTCCTCTCTCCTCTTTGATCATTATGTAATCTTCACTCACACATTACTCTTTGCATGGAATAGTAATGCAGATATAAAGACATTTCTTTCCAGGGTCTTGACATTTCCTTACAGGTTTTCCTCCAATTCACACTGCAGCCACATGCTCAATTTTGAGTTTTGCAAAGTCTGATAAGATGTGCAGCAGGTTACTGCTCCACTGAAGCAGAAGTGCAGCACTAGAAGACTGAAAGGAAAGAGGAGCCACTTGGCTGCCAATGTAGAACATGACCCATGACATTACCTTTCTCCTTAAGCAGTGGTTAGCACTGCACGGTGCTTACAGCAATCCAAGCACTGGTGCTCTACAGTCCACACTGATCTCTTCTCTGTGATGACCAGTGACAGGACCTGAAGTTGTGGCAGGGGAGGTTTAGGTTGGATATTAGAAAAAGGTTCTTCACTCAGAGGGTGTTTGGGTGTTGGGACAGGATCCCCAGGGAGTGGTCACAGCACCAAGCCTGAGAGAGTTCAAGAAGGGTTTGGATGGTACTCTTGGGAACACGCTGTGACTCTTGGGGGTGGTCCTATGCAGGGCTAAGGGTTGTGCTCAGTGTAGGTCCCTTCCAACTCACCATATTCTGTGATTCTGTGAAATGTTACAGTGGATTTCTTTCCTGTCCCAATCTCCTTGTCTATTCAGCCCCAAGCTGAATGTTTCCAGTCACAGTGCCAGTGTTCCTGCCCAGGAGATCAGTGTGACACCTCTACCACATAGGTCCCACCCTTCAAACATCTTGCTATTTCCAACTCTTTGGGTTTCTCTTTGTGCACTTTGAGGTCTGTTAACCTTCCCTGCTCTGGGCTGTTTTCCCAAGGAGTCCAAGTGTGTTCAGAAACCCGACCTGTTCAGGCTTTTCTACCTGTAAACCTCTAGTGGCAGTTCAGATCCAAGCAACCAAAGTGGTCACCACAGGCAGCAGGAGCACAACGGCAGGAGAGCCCTTCCAGTCCCCAGGATTCAGAAAACAGCAGTGCAAAGCCATAATGCACAAGGGTCAGACACATCTCCTATACAGCAACATTTGAAATGCCTTTACTAAACATTGTAATACAAACAAATTGCAGAGGGACACCTTATTCCACTTAAAACAGGTATTTAACAAGTCAGTGCATCTCCTATAGGTTTAGCATTAAATGAAGTGTCAGAATAGACAAAACCTCTTCCCCAGCATTTTTAAATGTACTATTGCATGCAGTGCTGGTGCCATACAGTACATGCTTATGATTTACCTGCAGCTGTATTTCAGTGAGCAAATCCTTCCCACGCTGCAATACCCAAGCATACCCCCTTCATTCATTCCGGGACAAAAGAGAATGGCAATGTAAATCCTTAAAGATTACATGGCCTCTCGTCAATGGTTAAGTGGAGATTATTTAAAATACTTAATTACACAGAAACCTGACACAGTCATTTTTAATGGGTAGGCAGACTACTGTTTATTTAGTTTTTGAAATCTAGTCTAAATTAGGCCTAGAGAATGAGAAAAGTACCCTAGGTTTCAATTAACAGGTTGTCTCCCACTAGTCAAGGGATAGTTTGAGCTTTACAGAAACACACATAAGAAGTAAAAATAAAGCATAAGTACTTCCTCATACTGTACACTGTTTTGCATCAGCCTAGTTGTTCTGTGGTTCATCGTTGCTACTAAATATCAATATTAAATATATGTAAAATGTAGTTTAGAGTATGTTAACATAAAGTAATACTGTCTCTTACTATCTGTAAGTCATTAAATCTTTCAATAACATCCAGATTATCACCAATAATTTAGAAAAGACATCATGCAATTAAGAGAGGGAAAGACAGAAGCTTTCAGAAGGTAAGTATGCAGCAAAAGAAGTGTGTCAGTTGATAGCAGCAAAATATTTTTATAAGAGAAAGTGATACTACTTAGTAATATCAGTACCAAATTTGGAAATGTTTTGACTGCAACTATGCAAACCAGTGACTGCAACTGTCTGTGTAGATATACTGGAAGATATTTAAGACACATGCTGTGTGGAATGTCTATTAAAAAAAAAAAAAAGTTAATAAAAACAGAAAAATCTTAAAATCTGAGAAAAATACTTCAAAACCTTAGTTTCATAGTTTTCATTCATAATGCCATAAAAATTAATTCCATGCAGAATGAGGCACTGAACTACATGAGGAAAAAAAAACAAACAAACAAAGACAAAACCAAAAAAAATAAAGCAATACTCTTGAAGAAAAAAACCTGTGTTACTGATGAAAAGGAGAACTTGAAATTGAATTAGGAACTGGGTATACAATAGTGATTTGCTGTTCAAATTGACTAACACCTAGGTCCAAAGAAATGAAGCATAATATTTTCTCTTTAATGATCAGCATGAAAGAACATCTGCATACTGCGCTGACAGCAAAAAGCGGCAGGAAGAAAATTGTATGTTTAAGCACGATTAATTCGGGTTGCTAACTGGTATGAATTTCTGAGTTTGTAATGTACTTCAGTGTCAACAGGGGGCAGGACGAATATATACCAAAGATTAAAGAAAACAAATGGACAGCATAAATACAGTTGCCATAGACATTTTTAGCTTTTTAAGCTTACAAATTCCAAATATTGTGAACAAATAAGAACATGAGTGCCCACTTGCAAGAAAAAAATAAATATATAAAACACTATTTTTTTCCCCAAAGTTTGTTTCTATTCTCATTGTACCAAACAGTACATACTACTGTGGCTTGTGTGTACCCCTGTACTTTAAAAAAGCCCAGGGAAAATCAATTTCTTCTTGAAAAAAACCCAGAAATTGAAATCTTATTGCAAAATTAACACTTAATAGTTTTATAAATCCTAATGCTTTCAGTAAGCAATTAGTAAGCCAAGCTGTCACACAGTCATTGCTGTGCTTGTGGACTTTCTGTCACGAATTTCAGACTTCTAATCTTCAGGCTGTAATTTCCCAATGTGTTTTAAAGCTTAAGAGGAATAGATAGAGGGTGTTATCATTTTTAGCCTTATTGCCTCAGGAATGAAGGCCAAAAGCCCTGTATTTGAAACTGTAGTTTGGCTGCCCTAACAATCTTGACAATAAAGGATAGCAGACTTTTAAGTGTCATATTTTTGCTATCATTTAGAAAAACAGTTATTTTTTTCAAGAAGTTTCATATATGATGCATGCTAAACTTACTATTTTTCATCAGTTTTGCATTACAGTTCATTAACAACTTCGATCCTTCTGGTTTCTGTCTTCCCTTCATTTGAAATCCCCATTGTTCTTGTGAAATGACATTTTTCTATTTGAGAAGGAAAGCGAAGCTATGGACCATATGGTATAGTCACTAAATTAGTAGAAGTTTCACTGATGCCAGTGGAAACCAGAATTCATCCAGGCTACAGATTGTGCCTGCATGTCATTGTTTGGGGTTAAAGCACTCATGCAGTTTGTCCATCTCCTTGGGGAAAAGCCCTGCCGGTGGGCAGGATTTTTTATTTGACACATCAGTCCAGGCAGAGTTCAACCAAAAACCTAAACAGTTTTAACTTGCTGACCTGCCTCACGCATTCAAAGCATGCTGGAAATTCCCTGGCATGCTCTTGAGCACCAGAGCTGCTCAGGCAGCTGCTGTCTCTTCAGCATTGCCAGGATGCACCTCCAGTGCCAGCGGAGCCAAGCATGGTATCCTGCTCTTCAGGTGTGCAGCAGCGGCAAACCTGCTGCCCTCATCTCGCTCCGTCGGACGGGCTCAGGCCTCACTCACCCATCCGACCAGACACCTGTCCATTGCTGAAGGTTTTGTCAGCAAGATCAAAGCATCAAGCCTCCCAACAATGTATTTGAAGGACTTACGTACAGGCACAAAAAAGACTGACAAACTTGGACCTGAATAGAATATGTTGAACATATTCTGTTTTCATCTTTAATTCCTCTATTTTTAAGGAATATAAAACTTCTGTAAACCATACATTGAAATACTAGCTAACTGAATGAATTCACAGCAGAAGGACCTTAGACTGCATCAGGGTTATGGTTATTGTCATAAATTGTGAATAAATGTTTATGAGTAAGTTGAAATATTGCAGACAAGCTCTTTTTTCACTGTGGGGTGCACAGATACAGTGTACAACCCTCTAGATGTTTATGGAATTGTGGGTTTAAAATATCATTATTTATGGTTAGATCAATTTATTAAGGCAATGGTTAGGGGCCTGACCTGAGATGGGAATACTACCAAACAAGGCTCTTAGTGGGGGGGTCAAGGAGAGAAAAGACCAACTCATGGCTCTCTTGAGTGGATGTGAAAGCCAAAGAAGGGAAGAAGCAACATATCAACCCTGTAATATAGATAAGGAACTGAAACAGGGAGATGAGGTGACTTATCTGAAGTAGTACGAAGTATCTACAGAGGGCAGAGGGGCACTTATGCCAAGGGCCAGACCAAATTTTCAACTGATTCCAGAGAAATAACCTGGAGGATCAGACTATGCTCCTGTTTTAATTAATTTAATTTTAATTAATTTAAATCCTTCAATTTTCATTCCCCATTAACAAAACATCCTATCACAGTATCACAGTTGCTTCAGAAAAATCACCCTTTACAGCTGCGTAAAAACTTCCCTATGAGTAAAATTTTCTGATTGTTCTGGGTACAGGAAGTCCAAAATCCAAATACAAGTTACTAGGAAAACAAAAATCGCAGTAAATTTAGGAATACTTTTTCCAGCCTCTGTTGCACATGACTATGCGCTTGTTGAATCAAAACATCCTACAAATATGGTTTTCATCTGATGAGCTCATGATTGATTCAACCAACTAGTTATCCTGCAAATCCCAGCTTGCTGAAATAAACTTTCACAGGAATATTCCTCCCTCCTGTAATTCTCATTTATGCACATACCATGTAGCAGTTAAATTAAATGCACATTTAGTAAGTTTGGTCTGCAATTACTCACTTGTGCAGGAGCAGCTTGCACACTCTGGAAAGTTTACTTTGTTAATTATGAGTCCATTGCTAGATATTTTTGAAAGTGAAATTACCAGGACATGTAAAGATGTGTAACAGCTATTTACATTCCCCTGTGCTCTGAATAGAGCACAATTTCTTCAGAAATCTTAGCGCGTATTTATACATTTAAAGACCAATCTAATATATAAACATATATAAGGTTCTGCCAGCCCCTGAAAACTTGCATATCCTGGATTTGCACGCATGAGTTCACAATGAAAACAACACAATTTCAAAGCAGTGGAAACAAAGTGTGGAAGAATGAGTTTAAAGAAATAAAAGAAAAAATAAACCCTGGTTTATGTGCCCCATCAACTACCACCACAGCTGAAAGGAAGAAGCCCTTCACTCTGCTGCCATGCAGCAGCGCTCGTGCTCAACAGAAAACCGGCCTGCAACCAAAGACTGTTGACAGGGCTGAGAAGATGCACCACAGCCATGACTCGCTGAATTTATGGCTTTCTGCTCACAGAAATCAGGAGAGTTCATGTCCCAAGTGTCCTCTGTAAGAAGAGGTAGACCTCTGACATACTCAGGTATTGAGGACTGGGCTGTCCAGCTGTGTTTGCCCTTCCTCAAGCATTTCTGCAGCTCTACTCTCCCAGACATTTCCACCATGGCCTTCTTATTGCTCTTTCTGCTGCTAGAGCAGTTTGGGCTTCAGCTTCTGGAATGCTCACATGCAATTATTATTAATCAATCACCCATAGTTTCCCTTAGCATTACATCTGGCATAAAGCAAGCAGTAATTTTTAATACTTTATAGCTTCAATAATGCTAAAGAAAATCAAGAACCTTTGTGTCTGGCACAGCTTTAAAGCATGTTATAAACAAGTGAAGTGGAAAAGCTTCTCAAAACAAAATGTACTTGTGGAAGTGTGTTCAATGGGAAGAGTATAGCAACCCACCAAGAGAGGTTGCAACCAGTTCAGTGAAGAATCACACATCTACATATTCAAACCTAAACAGGCACAGAGAAATGTTATTGTTATTATATTTTGTTATATCTACCTGTTCCAACATTGAAAATAAAATATTGCTAGTTAGTTGAATCTCAACAACAGAGTTCTTGTCAAATCCTTTTAAGTGACTGAAATTGATTTCATATACTTAGCTGTTTGTTTTGTTGTTTTTTTTTAAAACAGGAGGGAAAAGAAACAATTCAGCAAATAGCACCTGGGTCCCATGAGGTCTTCGATAATATCATGCTAGTATTCAAAATGTTTTTGGAAATACTTGAGTACATTTCCAGTGTATCAGAAATAAAGATGACTGTCAGATACTCTTATTAAGCAGTTGAAAAAGCCAAAACAGCCCAGTGGGAGGCAGAAATGTTTTATGTTGATGTGATTGTGAGTCACTGCAGTTTTGGTTGAAATAAAACCATTTATTTGAAAGTCTGCTGCCCAAAAATTACTCCAAATTTTATAAAACCCTTCTTTTTTTTTTCTTTATTCTCTCTCCATTTTTTTTAAAATGGATATCTCATATAAAAATTTGTTTCCATCACTTTATGCTGAGGAATTTGCTGTTGGCCCTTGTGTAGCATGATGCCTATAACATCCAAAACAGAGGGCTCCAGGATGTCTGCCATACGAAAATATAGTGGCTTGCTTTATTTTGAAAGATTAATACAGTTGGCAACCATGAGGACATGAATGACATGATTTACAAGTTTGTGGGCCAGACAAAGAAGGATCAAAAGATTATCTGCAAGCAAAGAATCAACATTTCAAACTGAGGAAATAGGAACAGAAAAGGCTCATCTGTTCACAGTCCCAATCTTTCCAGCAGTCCAAGGTAGCAGGGAAGAGAGAGCGAGAAGTCCTCTGCGCCAGCTCCCTCTGCAGGGGTCTGGCTGCAATCCTGGCCAGCAGATTTCACACCCGGAGCTTATAATTGCATGTAGTTTCTGTGTCTGAGTGGAAAACAAGCACACAAGTGAGAAGATCACTTCCAATGGCTGAAAAAGAAATCTAAGACAAATGTCTTATTTCGGTTTTGTTTTTTTTTAAGCTAGATATAACACCTGAACTGAAGTGCCTGCATTTTGAGCGCGTAACTGGCTGCGGTTTGGACCCTTGTCACATAGGAGACGTTTGTACATTAAGAAGTATCTGAATTCTAAAACAAAGGCCGGTGGCTTGACTGTGCCATGAGCAGTTTGTGAATGAGTAAGCTGAGCTAACTGTAACAGCACCCCTGAAAATCAGTTGTTCTGCCTTTGCACTTCATGGCACAAGCCTGGTGAGGCACATCTCACATGATTAGATGCCTGCCTTGGGTTTGCTCTCGGGCTTCTTCCAGACCTGCCTTTATATGAGAGACAACAGAATTGGCACCAGAACAGGACCTGAACGTAAGTTTTGTATTACGAGTCCTGAATACAGACATTACTTGGCCTTTTCTCCTGGTTTCCAGGTTTTCATAAAACACAACAGACTTCTTGCTTGTGAAGACTGTATAAACTCCTAGAAATTGCCAGGAACAAGCAGATGGGGACAAAGCCACATAACATGTCTACTGGTAAGATACAGACCACAGTCTGGAGAATTCAAAATGCATCAATTACTCCCGGCTTTGAAAGATTCTTTAAAGAAATTTCTGACTCCTTCCCACACCAGCCCTAAGGGAAGAAACAACTCTCTCATTCTGCTCTTAGCCAGCATGGAAAGTGCTTCAGCTGCACCATCCAGCACAGAAAAGGAAAAGAGAAAAAACACAATCTACACCAGGGTGGGATCTGTGAAGAATACTGCAGCCAAATCAAACACTTTCCAAATGTTGGAACAGAGTACAATCCCAAATACAAATGAACCCTGCTGGTTTTATGATCTGCACAATGAAGTTTATCAAGGTATCAGTTCGGGGCTACACCCTATTTATAGATATAGCACTCAAGCCTTCAAAGGGCTGTGGCAATAATAGGTAAATTACTTCTAATGACTTCTTCACAAGAACTAAGTTGTTGCATTTTGGAGCTGAACTTCAGAGATTCTTGTTCATGCTTCCTGGTTTCTCCTTTTCTGTACTCAAATGAATGTTTTCTGAACACAGTAACTGGAAAAAAACAGTCTTTTCGCTCAAGCATTTAACCAGTCAGTCCTCTAGTGAATAATAATACCGAAGAAAAACAATAGTATCTGGATGGACCAAACTTCAACCAACAGCTCCCCCTACCAGTCAATTCAAAGAGGAACAAGAGAAGCAAAAAACTGAGTTTAGGATTCAAAGGCACTGTGAACTAAAACATAAGTTTTCTACTGATAGCAGGATAATTTTAATGCAAGTGGAAATGCTCATGCTCAGACTTTTGTGATGAAAAGAACCTTATACCACAGATTATGCTTCAATAAGCATAATCAAGAGTGGATCTTACAAGTCACTAAAAAAATACTGTGCCTAGCTGTATGCACTATTTAAATCTGCAAGATAAAGAGTGTCTATTCTGTTTTATAATGAGAGGTAAATTTTACTATAGCTGTGCTGGAAGGTAAGTCACCAACTTTTGCAGCAGGAAACGGTATAGATTTGGAGGCAGAGTTTGAGTTTACTGCAAGTATTGCAGATTCACAGAAGCACTCAGGTTCAAAGGGCCCTTGGGCCATCTCCAGCCTAACCTCCGGCTCTGCCAGATCAACACTGAATTTGGATCACATTGTTTAGGGCTTAATCTCAATGAGCACTGAAAACATCCAATGGCAGAGGTTCCATAGCCTCCTCTAGTAATCTGTTTGCTTAATTCTCATACAGATTTTTTTTTTTCCTTTTATTTTCAATTTATGGCAACTCTTTCTTGTTATCTTGCTGGACATCTCCATAAAAATCCTAGCTCCACCTTCATTGCAACACCCCCTTAGATGTATCAGAAGGCTGCTATTTCTACTTTTATTCCTACCTTTGTGAAATCCATTTAACTAAAAGTAAGTCTCAAGGGCAACTTACAATTGTTTTTTGGAGACACTACACACACATTGTTTGTATTCCACTACACACAGAGAAAGAACTCATTTATCATGAGGCTATGTGATCCATCACATAGACATCTCCAGACATCCAAGTTGGCTTATGCATGTTACACAGCACATAGATAAATCTACCTGTCTTGTGCACACATATCTAGTCAGCATACCAATAGGGCATCTCATATTTTGAAAGCTGTGGTTTGTGCAGAGATTTTCAATTCTGAAACAGTTTTCAATATTCCGAGCAACTTCAAAGAGCCATTTGCATTCCTTTCTTAAAAGAAAAAAAAAAAAAAAAAAAAACCAAAACAAAAAAACAACCATCAAAACCCCACAAAACCCCAAAACATAAAACAACAACAAAAAATATCAACAAAGCCCAACAAAACACTCAAATGTTTAATCAAAATGTTTTCTTCTCCTTTCCACCAACTCATCCACCCCCATATGGTTAAGTGTCCTGACTCTAAAGGATATAGTAATAGTACAGTGTAACAGCAGCAGGCCCAATGCATGAATTTCACATCTGAAAACGTGAGATCCACAATATTCTCAGTGAAAGGTGCAAAAGTATATTTTGAATGCTTAAGGAGATCCACTATGTTGATTCTAAAAGTTGTTGCATACGTATGAGTCAGAAATCTATTTTAGTTCCTTTAGGATTATGTTTATGACGCTCTCTAAGCCTTACCTTTGAACTAAGGTACTTATACCTTATATAAGCACAAAAAATAATACCTCTAATACCATTTAAAGCCTTCTAAAATGTTTATTGGCTTCCCTAATACTTGGTGAGCATATAAAACACTCAATAGCGAAATAGAGTGATTTAAAGATTTTAATAGCTCTGTAGAAGGAAAAAACTGTATAAATTGTTTGTTGCCTTTTCTCTTTAAAAAGCATAGCTATACCTGAAACCTGTGCTCCAAAACAACTCATACATATATAATGCATGTAGATTATGGATTCACATTTACTGCCACATCCATTTCTATACAGCACAGACTGACAACTGATTATACCCCTAAAGAAAGCAATTCCTGGGTTCCCATGAACGTGCAAAGCACCACTGCCTTCACAAGCACAGCACAGAAAAAGCACAAGCAAAGCTTTCAATGTTGTGATCATTGAGAGAATAAACAGCTGAATACATCTCATTTTTTCACTTCTTTTTTTTTCCCTGGATAGCAACATATTGTGACATACTCATGGAGCTGCACATTAGAAACTTGCTCTAAGTGTAACTTAAATTTCTGCTTCAACTCAGACAACATTTTTGATTGATGCTATGTGGCTAAAACCATACCATTTGAAAATCCTCAAGTGCAGCTAAGAAACAACCTTTTCCTCACTGACATAAGTGAATCACTGAGACATGTTACAGTTCAGCTTTTCCAGGCACAAGAGGCTCTTGAAAACAGCTTACTGCACTTTGACTTATGCTTCTTAATTGTTCAAATGCAATGCCTCAAAAAAAATTTTATTACTGTGAGAACCTTTATCACTTCATTAGTTGCTAAGAATATAACAGAAATATTATATATATATACAAGTAGATATTTCATCACGTATCTGTAGACAGAAGCTATTTAATTTACCTTTTAGCAAACTCCATTGTGGGGGGAAACCGTCAACAAATTTTTCCTATTCTGATTAGAAACTCTTATCTTCTGATCTTGTTCTAAAAAGCTTTCATCAAAAAGCCAAATTCTCCACCTGTGTTTGCATTATGTTGTATTTGTCTTTCATAGAATCCATGTAGAATTAAACTTAAAAAAAATAATATTCTTATATATACATATATTACTGTATGTGTACTATTATTTGTATGAGAGTCCACACACTTATTCAGGCATCTCAGGAATTCTGTACAAAACCCTGTGTGCAGTCTCAAGCACCAAGTCTACAAGAAAGGAAATCTGTGTTTGCCTTCATAGTAGTAAATCAACTTAACATGGGAGACAGAACAAAATTCTTTCTAACTAGTCACCTGCTAGTTACTTTCATACACTAAACATGCAGAAAATAAGCTATAGGTAGCCATACAGTTTTACTTGTAGTGTCTGACTTCCACATACTAAATATGAACCAGCCACAGTACAAACATTCAAAGTCCTGTGAAGAGCAGAAGCTGTCTCTGCCCACGTGCTCAGTGGGCCCATCAGCTGCCCTTTGGAGTCCAGCTCTGCCATTCCCTGCACTGGTGCCCAGACAAGCTGTGGATGCCCCATCCCCGGCTGTCCTCAAGGCCAGGTTGGGTAGGGCTCTGAGCAACCTGGTCTAGTGAAAGGTGTCCCTGCCCATGGCAGGGGGACTGGAACTAGATAGTCTTTAAGATATCTTCCAACTCAAGCCATTATGACTGTGAGTCTCTCCCCCATCCCACCGGGGGGTGAGAGAAAAAGCCATTGCATGGGTTTTGGTTGCTTTCTGGGGTTAAACCATGGGAGATCTCAGCCCATCCTAGGGAGAGGTTTCTTTTGGTGATTTTCACACCTGTGACCTTCACAGCATTAGGCAGTCATTGGCAGCACTTGGGTTACTGCTACTACTACCGTACTCTGACTCTGCTGCAGCTTTGTGTGCCATCTGCTCAGTCCCTGCTCATCACATCTAAGAGGCACCTGCATAATGAACCTGTTCAAAAGTGATTTCATTTTGCTAACAAAATTATTAAATAATCTGAAATTCATTTCAGATGGTATGATCTGTTGTCTTGTGATAA
This sequence comes from Anabacerthia variegaticeps, assembly GCA_035583185.1. NCBI lineage: Eukaryota > Metazoa > Chordata > Aves > Passeriformes > Furnariidae > Anabacerthia > Anabacerthia variegaticeps. The sequence continues at coordinate 29,771,599 of JAWWEW010000078.1, read as the reverse complement.
AAGAGAAATTAAATTGAACATTCATGTTTTGGTGAAAAGTATTTTAAAAAATTTCACAAGAATAAGTGAGCATGATTAGTCTAGGTCAACAACGGGACAGTGTTTAAACTGGCTGGATTATGAATAGTAAGGATAGGTGTCTATCCAATGTAATATACTCCTAAAGACACAGGAACTCACCATCCAAGGGAACCAATGAACCAGTGAATCATCACTGGGTGAGGGCATAGCAAAGGCAGTGCCAGATAACCTGCTCTAAACAGGAGTGATTTTATTAATAAGCTAGCTCTCAACAGAAGAGAAGCTATTTTAATAAGCAAGCATCATGAACTTAGCACTTTCATCATATGCTATTCATGACAGACAACTTGGCACTTGTCACCAACATATTTACAATGAAGATGTCACAAATACATGAACTAAAATAGAAAGCAAAAAACTAGTAAGTCTAAAATTTACTCAGAATACAAGCCTTTATTTTAACGGTCAGGATTTCAGCTTCAATGCTTAATTACCTAGGGGAAAATCTAGTCTAACGAACACTGAATTCAGTGCTATGTTGAGGATCTAATTTAGTATGCAGCAGCAGCTGAGAGAAGGGCTTCAGTGATAAGAGATGCAACACGCAGACAGAATGGAAAAGAATTCTGCAGCACAAAGTCTGCCAAAGCCTCCCACCATTTATTTAATTCTAAGGTTTTGAGTTCTATCAGATTTGTAACTATTTAGAATGATTTTCATACTAAGAATAAAGAGAAGCTGATGTGTCAATTTCCAGGAAGTTTTTCATATTTTCTAAACTGCAAAATAAACTCCCTTCCAAAATGTAGCCCAGTGAATCTCAGTGGAAAACAGTAACAGTAGCAATAAATGTGTTAACAATTTTCAAAGTTCATTTGCAAGTTCCATGGTCCTAAAATAGAAATAATGTATTTCCTAACATTCTCAAAGAGAGATCCTGGAATTTCAAGGAACAGCTGAGGAATGTTAATGATCAATAAAAGAGATTTATTTCAACAGTTCAAAGTTTGGGAGCAGTACCGAATACATCCCTTTCAGAGTCAACATTGTGTCAGTGACCCAGATTATTGAAATGTCGCTTTTGGCACCCTAGTTCTCTCTTACTTTTCACTTAAAAGAGATCCAGTCCCACACAAAACTGACATTTCAAATACTACAGCAGCAGTTTATTTCCTAGACAATTATACGATTCACTGATTTCCTCAAAGAAATAACAACAAAGCAAAAAGAATCATATGGAACAAGACAAAGATCTACAAGTTTTGGTGAGAAATTCAATCTTATTATCAAGTCTCTTGACAAGTATTGGCACCAGAGCATTCCATAAAGCATCTGTTCCTGCCCTTCTAATTTCCTTAAGCAGAAGTCACCTATAAGCATCTGTATAAACCTGAAAATCCCAAACCAGTACACCATTATCCTTCTCAAATATTCCTAGATATTAGCAATGCTTCTGTTAGGTATTAGATTAACTAATCTTTATTGCAGAAAACCACTCTGGTTCTGTCTTCCTTAATCCTGTTTCCTTTCCACAAAAAAAGAGTGCAATTATTTGTTCCTTTCACTGCTGTTTATGCAGTTTAGTTATATATAAAGAGGAAGTTGATATAAAACAGTTGGTTCTACTCCATTCTTTGAACATTACATTTCAAGATTGGAAAATAATGTGGATATTTCAAAACCCACAGATGTCTTACTCAATTCTTTTGGTTTATATATACTTTTAATGAGGATTTGTAAGACCTTGTCATTACTTTTAAAGTAGGTGCAATATCCACACATATTCTACTCAATTTATTACTGAAGAAAACCAATTTTGAATTCCAATACAAGATGACAATTCCACTGAATTGTCAGGATTAAGGAATTGCTATAATTTTATCTGAAAACAGAAATCATCAACTAGATTTTACCCAAATTTAAACTGGAAGTATTGCTTTAATTACAGAAATTCAGTTCACCATGTCTAGATGCATTACAGAGTACTACCTGCTCTTCCAAAGTCACCTTAGTATTGATATCAGCCATTCAGAAATCCACAGGAAAAATAATAATGTACTATTTCTGAAATAAAAACAAAAGTGTGAAAAAAACCAGAGATGACTGCTAGTTGGATTATAGCTTTTAGGCTTCTGTGAGAATGCTGCATAGACAGAGTTTCAGTTTTGAGCATGAATAATCCTATTGATTAATACAGAAGTATTCAGATACTTAAATTTACTATATACCTCCATAAATTGCTAAAAATTGCCCAGCAAAGTTCTTAAGTGAAGTGGACAAGCAGTGTCTCCATTTCTAAGAAAGTAGTCAGATGCATATAAAAAGCTTGATCCCTTTTTCATTTGTTTCTAAACATGAATAGAGGGAAAACAAACCTTAAGAATCCAAACAGCCTCCTGAATACATTTTGCTTTTTATTTATGGTTTTTTTTTTTTATCATTCCCCCTAACAAATTTTCCAGGCATTTTAATTCAACGTATATATAAAAATACTCAGAAATGTAAGTAATACTGATTTTAAAAAGATAACAATACATCAGATTTAGAAAACTGAGTGTTGCATTTGAATAGGCACAACTGGCTATGGAAAAAGAATTGAAATATTATGTAAAACTTGAACAAACTTATCAGAGACAGCCTCTTACTGAAGGGTAAGGAAAAGACCACCTCTTAAACTGAAGATAGCTATTGGAAAAAGAAAAGCAGAGAGGTTAAAGTGAAATCATTTCCTTCCACAGCTGTGAGCTGCTTGTGAGTCAGAGACTCTCTGCTGTTCCTAGTATAATCCTTTTTGTGCCTCAAGCTCCAGCAGGTCCCTGAGCCTTCACACTGCACTCTCCACTTCCTCACACACGTATGTTCTGCAAGTGTTTGTACAGCAACACAATACCAGTATTAGCCCAATACAAAAACATCCAAGTAGAAAAGTGTTTAAATTTTGTATTAAATTAAATGTAATACAAGTAAATATTTCAGTTAATAAAATGTCTCTGTAATAACTGCTAATCATCATGCATTAAGATAACATTTATCATAATAATATTCATTACAATGAATAAGCTGATTTGTTAATAATGCGGATGTCACATGCACTTCAACAGGATTCCTTTAGTCACCAACACCACAGCAGTTATTTTTAAGTGCTTCCAAAAACATTAATGTGCAATGTTAATCTGAAATCCATACCTCTGTTATTTTCACGAAGCAACCAGCAAGGTTTGTTTAGGAAATTTCATGCCAAGCTTCAGAAGTGTGCACTCTAACCTTCTTCAACACATAATTCAAGATAAACACTTTCTTCATGACAGACGTTTCAAGAGATGAAGGAGTGGAACAAAGGCAGAGAGTGACATGAAGCACAAGTTCTGCACCATTAAGATGAATGGACAGATTAGCTGGAAAATCCATAATGACACGTTGTGCTGGCTGCAGCAGTTCTGTTTATGTAATTACAGCTTTGTTGTTTAAATGAAAGGAAGCTCTGAGCAAGACCTTTACCTTATTACCCCTGCACCAGCACCTTGCCAGTGCTTCGGTATCCCCATCCACTGCAATCTACCTGATAACTCATTAAAGGTTTTAAAGTGTCACCTACCGGAAGACAAATGGTTCATTAGTTAAACTGGTATGGGCTAAAAACAATCTTTACACAAAATGTGCCAGGCAACATTCAGGTATATTGCCAGCAGGGGCAAAATAAAAGTCTAGCAACGTACTCCCATCCAGCACAGTCAGTCACTTGACCTACACGTATTGCTGCCAACAGATTGCAAGACACCATCTTCTGCTCTATCCAGCCTCCTAAGATGCAAAAACTGGAAGTGCAAGTCTGTGTGTGCTTCACTCTAAAAAGAAACATTAAAGCAACTTTTCAAGCAAGAATGCCTGCTGCAGTCAAGCCTGACTCCTCAGTTCAGGTTTGGAGCAATACTGAAGACCACGATGCAGAGGTGTGCAATGAATTAAAATCTGACTCGGGTTTTTCTTTCAGTAGTGACTTACCACATCCTAACTGACACATAGCGAGTTAATAAGTGATTAGAAGAGGAAAATTATCTACAAGTGTGGCCAAACTGGCTCTCCTGGAATACTAGGATCAAGGAAAATTAAAATAGCTTGAATTTGTGCATGAGTGCTCTGCTTTTCTCACTAGGAAATCGAGTGAAGGCTGTTCAAAAAAACTGGAATATTTTTCTAAAGTTACAAATAGCCTAGTCTCATGTTGGCTGAGCAGAGATTGCTGAAGGACTTCTTGTGTGCAGAACAAAATGAAATTGCTCACTGATTTTCCATGTTCTTCCTCTAAAAAGAATAATATATTGACAGAGACCTTCTTATGAAAAAGAACACCTAACACCCAACCTAATAGGTATCTCTGTTTCTATTTCACAGTCATATAATTTGCTTATAGCAAAACTAGCATAATGAGAGGTAATATGTGCCAAAAATTACAGGAATGCTGGAGAAAATGCTTTAGAGCAACACAAATTGACTTTCTTATTCCTGCAGTTGAATGTGAAGTTCTCCCTTTCTAGTGCTGAACTCCAGGAATCCATAGAAAATGAGGAACAGACCAAAATAACCCAAATATTAGCATAATAAAAGTTTCATAATCATATGACACATTTTCAAGTCTACTTCAAGAAGGCATTCCAGTGGCATAGCACAACTTCTGAACTCTGCAGTCAAAGAACATATAATTGCAAAGGATATTAGGTCATGAAGAGACAGCCATGGCAGACACTCATGCCCATGGTTGACATATGAGCTATTTAAGGCGTAAGGGAGTACGTCAGGATATAGTTCCATGAGTAATTCTTCTGTACCACATAGGGAATCCAATATTTGGTCATATCACAGACCAGAATATCAATAACTAAAGCTTTCCAAACTCCAAAGAAAGTTTTCCTGAACTCCTGTACACCAAAGCTCACCAAGTGCCTTCCTCTTGGTCTGAGGATGCTGCAGGTGTCCAAAAGCCAGTCTTTGGGTAAACCACAACTTCTTTGGTCCAAGGTATGCAGTGCTTCAGTTGATCCTGACTGTTGACCAGCCTGGAAACTAGGCAGAGCAGCACCCTTATGCTCTCTACTTAACTAAGCTGTACCAACAAAATTAGGTTTCTCTCAAAATGCAGACATAGCAGCTTTCTTTTCAAAGCATAGCTGTCGCAGAAGAGGAGCACAGTTTCCAGATCCTGGCCAACTTTCTCCCAAAAGCCCAGTTTAGCAGGACGTGGAAGACCTAGATCCAGTTTCCTTCTCAGCTGGAGGAGGTCCCAAATGTAACTTCTGCTTTCCAAGAAGCTACTTGAATTCAGACAGTTGGAGAGTTTGGGTATCACAAGGTAGAAAGCAAACAAAAAAAAGGTACCTTGCTCTGGCTGAGTGGTGAGGGAAGATTTCGGTTCTGATGACTACCCTCAAGATTATTTTATTTTTATTGTTTCATGGGAAGTTCAAAATGAGAGTCACAGCCCTATTACAGGCTTTCAGTCTTCTTCTTAAAAAATGTATTACAACACAGATTTAAAGTCTTGTATCATACATCTTCTGAACATTTGTTAGGATTCTGGGCAAGGAAACTTTAGTTGCTATAAAATCTCTACAGTCAAAGAAAGTGATAAATATAGCTTGTAATGCGATTATACTGAAACAGTTTGTTCCAGTCATATGGGACTCTTGACTTAACATTCCAATTAAAAAAAGAAGCGACAGAAAAAACATTTCAGATAGATACTTTGATATTAAAGGAAGCATGAAATTTTCTAAGATGAAGCAATTGCAACAACCAACATTTTAGCTACAGCAGTTACTTATATTTCCTATACTTTCATTTCATTTCTAGATAAAACTAGAAAGAAAGAAACAAAAAACCCAAACCAACCAAACAAAAAAAACCACCAAAAATAAACCTTCCCAAATGCAGAAAAACAATAACATAGCAATTCCTGAAGAGAGATTGATAAAGCTCAGGTTTATGCATACCAATACCAAATTAATTCTCATAGCAAAATTTTCCATAACTCTCTTTTTTTTTTTTTTTTTCTGATAGGAAAATTTCTTCCACTTTGTTGGTCAGGGTCTTGAGAAACAGGTATTTGACCTGGCAAACTGTGGGCTGTGCAGTCCAGACTCTGACCTGATCATCTGGACAGCTTAACAAAGCAGGCTCCTTTCTCACCATCAATGTGCATCCCACTGAAAGACCTATCGATCCTCTGGGACTTGCCCAGAGCGCCAGTTGCTCTCCCACTGTCAGATCCTGCAAAGGAAGGAATGCATTCCCGCTAAGGGGAGCCAGCCAGTGCTGAGTTAGCATTTGCACTTGGACCAAAGAAGCTGGGGAAGGGAATCAGTCTTTCAAGAATAAAGGAAAGTTGGCTGAGAGCTCTCCCAGTAAATGACTGGCACAGACGAAAAAATCCTCTCCCTATGCACAGCAAAGGAAACGACATATTAAAATGCCTTTGTAAAAGACAGATAAACTGAAAATCCTGGTAGAACTACTGCTTTTAGTAGCTTGACAAAATTATTTTGCTCTATTAACAATCAAAACTCAGTTAAAAAGCAAAAAGTAGGTATCAACTACTTAAAATCCGTCTATTTTTACAAATGTTGAGTTCTCTGACCTCATTTTGGTTGCTGCCAGGTAGGCCAGGCCAGAAACAACATGTGATTTCCTTTTCCCAGTTCAAAGGAATCTGAGTTAAGAGTCTGTAAAAGGTGCAGCAGGAAGACTCTCATGCTTGAGTGTCTCTAACTTTAAGCAGTTTTAACAGTTTAAATTTGCTGCTGTTAAAAAAAAAAAAAAAAAAAAAAAAAAAAAAGTAGGTGTAAGGCATAAATTCAGTACTCAGTGTATCCGTATAAGCACTATAAGCACACAACAGCGCCAGGTTCTGTCGTGACAGCACGCCAGTTCCCAGGCTACTTGTGCAGTGGACTGAGGAAGAGGCCAGCTCGTTAAACTTTCTGTTGGGTTACGAACAATCTGCTTTCCAAATCGCATGGGCACTCTAAATGATGCCATCAATTCAGTTCTCTGTTTATTTATTTGCTTTTATAATTAGGGAAGTCTCCTACCATATACCATACCATATACCATATACCATTGCTATAAAAACTTAGTAGAAAGAAAGAAATTATAGGGCTGATTAGGGCTGTAAAAGACAGATATCCACTTTATATCATTTTGTACTGATGTAAATGAATGCAAATGTTTCAGATTAAAGACAGCAAACTTGTGAAGACACTGTAAATATTCATCTAAGGCACATGATGATGAGCATTTATTTCTGCTCTAGCCCACCTCCCCAAATCTATTATTTCCATTCAAGAAGATCAAAGTTGATTAAAAGTTTTAAACAAGTTGTTTTCATCATCTTTTGTCAAAATAAAGAACTGCAGTCACAGCAGCATCTATGCTCAATTCTGTTTCTCATAGTCAATGCCCATTATTTGCTGAATGTAGCTACACAAGAACTTTTTATCCATCTCACCTACCTGATACCCCTGGACTGCATACAGTTTGATTTTGTGTCTTATCTTTCACAGTTGCCCCCTTAAAGAACCAAATCGTGAGAATGCTAAGGATATGTGGTTTAACTATCTACTGTAGCTACCAACAACCTCTTTCTTTATTACCAGAAGCACAGTATGACCAAATGGCTGGAAAAATCAATCAGAAGTAAGTAGACAGCAAGTAGACAGTGCCATCAGCCCCTGTTTATACCATACCACAGAACACAGCTTAGTGTAAATCACCCTTTGGCCATGTTTAATTTTATTTTTTTTTTTTTTTGCAGAAACTATCCCCTACATGTCTGGATGAGGCCCTCCAAAATGCCTTAAAAATCTAATAAGAAGCCAGGAATTCTTGTGGTTTCATTCCAGTTCTGCTACTGACTTGTTGTGTGGTCTTGGAAAAAGCACTTATCCTTTCTCTGGATTTTGTTTCTCGCATGTGGTGATATTAATATGCAGTAGAAACTAAGGCCATATCATTTGTGAAGCTGAGAAAACAAGTTGTCATACACAGTAAAAAAAAAAAAACAACAAACCCTCAACTATATTTATGATCTGAAATGCCATTTTAAGCTCTGAGATTATTGCTTTGTGGCAGATGAAAACATTATTGTGAAAATATAGGACACAAGTGCAAAATCTATAGCTGCTATATGTTATCAATCTATGCATGTTTTCTTACACAGTTGTGTCTTGGCATGCAGTTTCTTGCCTTTCCCATCCAGAAGTGTACCAGTACAATTTACTTGGAGTTGGTGATGCATTGCAGGAGGATGCTTCATGTGGCCCATGGTATCTTTTGAATACACCATCCGTAATTCCCACTGTCTAGACCCTCACACTAAGTACTCTGAATAAGGAATAGCAGGTTGTGTTTCATCACCATTATGCTCAGCAAACTGAAGGAGTTACCTCCAGGGCCAGCAAAATTATCCTGACCTTACAAAGCCAAGGTTGCAGCATTCATATGGAAAATACACACACAACAACTCTATTTCCTGAGCTCCGTATTTTACTGTAGACAGTACTAGTTTAAATAATTAGTCAAAGACATACATCAGTTTTTCAATATCAATAAACTCAGTACCATATACTGAGATTATGCCTGTTTCCCACTTTCAAGTTCAAAAAAATGTGATGTGTTCTGCAGAGCCAGTACAGTAAATGACTTAAAGATCTAAGGACAAGAAACATCATCTACATGCATTATATTAATAATTTCTGAGATTGCCTTAAAGAGCGTGAGTGACACATTACAAGACCAGGGCTCAGTGGAATGGCTGCTGAATCTCACGGAAGCCTACCAGGTGCTGCTGAGCAAAGGGCTCTGGGGTCCTCTCTGAAAGACAATTCCTGTCCAAATAAGAGACTTGCAGACCTTCTCCTGGGGAAGAAAACTTTTTTGCCATATTGTCAAATAATTAGACTTCAAAAAATTTCCCAATTTGCTTCAGGGATGAAATGGAAACATTTAAGGGGAAAACAAGAAAGAGAAAGCCTCAAACTCTGGAGTAGCTGCACAGCTGGACACTCCAGTGTCAGGCCCAGATGTAACCACAGCCAAAGGGGCTCCTGAATGCACCAGAAGGTGTCAGTTCTCTATGCAACATAAAACTTTCCAATCGAGGATTTGTTTTGGTTTAGTTAAATTAGTTCTTTTGCAATAAAAAGTTTATACTGGATCTACTGAGAACACCTTCTGAAGCTCTGGAGGAAAAGTTCTTCCAAATAAGAAAGATCTTTCAAATAAGCAATCAGGCAGGAAGTCATGAAAACCACTCAGGGAGTCATCGCAGGATTTAGATACATATTACATAAGAGAGTTATTTTCTAGGTACTCCACTAGAGCAAAATTGGCACACAGGGTTTGATTTAAGCATGTCCATGTACTATGACAAGTCTCTTTAACCTCTAAAGGTCAGGGATGGTCTCACAGCTCATTAGAAAACACTACAAAAGGCTCAGGGAAAAAACTTTTTTTTTATTCTTTTGGTTTTTTTGTTTGTTTTCCCATTGGAAATCCTTTAATGCACAAAAACTAGCTAGTTTTATAGAAATTGTGAAAAAGAATCATATCCAATATGTCATGGACCTTAAGGCCCATGAAGCCTAGAACAGCAGTGTGACAAGTTTTTAAGGTAGCAAGAACGATAAACAATATTTCACACTGGTGCTACTGAAGAGATGGATTTTATTCTGCTAAAAAAAACCTCCTCTAGTTCCCAGGAAAGCCAGCTGGGAAAAAGGACCCATTTTATTATAATTTCCTAACAGAGAATAACATTCACACCTAATTTCAGAGAAAATATAAAATGACAGGGTTTCATTACTGCTTAGTGGATTTTGCAGTCATAGAAACATCTGCATTAAAGCATAACTATGAAAGAAAATGCTTTCTGGTGCTTTTAGGGAACTTTGTCACCAAACATAAGTAATATGCCCAAGAGAGTTCATAGCATCTATAACAATTTCTTCCCAAGACAAAATGCACCCTGTTTTCACTGATAGTCATACTCATTATCTCTACGTCGTGAAAAAGCATTCAAAGATCAATTTTATCACTAGCTAATATTTTAATGATGCTAATGTTGCAGTTTTAGTAAAAATAAATAATCTCCAGACATTTAAATATTTAGATTTAAATTTTTCCAGAGCTGGGATATGTGCATTTGGTCTGTTTCTTGTGCAGCTAAAACATCTGTTTGGGAAAGACAGAGCAACGTAACACCTGCTGTTCAAAGCAATGCCCTGGAATTCCCTTGGTTTTCTTCACTCCTTATTGCAGAGCTAGGACAGCACAACAGAGAGTACATTTGATTTTGCTTAAGAGAAACAGACTGTAAGGTTCCAACCCTTCATATCTTACAAGTACTCTTCAAATATAAGTATCTTCTCCAAACTCATCTGTGAGACAGGTAGATAAAAACACCATTATGCAACTGATGCAGACACTTGTCACTTGCTCCAAGGTCTTAGAGGATGAAAAACAGTAGGAAAATTGAAACTCCACCTTTGGCAGTCCTCCCATGAAAAAGCAGGTGGTTGTGGCCAATGTAAAGAGTAAAACAGGATCTGAGGAATGCTTCGGTTAATGCCAAAATTAGTGTCACGCATGTATGTCGTGAATCACCTGTACTGCTTTGAGATTTCATGTTTCTAGAAAGTAGGAAAATCAAAAAATGATTTTTTGTAAACCTGTATGTGTATATCTGGGTGCTTCTTTCAAAATGTCACTATGCACTGGCATTTACTGTCTATTGCATCATTCAGAAGAACAGAGCACTGCAATAGATTTGGAGGTGCTTTTGTTTGGGGATTTTTTTTTTTCTTTTTAAACAAAAATGTGAGCCTTTTATCTACAAAAGGATAAAAAATTGAGATACCCATTTAAATTATAAAGGATATCTGTGACTACTGTTCAAATAACAGTCTAATCACATGATTTCTCACATTTAATTTCTGTTTTCAGAAAAAGAGCTGCATTGTACAACAAATGAAATGCAGGCACCTTACTGCCTCATGAATGCACCACGACTGGAAAGTTAAGGTTTGATGACACCTTGTAAAGGATGTAACACACGATAAAAATTAATAAAGCCAAGTCTCCGACAAGGCCACTTTATTTTGAGTGAGTACTTTAGATAACTAAGGCTCATTTCACCCTCCTTGAAAGTTTGCATCACAACCCAGCTTCCTCAGCACTAAATCTCTGGCTGGAGCGACTCACCGGGATAACCTCTTTCTTTCAGAACCAGCATAAAGAAAGACAGTAACCTCTCCTGCAGAACTAACCTAACACGATGTATCTGGCAGCCTCCTGCGCTCGCCCCCCACTTTGTTCTGAGGTTTCTGCACATTAGCTACCGGCACTCCTTTCCCCTCCCCGACTTCCCCAAAGGAAAAAGTTAACTTTCATAAACAGCAAAGTGTGCTAATTCTAACAAAACACAGGACAGCAGTTCTTTTTAGGCAGTAAAGTTCTGTCTGCATATTTCAGCCGTTGCATAATTGTTACCTTTAGCTCATAAACTTTAAGGTCAATTCGAGGTCAAGAGTAGGTGTTTAGCACATGAAACTCAGAAATGCTGCTAGAAGCAGCATGCTTTATAAGTCACAGTGTTTTGTTCTCATTTGGGTTTTTTTGTGTTTAGTTTTTTCTTACTAGCTGGAAGATTTTCATCTGCCTTTATACAATGTACATTTACACAGTGATTTCAAGCTAAAAGTATAATTGATATACTTGAAATGCAGACTAGCATACTGCTATACTTCAAATTTGACTATTTCCCTTCTAATATCCACATCCGGTGTTAAAAGTTTGTTTGCTGACGAGCAGAACTCAGCCACTAAAACAATTAATTTATTCAGAGCTGGTATCAAGAATCTGAAGCAATTATTGCAAGTTAGAGAACTTCTGTTATACAGATTATTACAAATTGTTCTGCCATGATAAAGTTTACATTCAATTTAAATAAATGCAATTGAATTCATATTGGTCTCACTTTTAGTAGTAACTGCCAGAATATCTTTTCTGCTTTTACATCGTGGATATTATACTTTGCTTAGGACAGAGTACACTGTATAACGTTAAGCGTTATATGAAGATAATTAGAAGAATATTGTGACAGTGCAAAGGGGTTCACAAACTCAATAATTACTTAAATCTTTGCTGGCCTTAATTTTCACACAATGGTAGTTCAGAGTGATGACTGATTCTGTGCGCTCCCTTCTGCTTCCATGCTCTTGATACACACCATACAGCAAACAATGTCATCGATTTCCCTCAATTACATTGCAAAGGACTACTTTACACGCAGGGAATAAAAGGTTACAACAGTAGCTTTTACATCACTCAGCAACAGAACCCGGTACTTCGAACGTGACTAAGGAGCACACAGGAGGAGGGAAAAAGTAATTTACTTAGTGCTCTTTAATTCTCTGCAGTACAGTAAGAGTATACCAGAATTTACGGCTAAATAACACAGACATTTTTTTTCCCAGGAGAAAAGCCTTTCATAACCTACTTATTTCTGCAGCACTCAGGAGTTACAAGATTCAAGTCCACTCATAAATGTGGTGTCCTGCTGAAAGTGGTTTGATAACCTTTCAATTAAAAGTAGTTCAATGTCCTGCTGTGTTTTCAAAACACAGATCAAAATGCTAAACCACCAGGATTTTAAAAAAGCAAGCTTTAATGATGGTGCATAAAATTAGTTACTTGTTCTTTAAAATGGGATCATTTATTGTTAAGCATTTTTTTTTTATCATTTGGTTAAATAAAGATTTGGGTTGCAACACAATAGCATATGAAGGTCAGTATGGCTACAGGAGAAACTCTATATCCTGTGACAAATCCAATAACCACCAGGGTATTTGGTGCATAGAAATAAAGCATTTATTAAAATATTTTGCTGATTTGCTAAGGTACTGGGAGACATTTTGCTGAGTGCACACCATGACATTCCCAGAAAGAGATATATTTTATAGTGAAGTTGTCAACAAATTTGCTCATGGGATAAACTATTGGCATTTAAAAAACTGAAGGATATATGAACAGGTTATGAGGATTGGAATGCTAAGATGCTAAGACTAGGAAGGTTGGAGAAAAGTAGAAGATGAAACTGCTTGCTCCCCCTCTGCTTCTGCTTATATAGAGAGAAAAAAAGGTGAGATATGATTTTTTCATCATTTGCTGGAGTGAACAGAAAATACAAACATTCACAAATTGTAGTATCTTTAGTTTTTGAAAAGAAGTAAGTCAACTCAGGAAATGTGTAACTACAGTATTTCAAAACTGAAACGGATGTGATTCGTGGTAGGAAGATGAACATCTCCCCGAGCACTGTCCAAAGCTGCACACACTCCCCAGAACGTGCTGTGCCAGCGTAGCAGGACACACAGTCCCCTCTGCATGTTTCCCTCCTCCAAACAGCGTGGTCAATAGCTATGAACTTCAACATGAAAATTGTGAAATATATTTTGGAGTAGTACAAATAAGAGTATGTTTAAAACTCAGGCTGAAGAAGTAGGAATAAATACCATTTAGAAGGGGGGGGAAAGAAAAAAAAGGGTAAGTTATAATTCCAAGTAAAAGTTTGCCGCTGCAGTTCTAAGGAAGGCTTCCGGCTCCCTCTAGCGGTTGGTACCCGCTCCTATACAAAATGTAGTTTTTTAATATACCATGTATAAAGCATTTCTCTCTCTTATATCCTAGAAAGGGAGAACTGCATGATTCTGAAGCAACTAGACATGCCAATAATACATTTTACATTTGGGGTAAGAGATGTTTTTTTTGGCCCTGTGTGTAAATAGTAACACATATAATAAGCCTTCCTTTTCTTTACCCTAAGTGCAAAAATTCAACGTGCTTTTTTTCTTAAATCTTCAACATCTCGTAGATCTTTGTGAGAAAATATTTCGAACCAAATCAATTATGTACAAATCTTTATAATTAATAATCTCAAAATAACCTCAGACAAACTGGTGTGAATCATCACTAATTATTTTTTTCTTCAAGTAAAATCATCAGTCATATTTATGCACATCATCACTTCCAGGGTTTCTTCTTACCACTATCCTAAATGGCGTTAAAACACAATTATTTACTTAATTTAAACCCTTTACTTGGGTTTGAAACCTATCAAACAACATCAAATGAATGAATGACTTTGTTGTAAATCCTACTTTAAAGACTGTTACGTAATTGCATTTCAGCTGAAGTTTTCAGACTGCTAGCACTGAAGGAATAAGCCCCCCTCTTCAAATTATGCCCAACAGTAACATAAGAAAAAATAGCAAGGAAGAGAAGCAGTAAAATGGTTGTTCTGTTACAGAACACTTCTGTTCTCTACACATATGCTAATCTAGGTAACAAGGCCTGTGTGCCTCTTCCCTGTCCAGGGCTCGTCATCTATACTTTGCATCCAACAGAATGCAGGTAAGACAGGGTAACAATACATCATTAAAATAAATTCTGAAGATGCATTATTAGGACCTTTCTAACAGTTACAACCAGCTCTCAGAAATGTCAGCACGGGCTCACTTCCCTGAAGAGGGAGTGTGTGTGGATCAAGCCTGGCCCAGTTGTACGAATTCCCCGTAGAGTCAATCAGTTGGGGGTGCTCAGCAGGCTTTGCATCAGCAGATGGCTGGGAGGCTAGGAAATACTTGCAGCAAAAGTTTAATACGACACTAAGCAGAAGCAGCTTCAAACCCAAGCAAGCTAGGACTAAAAGCAACTCTGGGTATCAGTAATTGTCTCCAAATGCATTGCCCCAATGCCTGTAACTTGCTCAATTCCAATCTAATCAACATTTAGAAGCGTGTCCAGGGAAATGCAGGCTGACCTCTCAAACCACTGAACAAAATGAGTCACAAAGCAGCACGGCAACAACAAAGCCATTGCATGCATGCCCGCTGCACTTAGGGGGATTAGCAGGGGGTCAGGCTCCCATGGCCGCACCTGCAAAGCTCAACACTATGACATTAGCTAATATCCTGCATAAATCATATTCCTTCTGTTTCAAAAGCAAATAAATAGCTGTGCATGTGTCCTTTGACCTTCATTGCTGGGAAACCTATGCAGTTCATGGCAATACACCACACTCAGCTAACCAATGGTGGCAGGACATCTCTCTACCGTTTTAAGTAGAAATGAAATTTGAAGTGGCTGCACCCATAAAATTTTCTTTTTAATCCCTAGGAAGTGAAAGGGACTTTAGGAAGCGTGAAATACGGAAATTTTAAAGAATATATTAGACTTATGAACTATAGAGCTATAACTACAGTAAGAAATGTCTCATTATCAAAAAATTCCAAACCATAAGTCTGATTCTGGAAGCATATGAGCTTATTGATCTTATTTCATAACACAAAGACAGACAATGAATTTTTGCCTGCCACAGCTTCTATACTTTACTTAACATTTCATTTAAATTCAGGCTCAGATCCCAGTTACAGGTTCTGTCTATATGAGAACACTAAAAAGCCAGTCATTTATTCTTTACCAGAAACTTGCAAATATCAAATACATAGACATGTTTGCATAATAAATAGCATTTCTAATAAATTATTAGAAATGTTATTAGAACTATTATGATTTACCAGACCTTAAAAACGGCAATAGTTTCTTAAATAGCTTCTCTCCTTAGAGGATCATTAATAAGTTATGAAATACTTAGTTTTAATAGGGGGAGTATAGAACGAACACATCATATGGAAATAATCCGTTTTTTTTAAACTCTAATTTTGCAGTAGATTCTGTAAATCGGTATCTTGTGAGCCATGCATTTAGGAAACTAGTTTGGTGGGTAGGGGGGAGAGACAGAGCTGGTAGAGGGGTGGCTTTTTTCCTTTCTCATCAAACTCCACAAAAAATTTGGAGGCATGCACACAAAATAACTACTCCTGTTACTTATAGAGTACTGTAAGGACATGGTGTAGTGCCCTAGCTAATTGCAGAATCTTTTTATGACATCTAAGAGATTTTAAAAAACTTCAGACATCTAAGCCAGGAAGGAACTGGAAAAAATCCATTTATTTTAATAATCAACTCTTTTGATGTGTAATAAATATGTTCTGATGAAAGTGTGTTTCTCACATAGCCAGAATATTTATGGTAAAATAATATAAATAATAGAAAATAAGTAATACATTAAGAAGAAGAATGGAATTATTTGATAATTGGAAATAAAATTAAAAGACTGCTTTAAAATTTAATTCTAGCTTCCTTTCAAACTGACAAAAAATCTCTATTAAAAAATAAATGTCATTTATCATTTCTACATAATGATGCACTAAAAATAGATCTGGAATATTCTATATAATTACATAAATGAAACTGCATAAAATAAAATCAACATCAATATAACATTATTATAATTCAGTTCAAAGCCAATGCATTTGACTGACCATACTAACCAGTGAGAATTCGGCTTTCTTATGAAAATACAGCTGAAACAAGAGTGGAATAAAGTATATTCAGGTTTCTTTTGTACATGGGATTTAATTTCACTTTGAAGTTTGGTAATCCACACTGTATTCCAGAACTCTCAATGCTCCTGTGCACAATAGTTCACAGGAGCAACAGACAGTGAACAGCTTATGGGAAAGATCCTCTCTTAAAGCAGGACAAAGGAGGAGAGCACAAACCTAAGTATGATACAGAATCCTGAGAGATTTGGTATCAAGAGACAAAATGACTTGTCTGAGATCCAACTAGATGGCAGCATTCTTGGGAATGCAAATGCAACTTCTGGATTTAAACACGAAGCTGTGTTTCTTCTATTTAGATAAATAAACTCTATATGTAAAATATAACCTTTCATTACATCACTAAAACCTACTTTGCTCTGTCAAAATCAACTTAATGTCACAGGCTTTTTTCTTTCTACTTTTCCTTTCTCCTTTAAATTAGATTGAAAGCAAAGACCCGATACAAAAATCTGCTTTAGTGCAAGGAAAAGCGTAAGAACAGCTGATAACCTGAAAATCTCAAGCTAGCTTCAGGCATGAGTGAGTTTTAATCAGAACTTGGCAACTGAAATGTATTTGCAGCAGTCTATATGAATCAACTCAGACGGTGGTTTTACTGATAAAAAAGAAAAATTAAAAGAGCAATAGATATGCAAAAGGTTTTATAAGGCAAAAGCAGTGGGATTGAATACTGGATTTTTCCCAATACTCTTATTTGAAGATAAATCTGACAGAATTCCCTTACTTCAGTTTTATAGAAAGGTTTAAAAGTAAAAGCCAAAACAAACAAGAAAAAAAAAAAAAGAAAACCAACACAAAGAAAACAAAACAAAAATATGAACAAACAAACAAAACCCAAAACATCAAACAAACACACCATTATTTCTGGCAGAAGTTTGTTGTTTATAACTTCATTTGCTAAGTCCACTCTCATATAAGCTAGATTTAGGTAACAAACTAACCTAGAAGATAAACAGAAAATCTGAGTTGGCTTCTCATCTCATAAGTACAAAGCAATTTTAATTCAGTACTGTTTAGGTATATAATTTATATAAGCTCACTTGAATCGAGACTATGTTTTTGATGGATATGGCCTTCTGTTTGTTCAGCTGTAGAAAAGAGGAATGCAATCCAGGTTGACAGTGAAAAAGGGTAAAGAAAACTTCATAAACTGAAGATTCTGTAATTATGATACCAGCTTTAGATATAAACTTGAAAAAAAAAATTAAGAAGCATTACAACTCCTGAACTGAGATGTAAAGCCAATAAATGATCATCAATATAACAAGAGAACAGAAGGAAGTAAAAAAATAATAAAAAAAAAACAAACCCAAAACCTACCAGAAAAAAAAATCTACAGATTGTGTTCTGAATTTTTTTCATCTTCAGAATTTAATTAGCCCAAAAAGAGTATTTCCATCCCTCTCTGCCACACACATATCTGTGCACTGACATAAATACGTATTTGGAAAACAGAATGAGCTTAAACTTTAATAAACAATAAACCCAATGTATTTCACAATTTTTCTAAATAGTGGAGAAACTCATTTGAACTGCTTTGACAAAATTGTATGCTCTTCCTGGCCTAACACACAGAATTACCTAAATAAAGCCTCATGTATTTTGGTTAGACACCCCATCATATAACCACTCTGACTGGTAGGGCCTGCTGTTTCCTCCTCAGTTTCAGAAGGTTCTGGAGCACTACCAGGGACTTGAAACTGAGGAAGAGATCAGGGATCTGCAAGTTGAGGTTTGTTCTGGCCATGTCTGGAGCATTAATGATGATAATACACAAGAAAGCCAAATGTGCTTTATTTCAAAATACTGGATCGAACGACTAAGGCCAGCAGAGGGACCCATAAGGCAGAAACAACTCTGCAATCACAATAAATTTCTCTTCAGAGAGCAGTTTGGGGAGCGTTGCAGAGAGTTTTGCACTGTGTGTCCCCTTCCCAAGGGCTTCCCAAGACTGCAGATATTTAAGTGCACTGCCCAGTATAGAGAGCTCCTTGTGCCATTCTTCTGAAGAGGATTGTTTTCATTCCATTCTTCTCCCTCACTGCTGCCATTTCATCTTAACCAGCCAGCCTGGGAAGCGGGGCAACCAAGAATGGCTGGAGGGTGAGCTTGCCCTGACAGTTCAGGCAGCAGGACAAAGGACCTGTGCCTCCACAGGCTGGTTGGTAAGAGATGAGAGGTCAGGCAGTTGGTCACTTTCTCTGAACTGGGTCAATTCAAACTGCTTTTGAAAGAATAACAGAATTTAACTAGTTCTATCTCTGTTGATAACCTTGGTGTTTCTTACCACAGGTCAGTGCAGGAGAGCAGCTAGAAAACATCAGTCTCACATAGACTCAGAGACTATCCGGAGTTGGAAGGGGCCCACAAGGATCACTGAAGTCCAACCTCTGGCCCTACACAGGGCCATCCCCAAGAATCACACAGGCCTGAGTGCTTTGTCCAAACGCTTCTTGAACCCTGGAAGTCCTGGTGCTGCAACAACTTCCCTGGGGAGCCTATTCCAGTGCCCAACTACCCTTTGGGTGAAAAATCTTTCTTTAATATCCAGTCTAAACCTCCTCTGACACAGCTTCAGGCCATTGCCTCGGGTCCTGTCACTGGTCACCAGATCTGCCTCTCCTGTTCCCCTCGTGAGCAAACTGCAGACAGTGGCCTTCTCCTGATGCTTTCACAGTAACACCATAGGAAATAAGAAGGCAAAAACACCACAGAAAGATTCAGTGAGCCCACCAAGCCATTAAAACATTATAAGCAAGAAGAAGACCTACTTTACTATTTCATTATTTTATGATAACAAGGGGCAATAATCTGCAGTTCTAGCTACAACACTAGACCTGTCAACTCACTGTGTCAAATTCAGTGCAAGGCATTAGATAACATTTGTTGCTTCAGTTCCGAGCTTGCACCACTAAATGTCATTAATGTGACATTTAATCTGTGTCAATACTGGCTGCGACAGCACCCTACACTGCAATTTACCTGGACACTGGAATTTAACCAAACAGCCGTGCATGAAGTGCTTCAAATAGACTCCAAATGCTAGAGTACATGGGAGTTAATTCAAAGTAATTTTCCATTTTCAGGCCAAGCTAGAGAAAGAGAGATAAATGACAGAGGGCAGCCAGGACATACAAGTTACTTTGTGGTTTTAACCCATCGTAACTGACATGTAATTTGCTCTTACCTTTTTACTGCCAAAATCATTACTGGATGTCTGTGGTATGGCCCTTAAATAATATAGATCTTAATTACTTTTTAATACAACACTGCCAGTTTGGAAATGAATTTGCAGATTTTTTGTAATATGTAGGTGGCTGCACTAAATCACCACAATCCCATGACTAATACCCATCAGAAGTTTCCCATACTAACGCCATTGTGAGTTCTAGCCACTAGCCACTTTTGACCAGATCCTTGCTCAATGTAAATTGGATAGACCAAATTTAGATGAGGTATGAGCCATGTGTCTTTGACATAAAACTAAAGAAAGTTCCAGACATCTGCCTCAACAGGATTTTGTTCAAAAAACACTCCTACATACATAGTTATAAATATACAGAAGGTTGTATATATTTATTCTAGAAACATGTATTTGATAAAGATGACCTTCTCTGCAGATTGAATTGGAAAAGTTTGTTGGTGGGAACAAGAAGCATGGAAATGAAAGAGTGCAGACAGCACTTTGATCACAGCTTATGTTCAAAGAAAAGACTACAGCAATGCAAACAAATTGGAGGAATCTGGTTGTTTGCTTTTTTTTTTCCATTTGGATATTTAATAAAATGTAGCAGAATTATGCCATCAGTATGTAAAGCAATTTAACTATCTGTGGCTGTACTTCTACCACAAACATCAACTGCCCACATACATATGGCATAGAAATATCATACAGCCCTTAGTTCCTCAAACACATGGGGCTGAACTGTCTGAGCTTTCTCTTCACTACAGAAGGAAAAGAAACCTGCCCATATGTGGGGTGGGTTTCAGCCGGGAGATGGCAGTAGTAGGCAAAACGATTGCACTGGTTCCCTCATTTATTTTAAGTATATGCTCTTATGGTCCTAAGGTCAACATTAACAAAAATTTAAAAAAGACTAGGAAGGGATAGAAGGGGAAATGTACTTTTCGAGGTCACAATATTTACAGTTACACTGACTGAGTACGTTTGTGGTTTCTGACACTCACTGTTAATTCAACACTATGAATGGCAATTAAAATTAACACAAGTGATGATACACTTATGGTTCCTATGGCAATTCATAACTACTAGATAGCAAGTGTGGCTGCCGTTTTAGCAGTTGTCTTCATATCATTTAATGCACAAGGATTTTTAATTACTTTTATTTTAAATAACAGTACAATCTCTCCCTCTTATCCCTCCTTTTTTTTTCTTTGTTGAGAGATTCCTCCAAAGTTTATCACAGAACCCTTCAGACTGGTTAAACAGTTCTGGGACTCCTCAAGGAGCTGTGTTATCTCTTCTCTGGAGCAAGTACTGCAAAGTATTCATTTGGCAGTGTCACCACCCCAGCTGCTACCACTCTGCTTGACCACGGTGTCAAGGAGGTGACAAAGGGAACCAGCCAATATTGAAAACTCACTACCTGAAGAGAGTTCTCACCAGCAAAACGTTTCTGTCCAATGCTACTTACACAATTTTCTCAGACTTGTAGCTGCATCTAACCCATTTTCTTTTGGAAGAAACCCAGGTATAATTATTAAATGTAACTAAAAAGCAAATATTCAGTGAATATTCAATTGCATTTTTAAAAATTCAAGGGGGAAAAATAAAAAAAAAAATATTGCATATAAACATATTACAGTTAATTCTAAAAGAGTAACGACAGCATCAAAAAGAAGGCAGAAGAGTAAGCAAGCAAAGACTTCAAAGAAACTCTGGTATGGATGGAGTCTGTATTAGAAAGTATTTTGGAGATACCAGGAGAAAAAAAATCCCACATTACAGTATTTGCCATAGATCTATTGAAACGAATTGAAACAAGCAGAGAAAAATGAAAAACTGGATGGCACTTGACCATTGGGATAGCAGAGAAGTCTTTGAAGGGGGGCAGTTTGTTTTGCTTTATTTAATACACAAAATTTTGAGTAATACTCATACATACACTGAAAAAGCCTAAACACAGGAAAAGAGAGAAAGCAAGCAAAAAAAAGCTTCTCCAGCAAATATTTTCCAAAATTAACAGGAAGACATCAATCACTCTGTGGCAGTGTGCTGTGCCCCCCTGTCTTACCACTGGCCCAAGCAGCCAGAGCACTGCAGACAAAACCTGCTACAGGTTCTCTGGGGCCGGGCAAAGGAATCTAAAATGTGTAATGCAATAAACAGAGGGCATAAAGCCTGACAGCAACTCTCTCCCCTAAAAAGCTAAGACATTAAGCTACTAAATTATCAAACAAACAAAAAAATACCTTGGTATTGGCAGCAATAGTTTTTGGTGAGCTGATCCTGAAGCTGGGGAACTAATTTGCTCTGCAGCAACTTGTTAACAGAGACAATTTTTTCAAATGTAAATATGCTGAAACACACAAAAGATCTTAAAAAGATCAGGCATTTTCTTAATTTATTACTACCATATTATGACTTAATTTTGCAAAGAGATTTAGAGGTTACAGAAGAGTTTTCACAAAACCTCAGGACCTGTTTATTTCTTTTCTTTTCCATATAAGCTCCTTTAAACAAAGCAATATAAGATATGCTAAGAATTTATCTCCACAGTAGTCATTTCAGAGGGAATCAAAATTTCAATAGGACATGAAAAGCTACTTAAAAAGAGAAAAGTGTTTGTCAATTTTCTCAGAGGGAGAAAATAAGACAGTTGTTTAGTTTACCATATAAGAAAAAGAAACTGTATATTTGATTACAATGCACTGTGGGCTTACAGTTAAGTAGGAGATATCCTAGTTAGTAAACATAATTTCACCCATTCTTAAGAAGCTTAAGAAATGCCATCACGAAAACATCTGACTTAGTCAATCAGGATAACAGAAGTAACACCTACAACTCATGCTGTAAGAAGGACTAATATAAAAACTGGCACCTTAAAAATCTAAAAACCAAGGCATCCTATTAAGATGGGTATTTCATAGAATCATAGAATCATTTACATTGGAAAAGACCTCTAAAGATCATCCAGTCCAATGGTTAACCCAGAACTGCCAAGTCCACCACTAAACTATGCCCCTAAGTGCTACATCTACAAGTCTTTTAATTACCTCCAGGGATGGTGACTCCACCACTTCCCTGGGCAAATTATTCCAAGGCCTGATCACCCTTTCAGTGAAGTAATTTTTCCTAATATCCAATGTAAACTTCCCATGATGCAATTTAAGGCCATTTCCTCTTGTCCTATCAATTGTTACTTGGGAGTAGAGGCCGATCTCCACACCACTACAACCTCCTTTCAGGTAATTGCAGAGAGTGGTAAGGTCATCTTTGAGCCTCCTGTTCTCCAAACTAAACAATCCCAGCTCCCTCAGCTGTTGCCTGTAAGACTTGTGCTCCAGATCCTTCACCACCTCCATTGCCTTTCTCTGGACATGCTCCAGCACTTCAATGTCTTTCTTGTAGCGAGGGGCCAAGAACTGGACACAGCACTCGAGGTGCTGCCTCGCCAGAGGCATGGTCACTGTCACTGCTGTGGTCTTGCTGGCCACACTGTTTCTGATACAAGCCAGGATGAGACTGGCTACCTGGGCACTAAGTCTCACCTTTAAGTCATCTGTGGAGGTGTTGCTATGAGGGGAAAGAAAACCAAAAAAAAAACAAACAAAACCAAAACCAAAAAAAAACACAAAAAAAAAACACCAAAAAAACCCCCAACTTTTTATAATCATGGAGATTTTGGGTGATAATGAGAAGCCTCAAGAATAATTTCAGTGCTCCAGATTTTTTTTCACTATCTTATCAATACTAATTTAAAGCACCATCTGTAGAGTTCTCCATTATTTGGTGATTTTGCTGAAGACTGAAGATGCATTAATTCCCAATTAGTCATTTAAATGACTATGTCCAACATAATGTAATACTTTAACACAGTTAGTGGTGAGATATTTAGGATAGAATGTTAATTTCTCAGACCAAATCAACATACTCTAAAAAGGAATCAAGAGGCATAACTTGACATTCAAAATGAGAGCTTGGCATACCATAGGAAACAAAAATCAAAGAAAATAAGGATGTAAAAGAGAAAGGTGATCAACATTTCCAAGTGAGTATAGAAATGTGAATTTCTCCTTAAAAGCTATTACACGCAAAAGGAGTAGTCCACTTGTGAGACCAGAGCATTTAGGCAGAATGAGAAAGGCTTAGGCAACTTTTGTAAAACTAAAACCCAGAGAATGCCTTAAATAAAAAAACAATGTAAAACCCACAACTTTAATTTCTCTCAGATAATGCAGCTATTTGGACTGGCATAGCTTGTATATACTCTCTATTAGATATCTGTTCCTCTAAGTACATGGTTTGTTTGGGTTTTTTTAAGAAATAAATATACTTCTGTAATGCATTCAGCTGAATCTAGAAAGAACTGTCAGAGAAGAGAGAGATTGGCATAGTTAGCAGCAACACAAAATTGCACCACATTGGTTTTGGTCATTTTCAGTGGCACCCATCAGCAAAGGAACAAGCGAGGAACAATTTTATAAATACATTACAGAGCTATGAAAAAGAGGACACCTGAAAGCTTACTGTGTCAACTGTACCTCTTCCAAATTTGCACAACTTCATCTGGAAAAAAATCTGGGATTTTTTTTTTTTTTTAAGGCCAATGTAAATCTAGTCTAGAGCTAAAAAAATCTTAAATTATTTATTGCTGAAGTTCCATTTTTATGTTAATACCGTGCACATCAAAATTATATTAGATGCAAAAGGATAAGGGGAAATTTCTATTTGAGAAAACATTTTATTGCAATGGCTAGTCTGATTAACAGCTTGGAAGTACCAAAGGCTACTGCTTCTCAACAGGAGAGCACACCCTGCTCTGCACTGCCACAAAGAAATGCAGCTGGCACCCAAGGGCTGCTTGCACCGTTTGCAACCTCATATCAGTATGTCCTCACTGCTGAGCAGTCATTTCCAAGCAGACTGTGACACAGATACATCCACTCCTCTGAATGCAGCATTTAGCACACATCTTTTCATCTACAGGTCACTGTATGTGTACAAAATGTAAGCAAGAATTTTAGGCTTATTATAAGTGAAACTTGTCAGCAACCAATTCATCAGTGCCTTTGTACGTGCAATGTGCACACACTCAAGTGCTAATATAACATAAAAGACTTTTAATGTGCCAAAACACCAGTGTCTATCCTGGCACCTCTGCAAGCTTTAAAAGAAATGCTAAAAAGTATCATCAGAGGCAAAAGTTTCTGGGTACTTCTGGGTCAAGACAGGACAATCAACTAACTACTTCAGATTTCGGAAAGACAGATTATTTTATTTAAGCAGTTAATTTCTTAAGTGAATCTCTCAAAAAAAAACCTGCTTAGAATGAGCAAAACACCCGTTTAAACTTCTAGGTGCATTCTTCATGGTAAATAATAATTCATTTGCAAGAATAAGTAGCACCCTGCACAAAGTATGTGCCCTCTATAGCTACACTGTGCATATCCAGTACGTTTTACTGCTAAATGCCAACTTTTCAAACCATGGCCCATAACATTTCCTGAAGCATACCTCAGGATCACTTTTATTCTTGATGCACAGAATCTGTGCATTGCCTGTTGTAGTTAGTCTGTGCTCAGCAGGTTTCATTGTTAGAAAATAGCTCACAGAAAAGATGGAGCTCCGTTTATTTTGAGCTGTGGAATTTAAGCTATAATTGCCTAATTAGATTTCAAAGCCCACTGACAAACACAATCTAACTCTATTTGAATATCCCCTGATACAGGCAATGAAGTGACCCCTACAAGATGTGGGAGCCTCGTTAATGATGAACAATTAGGAAATATAAAAATATAAAATTCTTAATAAACACAGAATGAGCATTACGGTCAACTACAACGGCTGTTGTGATTTTAGGATTTATGACAGATTTATGCCTTGGTGTATGCTACAGTACATTTCCAACACACTCAGAAGCAATTCCTAGTATATAAACCAGATTTTTTAAATTTAATTTAAAAAAAGGGGACAAAAAATTATAACCCTTGCATTCCTTTTTGAAACAAAATCTTCACAAGCCTTTGATTTCCCATATGTATTGTAGCATCCTCTCTCCAATTTCAGTTTGCATACACACTTTAAAAAACACAAGTAAATTCAAGGACTAATTCAATAAAGGAAACTAAATTTTGTGTAGTAAACAAACTCAATTGCAAAATACAATTTTGCAAAATACAAACCAGAGGTTAAGTACCTCTGTTTCCACAATAGGGCATTCCAGTTCATGTCAAAATTAGTCACCTCAGGAAACAAACCACAAAACTGGTGCAGAGAGCAAGAACATCCCGAAAGCAGCTAACAGGAATCCAAGATGCACAGACACTGCCTGGGTCACTTGACTCAGTTCTTCACAATTAAAAAGACCGATTTAGCAGAAGCTTATCTCCAGATAGGTATACATGAAAACCGATGCCAGCCTTTCAGAACACCAAGTCAAAAAGACTTCGAGTTTCTTCTCATTTTTTTCCAGAATTTTCCTCAGAATATTTAGAAAAAGTGCCAGAGTTTTCACAGGATAGACCCACGAGCCTCAAAAGCAGCAGTACACTGAAAAGAGACTAGTGGAAGAAAGAGACAGAAGGAGAGAGAGAGAGGGAAAGAAATAGAGAGGGGGGAGAGAAAAAAATCCCAAAGGAGTTGCAGTTGCTTTGCAGAAATTTTATAAGGTGAAACAAGCCTGGTGAACTTTGCAGATGAACAAGACTCTAATGCAGTAAAGGAAGGAAAAAGAACCACGTTAGTTTCTGCCAATATGACTCAGAGGGAAATTCCTTCCTATTCCAAAAATCAAACCATTAGTCTATCCTGACTGCATGGATGATATGCCACTCAGTCAAGTCTCTTCAGATCCTGGCCTTGCCTCCCCTCTCCTGCTTTGGCAAAGCACCTCAGCAAAGCTGCTTCACTGGGTCTCAAACCACCACCATGTTTCTGGATCCCACAGGATTTACATCAGTTCCCACCTAGCAAAACCCAGCCCAGCACAAAGCCTTGGCATTAACATCTCCTAACCAGATGTGAAGCTAAACTGAACTTTCTTACTTGGGCTACCCTGCAATGCCACTGGCAGTGCACTGACAGAGGCCAGGGCAAGGAAGGGGAGTTGGGACAAGCAATGGGAGGAGGCAATAGCCCTGGGAGAAGAAGGCGTGCAAAGAAGAGGCATGGGGAATGCCAGGAAGGGGAGGCATGGGGAATGCCAGGAAGGGGAGGCACGGAGAATGAAATGCCAGCAGCAAGACTGCACTTCAAGAAGACACC
>JAWWEW010000078.1:29679029-29744511 GCA_035583185.1 Anabacerthia variegaticeps | reverse complement strand
GAGGCATGGGGAATGCCAGGAAGGGGAGGCACGGAGAATGAAATGCCAGCAGCAAGACTGCACTTCAAGAAGACACCCAGTTCACCAACAGAACTTTTACACAGCAAAGGAGTGGCAGCACATGGGGAAGTGACCTTTTATCACTCTTTGAACCACGGACACTTACAGCTCACCCTTTGTATCTCTTCTTCTCCCTTGTTTTTAACTGTAAGAAAGGCAGAAAAGATGCCTGCAGTCTAGCAGAGAGGGAAAGAAAATCTTTCCAATTACATTGACCTGAAGAATTATTTTTTCCTTCCTTTCACCTCCTACTTGAAAAACTAAGACACAACTCAACTCACTACATTTATTCTGAAGATGAGAAGAACATTCTTGTCCCCTGCTGCTATGGAATTTAATAGAACGGTTTATAACTGGGTGCAACTTCATACATCTCATTCAAAAACACATACTGGCAATTACCGTCCTACATGAAAGGACACTGTGGCTGTCCTTTCAATAGCATAGCTTCCCATGTCTTTCTTTCAATGAAATATCTTCTGAGCGAGGAAAAAAGCAACGTTATGAAAGCAACTGTCACTTAGTACTTGCATTTACCACTATTGCAGTACCAGTTTACAGAAGCAAATGGGTAAGTGTTGTCTGTGCTCTAGTATGTGATTTCCAGCAGGACTGTCCTATTTTTCAGCATCTAAGCAATGCTGATGAAATTCAGAATAGGAAAAGCTCAATACCCCATAAAATGGTAAACAGTGCTGGAGACAAGAATAAGACTGTTTCAAATGCAGTGAGAGGATATGAAATATATTAGATTGATATTCTTTTGCTTTTTAATCTCCTTCCTACTGAGAGCCTTCACAGACTATTTATAGTTATGATACAATGTGTTCGGTGTGTCAATGTGCTCTACAATTCTACTAACAATTCAATTACTAAAACCCCTTTTTGCCATTAGACTGTTAACATCTGAGATTGATAACAAAAGCACAGGGTAATTAGGTGGGGATATTTAAACCAAATGGAATTCATGCATTTATTACACACTTGGTCGCTCATCTAAAATTAGATATCTAATCTGAATATGAATGATGAGAAATAACAATGATGGGGGAAAAAAACAATTAAAAAACAATACAGGAATAAATGCAGTGAGCTTTTCTCTTTTTAGTCATAAGTGCCATTTCTATTCCTGATTATAAAAGCAGCCTAATGTGATTTCCTCTTTGGTTTATGACTGCAGGCTGGCAGCAAAGCACATTGTTAATTGATCAGCAGAAAATACATTTCTTTTAGTTTACGTTTAGGCTTTGATCTTAATTTCTCTTGTGATTTCTGCCAGGATTGTTTGTCATACTTTAACAAAATCCATGAACCACAGAGGAGATGCTAAGCTTATATCTAGCCATTTGCTTATGAATAATCTTCCTATAGTCTAATTTACATAATTTTATTGTTTAGTGGATTCTTCCCATGCAGATATATTACTGCCAGTGCAACTGTACTTAAAGTGGTGTCAATGGAGTATGCTTCTGAGAGTTATAGTTTGCATATAAAAATCTGCTCTGAGATAAAAGATAGCATATACCACAACACAATGCCTCAGAGGAAATTCATTTAAGAGAACATCAGAAGGAAAATCGGTTATATTTGTTAAACTATAGAAATGCAAAACACAAATAGAAGATGAAGATTTTTAGAGCATTTCTTACAGCTTAAGAATCTCTTGTTTTGTTTAATTTTGGGGGGTACTAATGCATGTAGAATTCTGCCCTTGGGTTTGGGGTGCTTAAGAATTAAAATCTAAACCTGGTAATTAATCCTATGTTTAGAAAGGTTAGTTTTCTAC
Organism: Anabacerthia variegaticeps; assembly: GCA_035583185.1. Lineage (NCBI taxonomy): Eukaryota > Metazoa > Chordata > Aves > Passeriformes > Furnariidae > Anabacerthia > Anabacerthia variegaticeps. Next base: position 29,742,665 of record JAWWEW010000078.1, on the reverse strand, counting down.
GACTGAGTATGCTGGAAGAAGTCATATCAGGATTTATTTTTTTAATAGTTGAGTTATTTAATAGGGGTTTATCCATTCAAATTTTCGAATTTTCAGGGCTGCTAGCATGGTGATCATCTGTTAATCAGACTATGAAATCTAAAATATTTTCAGAGTCACACTAACACTTTCTGACCTCATTGCCCAACACTATACCTGAGCAAGGACCTACAGATTACTTATCTGCTATCATATGTTACCCCTTTCTGAATTACCTTCATGCCTCACAACCTTTAAAACTTCCTTCAGTACCAGGGAAACTGAGACTCAATATACACAGCAACTAACTCCCACTGATTAAAATGCCCAACCCCTTTTATTGCCCTGGTTTAAGCAATTTGGGCCTCTTAATTCTTGATCAGACCCCAAAGGCCTTCTGCACTCTGAGAAGCTGTTCCACATTGATCCCAGGCTAGGGCAGCCACTGAAAGGAGTAGAAATTAATGAAGAGGAATGATGCCCAGAAAGACTTCTTGAGAACCAGCCTACCCCACCTTCCTCCCACATCTAAGCAAGGCTTCCAGATTCACTGTCACTTCACAAGACTGGACAACTGCATTATCAAAACTGGCACTGAGCCCAGTCAGCCAGACCACAGGAGAGGGCAACAAGCTCAGGGTCCTGATATTTTCTGTCATTGAGAAAGACTAAATAAAATGCTTGCTCTCCCTCAACCTTGAGGATGCAAAGTTAAATTTTCTTCTGTGGTTTTCATAGGCTTTGATCTAGCTCTGTATCTAAGGCAAAGCAGAAATTCAGTGTGTTTTAATTACTAGTTTTGTTATACATATAGGGGAAAAGTGGGAAAACTGAAAGAAATCTAAATAATTCAGATACAGCTGCAATTTGCACATTTAGAATGCATAATTAAATTTTACAAAGATAAAACTCTTTCCATTACAATCCAAGGCTACATTCACTTGGCATAATATGAGCAAGCCTCCTTCTTTCCCTGCTCCAGAACTGTATCAGTGTGATGTCAAGCCTGAGTTAACAACTCAGCTTCAAGACAGTATATTACTTCAGATTTCACAAGCAAGTTTGTCACTCTCAGATTTTTAAATACAATTCCCACATCCTTCACAGCTTTGTCACTAGCAACACCATTGTAAAGATGTTTTAAAAGTACCCTATACTTGAAGTCATAGAAAATACAGAAGAAAGGTATTTAACAGTAAGAGTTTGGCATATCAAACGTAAGAAAGAAAGTGCTGTAAAGAATGAGACTCACCACCATTCCATCCCAGTTAATGGAATCTATCTGATTCTTTGAGGAGCAGATAACTTTATGCAATTTGGCAGCACAATATATGAAGGAAAAGCTTTCAGTACTAAATAGATTTTCTGTCTATTCATGTTTGAAACCAAACTTTTAAACTAGTATTGCACAACAATCTTCCTTTGCATTTCCCAGTGCATGCATAGTTTTGTGATATTTGTTTCCAGGCTTTGGTGCATTCCAGTTTTATTGAATTTTTTTTTTTTTTTTCACAAAGGATTAGTTTTTCCTTTTCTTTGTACAAGGAAAAGGAAACTCTTGGTAGGATTTCCATATTGACGGACGTTTTCAGCTTTAAGGCCAGTAAGAAAACAATTAATTTTGTTTGAAGCATTTTGATTCTTCACAACAAATAAAACCCTTCCTGGAAACAAAATAAGACAAAACAAACAAACGGAAAGTTTTTTTTAAAAAAAAAAAAAAAATCCAAGAAAATATTTCATACCACCTACCTGGCTATCAAGAGGTATTTCTCTGTGTAATAAGAACAAGGTTGTATAGTAGCTTCATACAAAACACCCATATCTCTCCTCATTTCATCTAATCCTACAATAGATATCCAGACTACATTTTTTGTGATCGCTTTTTCACACACTTTAACTCCCAATGAAACCATGGGACCAAAAATTTAAAAAAAAGTAAGCATATATGAATAAATTGTATCATACTTTGATATTAGAGAAAAACATTCCTAGCTCACATGGACTGCAAGCATCCTCAAAATAAATGTTTACATGCCGATCCACCTACTTAGTATTGGTATTTCTGTAGTTGTACCGAGGCCAAGAAGGCAAGTGAAAACCTCTCATCATACTGATTTCAGTCACGTGTGTTTTCTGGAAACCTAAGAGAATATGGGAACGCCTGAGACCAGAAAGATTAAAGTCAAATTCCGAGGGGAAAATTTTCAAGTACTTAATGCCACAAACACCTTTTTCTAGGTAGTCAGATACATGTGCACACTGCAGCAGGGTAAGCTAGACTACAGATTTACAGACATCTGAATATACTGCTTAGCCACTGGTGTTGCAATAATTAGGATAGAAAAGTTCTCTTGAATGTTTTTAAAAATGCAGGACTGACATGCTTGCAAGGACACATGAATGCCTTTTTCTACTCAAATAAATAAACAAATTCTTGAAAACAGACTTACACTGATGAAGTTGAAAGGTCTGCATAGTAAAACAGATTTCCAAGAGCTGATACAGACTACTTTGAAAGAATGAACTCTGTTGAAGTGTTAGCAACTGATCTGAAAACCATTTAAAGTTAAAAACTGAAATGCAAGCAAGGCATAACCATGGCAGCACATCAGAGCACAATTTTAATAAACAAAGAAATGATCTTGTACCCATCCACTTTTACTCCTGCTCCTCCTATGACACTGGTTCATCTCAGCGAGTGAAGAATGGTTTTGCCATTCTCAGCAACCAAGGCTTAATGTAGCTGCAAAAAACCCAGTTGTGTTCATTTTGCTTGATAGATCTTTCCCATCAGCCAGATAAAATTACAAAATCAAGCCATGGCAACACTCCAGTGTCTGCTTTTATCTAGGGTATTAGAATTGGATATTAAAAGCGAGGGTCCAAGCAATTATAAGAAATTGGTTACATGCTAAGGCTACACTAATATTTGGGTCACGTTTCCCAGTCTGGCCTCAGGAAGAGAGTTTTAAATCTGGGAGGATTTTTGGCAGCAATCTGGCATGCTCTTACTCTAATTTTAAAATACATGAAGAGTGATCATTTAATCCGAGTGTTACTAATACCATATAACATAATCTTATAGTTTACTTATCTCTTATTATTCCAGATACTCAGATTATGACATTCACTTTTATTTATTTATTTTATTTGCCTAGCCCTTAATCTTCATTTCAAAAAGATTTTCAAATAAAAATGTAAGTAAAATTTTCCTGCTGTTAATGAATTAAGAAATTACAGAAACTATATTTTTTGTTCGGATTTCATGAGAGTGTATAGACTCTCTGTCCTAAAAGTTTTGATAGAAAGGTAATGAAAAATGTTGTATGGGTTTCTATTCTGAAGCTCTAAAAGTCTGAAGATGAGTAATTTTGACAAGTTATTTTAAACTGAATGAAAATTACATCAGTTAAAGGCCTGGTTTTCAGAAATAAAAATTAAATAATCTCTGAGAAAGCTGAAAGTTAAGGTGGTCAGCTGTCAGTCTGTGTTGGGGTTCATTTTTCTTTCAGTTTTCTCAGTCAGTGATTTTAAGCTATGGCAAATTGTTTCTGCATAATGCAGAAATGAATATACAAATGATGTAGCTTCACCAAACAAAGTGAAGTATACATATCCCGAGTGAAATATACATACACAGTACAGTATATTTATGTTAAATTGTACCCTTTGATAAAATACTGAAAATACTGAGGGATATCAAGTATAATCCATTCCAAAACTAAATACCTTACTAAATAACAGAAATGCAATAGAACAAAGCAGACGCAGACCATTCCCCAGTCTTCATTTCCTAAACTGAGTTTGGTTTTGTATTCTAATATGCTCCCCTATCACTTAACAGATCTCACAATCATCTCCTTTCTCCCTCCCAAAACTCATAATTCACTTGTTTTTTACCTATATCATGTAGACTCCCATGACTAAAATATACTTCTAGAGCACCCATTAGAGGCAGACACACACTGGGTAGTATTCATTCTTTCTGGAACACGCACGTCTTTTGACAGCACTGAATGCTTATGAATTATGACTTCTAAATCCAGAAAACAAGTTTAAGAAAATTCTAGTCTGTTTTCTGCTAAAAAAGCATTTAAACAGATCTGTAACAAAAATGTGATTTTTTTTTTTTCTTAAACAACACTTCTTTAATATAGTACAACACAAATGGAGTCTGTCACGTTACAAGTCTTAAGGCACTTCACAATTTGCAGCAAAACTGACAAAACTGTGTCTAGCTAGATATGAGACAGAAAGCAGGTTTTTCAACTATTATCTTAACACAAGAAGTCAGTGATTCTTCACAAGTAGGTGAATTTCAAAACAAAAAGCAGAACAAGTTCAAGAACAAGGTAGCTATCAGATGCCAGACTGAAAGGACTCTTGAATTCAGGGTTAGAAGTTGGCAAAGTCTCCCTCCAGGGCAAATGGAATTTACTCATGGACAAATTCATGCTTCAGACCACACATGGATCTGTCTTTTGTTACACAAGCTGACTGCTTCCAGAATAGTGCTAAAATCCACATGCTGTATAAAAATGAAGCTTTAATAATAGAAGCAGTGCATCAAATATGTGCAGAAACTAATACAATTTCTATGGCAATACCTATGTGAAAAGCAGCAAAGACTTTTTTTTTTTTTTTTTTTTATCTGGTCTGTACACATGTCCACAGCCACTTGCAATATTTTCTCTACTTGCAATATGATCTCTAACATCTGCAATCTAAATTTCTTCAGAGAGAAACATCTTCTTGCTTCAACATTCCTTGCAGAATCACACCACCACCATTATCAAAAAGAAAAAAAAAAAAAAGGTTGAAATTTTTTATAGTAGCCTTTTTATTATTTTGCAAATATTTAGGATGTGACAGTTGATAGTAAAACAGCCAACAGAGTCAGAGAAACAGTCCCTAGTTCCAAATATTCCAAGGTTGCTCTGTCTCACCCTGTGTAACACTGAGCCAGTCAATATAAGGCTCGGACCCGGTAAGGTAAAACTTCCTATCATTCTTGTAACTCCCAAATATTTTACACACTGATATGCAGAGGAGTTTCTTCATGTAATAACACACACCAAAAAACTAGTGGTGGACATACCAGTATAAAAATGAAAACGTACATATATCTGAAGAGTCATTATAAGTAGCTGCTTGTCTGACACATATGTAATACTTCTAGAAAACAAATGGTTTGAGTAACACTGAAGTTAGACAGACATGTATGAGTATTGCACAGTGCATCCAGTGCTAACATCCAAAATGATATGTACTTTTAGTGTCTTTGTTGTGCAAGTTCCAGTATAAATTGTTTTGTTACACTATCATAATCACTAAACACTCCAATTTCAAATGGAAGACCAAAAGAGGATAGATTTGCCTTTGAATGTAATCTGATATCTACTGAGTTATTCGCAGGATACTCACACGGGCTAATGTACCTCATACATGAACATCTGTGCTACTATTCCTAGGCCATGGAAAAGGAAGTGCCGTAGCCCCAGGACTTTCACACCGTATCATTATACAGTAAAAATATAGTAGGCTTGCTCTGGGTTGAAGGTAGATGGAGATACAAAGCATTGGCATTTTGCTTGGTTTTGTGATTTCCTAGAGCTGTCTAGAGCAAGCATCCCAGAGCAGGATTCTTCCTTCTCATGTTCTCTGCTGAAGAAAAATGTCAGCACTGCTAAGATCTGCTGCTCCTAGCATAATTCCGCTCTGCACCCCAAATATTCTTCCCCCACAATGGGACACTGTGGAGTGGTAACTGAAAACTTCAGTTCCTTCCAGATACTTTTTTGGAACATAAGTGAGAAGTATATATGCATGACAGAAAGTATGAATTGTTGTCACTTCATTATTTGACCATATATCTAGCATGACTGGGAAAGCAGTAGACATGCCAACTAACTACATGGCATATAAATGCCATAAATACATCAAACACATTTACTGAAGAGCAATAGTACATTTATACCGCTTTCAGATTCCTTTTTCTACAATACAGCAAACTTAAGTAAATAGAAATATTGACAACATGGTAATTCCAGCCAACCTTCACAGACCTGTGCAGCCCAGAGGTGTGTAAAAAGCTCACTGTTTGGAAACTGTTCATTTCCACACTCACCTAACACCATTCACAATAACATCCTGGCTTGCAACTTGCGACTGAAACGTTTAGGTGCAGCTGCAATACAGCCAACAAGCACACTTGATTAATTACAGTAGGCTAGAATTAGGCAGAAAAGTGGCTGAAGAATTACTACTGTGCCAGCTCTTCAGATGCTTACTCTGTTGGTTTGTGTTGGCTTTTTATAATCTTACTGCTGACAGGAAAGCATCTCCTTGTTTAGTGAAAGTTGATAGTTTTGGTAATTAAACCCCTGCAATTCTTAAAGACACTATACAAAGCCAAAAGTTAAATGCTGTTTTCAAACAAAAACTTGAAGAGAAATTGTAGCCTCTGAGAAGGTGTTAAGATGACACACGCTAATCTCACCAGCTGGTAATGTTAAATTCCTCTTTAGAAACTAGGCTAATACCCCTTGGAAATGGAAGTGTTTATATATATCCTCCTTTTTGATGAATCCTACATAAAAGGAGATTCAAGCTCAAAAAATACATGCAGCGTTTTTTCATTGTACTAACAAACTTCCCATTAAAAAACTATTGTGGTTGTTGGGATTTTTTTTAAATCTTATGTCAAGGGGGTTTGCAGGCAAATTCCTTTGCTTGTATTTATAGTTTTAAAATAATATAAGCTTAACAAACTTAAATTACTCAATTTCCACAAATGTATGTATCTAAAAGACTCAGAACACTTTCATTCATCACTTAAAACATGCCTTCCCCAATCACGCATACAATATGGGACCATTTCCAATCAGGATTTATTCTAGAGGCAGTAGAATTGGTTGGTCCTACAAGCATACTTTTGAATGCTTCAGCTAACAGACTCAGCTGTGCAAATCTACCAGGTGTAGGGTGAAGAGGCTCACACTTCAGAATAAGGTTTACACATCTCCAGAGCAGAACAACTGCCGTCTCCACCAGCATTTGTATTGCTGCACAGTCACCATAAGGCAGAATCTCTCGTTGACAGAGAGAACATTCCACTGCAAGACTGTACTTTCCCTAGGATGCACTAAAGTCATGGTAAGTTTCTAAATTTTCCTATTATGACAAAATATTGACAGCTCCACATGGTGAAGGGAAGGAGGGAGGAGGGAAGGTATACAACAAATACAAATCCAATTACTGAATTGAAATGCATGCATCAGAAATAGCTGCACAATAAACTACGGGGAAAAAAGCAGTTCAAAAGTAAGTATTTTTTTAAGTTTCCTCAGAATTTCTCTCTTATTCAATTATTATTATTGGTATTTGTTCAGAATGTTACACAACTAAATGCCATTTTCAGCCTAATTGTCATAGAAAACAGTACTGCCATGTCCAAGTTATAACACATGGATAAAGGCATTTACTCCATTGCTTCTTCAGCAGCAGTGGCAATGTTTTTTTTATTTTTAGTAAGTGAAGATCAGCTCAAGTAAGAAGTCTCAACACTTACAAAGCAGTAAAATCCTTCCTCTGTTTCCCCACTCAAGTCTATCACCACAATAATAGAACATGCAAGAAAAGATTTGGGTTTGTTTTGGGGTTTTTTTTGCCATCTGAGCACACCTTGACCCCACACAAGCATGCTGGAATGACTCCAGTGCTTTCAATGTACAGCAGCACTGGCTGAACAGAGTTAGACTGAAGACTCTCCTTCTCCCCATATCTGACAAGGGTGTCAAGACAGCACACTTTAGAGCAGAAGGACAGCCAGCTGGAGAGAATTATTGCCAGATCAAATAAGGGAGGTGGATACAACACCCTTTGTCAAGTTGAGCTGTGTCCTGGCACACAAGTAACTTCATTGCAGTCAAAGGATGCACCAGAGCAAGGCACTACTCGCTCAGGACAAACAAAACCCAAATGATCAGGAAACAAAAAGTCAGATTTTCTTGTTCTTTAGATTATCCAGGGAAGTAAGTTATAATGCCTTCTTGCTGTTTAACCACTGATCCTGCCACACACAGAGATGTTGAGCTTCAGCCAGGCCAAGGCCCAGCCCCAACTTCTTCCCTAGCTTTCAGATCTGTCCTTCAAAAATTCCTCTTGTTCTCGATTGTTCCAATCAGGCCCCTTTCCGTGGGATTTAGCTAAACCTTCCCTTCAGCCAGTCCATGGATCTAAACAACATTTGTGGATACTGCATCAAGTATGGGTTGTTGCTGCTGTGTGGCAGGCTATGAACCAGTGAGAGACCGAAGAGCGCCTGGAGAGCAGCCTGGAAGCAAAGAGCTACTCAGAAAAGGCAGCTCCATAAGGAACTGCACTGCAAAGGCACAGACACTGTCTCCAGCTCCAAAATATTGCAGGAATCAGAGTTTGTCCATTATGAATTTGGACACTAAATGGTTAAATATTGTCATCTAAGCCGCAACACTGCTGAATGACTCTGCCTCAGACACGCACACATGGCTCCAAAAGAAAATGCTACAAAAAAGCTTTGGAAGAAGGTTTGCTGGAGAACAGCATTACAGATTAAGGAGTTGGTGGCAGACTATTTTAGGTTTGGCTGGTTCCCTGTCGTTCTTACAGCAGGTGTCAACCACTTGTTAAATTGAGAAAATACCCAATTCCGTCTAAAGTCACAGAAAGGGATCAAACAAGGAGGGAAAGCTGGAGGGAGGTGGGGGGAAAGTTGTAGTAGGAGAAAAAGCAGCTTGGTGACTTTTTTTCTTTTTTTTTTTTTTTTTTATGTGAAACAGTCTTTTTAGCTCAGGAAAGAAGAATACAGTGTATAAACCAGCTGTTACAAAGATATCTTCATTGCTAAAAATTACTGAGCATGTTGATGTTTGAGGAGGTGATAAGGTGAGAACCTAAACATTTCAGGAGTCTTTTACAATAAAATCTCAGTTAGCTTTGCACTCATAACACAGGGAAAAAAGTGCCCTCTGAAAGGTGGGTTAACCCACTTCAGCTCCTGAACTGCTCATCAAGACAGTGAGAAAAAAAAGCCTCCTAGTAGCCATCATCCCCATCGGCAATACAGAAATTTAGATTCTGAATAAACTTAAAAACAAATCAAGGAATATTTATTCTTGGGGGGGAGGGTGGCAGGGAGAGACTTCATTACATTATCTTCTGGAGCAATACTGCTCAGGAGAGATCTTTTCGTTTCAGCAGCTGCCAGGTAGAACTGGCCATTTTAAAAGGCTTATTTTAGTGCCTTGCAAAGCAAGCTGTGAAGTGCTAATGAGACAACAGCATGGCCTTTAGATAGAGGTATTTATTTAGCAGAGTCTTACACCATCTAGCTTTCCCAAGCAGAAGGCCCACTCTAGCAGCAATAGCAGTTCCACAAATTACCATCAGCTTCTTGCCTCTTTTGACCTAATTTCCACCATACTGTTTAATACAGCTGCCACCTAAGAAAACATACCTAATGCTCAAAGCCATTAACCAAATGCCACAAACACACTGGGCTTTGCTTTCAGCAATGCTAAAGCAAACAGAAGTTTATGCATCACACAGGACCGTCTTCCCTAAGCCTGCCACAGAGGTACCCATTTCTAAGTATCAGTCAGAAAAAAAATAAATCAGAAGCTTTGTCAATCTGAGGATTCTCAAGGACCAACCTTTCAGATTCTTCTAAGTTGTTCACATAAATCTAAGAATTTAAAGCTGCTTTTATTCTCACTCCTATTTTTTTTTTTCTTTCTGAATAAATGATATATGCCTACAACACAATGAGCATATTGAGTCTTGGTTCCAGTTCATTCCAGTATTAGGGAAATCTGAATGCAGTATTTTCAAAGATGTAACCTCTAAGTCTTTCCAATTCTTTTATTACCTTAAAATACTTTTCTAACATTGAAACATTTTCTCCCATCTGTCAAAATATTTCCAGCAGAAAAAAGCTGGTAGTAATTTGTCAAAATATTTAATTGCAAATATGATCTTAAAATCAAACTCAACTCTGAGCTCCCTAGAATATGCTGTCAAAGAGACAAAATGTTTTCAGAAGAGTTTGAAGGATTTAGCTATATTCATGATAAAACTGTTTAAGCAAAAGACTAATGCAAGTAGCAAAATATACAGACACTGAAAACTGAGTTTCCATTTTGTGCCTAAATCTACAGTACACCATATATAACTTATATAATGAAAATTATAGTAGTGCTTCAGGGAAACTATATATACTGTCAGACAGGCTTCCTCTATTAATTTACATCTCCTTAGGGAAAAAAAAATAAACAAAAAACAAAAACAGTGTCAACAATAGAAAGCACACATACACATAAAAACTCCAGGAAAACCACCACCATCACAAGAAACTAAAACAGAAACTAAAAAAGAAACACTTATCCATTAAGATTTTCAAATGCTATCCAGCAAGAAAGAGCAAAAATCAGAACTACACTGTTTCATGACTCTACTTTTATGCTTTTGATATACATATTTTATGAACATAAAACTCTTAAAGAATATTACAGCTACAAAGTTAAGCATTTTGAAATTACAAAATTTTGGATTATGGTTGTCTTTGACATTTTAATTTGGCTGCTCTTCTTATATGGATTATGGCAAAAATTTTAATTAAGTGCTTATATGCTACTTAGGATTCTTATAGCAGGGATGAATGTTACTCACTTAACAAAAAGCTTTTATAATTTTTCCCCTTTATTCACTGATTAAGGCTCCAAACACAGTTTATGGAGCGTTATCTACAGCCTTCTTTGAAAACATTATTCACTTCTTCAATGAGCTCCTAAAGTGTTCAAGAAAATCACTTTGGAACACATTTTACTTTTACAACATCCCTCCAAAATAAGAGAATTCTCTTACACTAAGAAGACCACCTTCCTTTGCAAAGCAGTTTTCTCCCAGTCTGCCCTTTTCCAGTTAAGCTCTACTAGCCCCAGTTTCAACACACAGCCACCCTGGGTCAATATCCATGTCTAGCCTGTAACTCCACCAGCTCCCAACCTAACAACCCTAATAACCCATCTGGTGTTACCTCAGTTCCCTATGGATGCTATGTTAGCATGTCTAGCTAACAGACCATGTCTTTATCTTCCAGTCTTTCCACTACAGTTTTACTCAGCCTAGGCTATTGCTTCTCCAAATGGGAAAAACTGTTCACTAAAAAAAAAAAAAAAAAAAGGAAAGCCCAAAACTAGGATGTGGCTCACGATATTGCCTTATGAACTCTTAGCTAGACCTGGTCCCCACCTCAGAATCTGCCCAGCTTGCATAAATCAGGTGCTGTGTGGACCTGGGATCCTGCAGGAACTTTTTCACTTCTCCATAACTTTGCAGTGTTGGGAGTTATTCCACGAGTCTCAAAAGCCTTTCCAAGCAATATAAACTTCCTCATTTTGTTTTGTGTATCTTTGAATTGCATAAAAGGCCTGTATCAGATCTTGACACACTTCTCCATCTGTATGCCTCATCTGAGTTCACCTCAGAACTCAACTGGAGCTTGAAAAAGTGCTTGAAGAACTGGTTTTTTGCAAAGAAATCCTCAGCCATTCCTTTAAGTTTGGACTTTACAAAACCTTCTTCCATGTGTCAAGACTGGCAGGGTAGATGTAAATGTCATTCCTTGAACCTCTGTGGCTTCCAGACATTTCATAAAGTATGAGATTTCCCAGATAATACTGTTTCTTCTTTTTAAAAGCATTTTTTTTAAACTTTCCCTGTAGCTTTACTGCTATAGTTACATATCAGAGTCTCTAACAAGCTTCTGTGAAAGTATCTGAAGGACAAAGAAATATCTGCCAAGAAAAAAGGCTGGATTCCAAGTTTGGCTTGAAGAAACAGCAGTGAGAAGACATCCCCCCTTTAATTGTGCTATCAAAAAAAAAGCTTCTGGGTGATACAACTTACAGACTACCCTTCATCAGAAATGCATCTCTATGGTGCATGACTCCACGTGCACTGTTCCATACAGTCTCTGTACCAGGGGTATGAATCAGTTTTTTCTTTCACATTCGGGGGATGGCGACGGAGGATGTTAATTAAGAGAGCCAAAACAAGGCTTAGGTTATTCATGTCAAGTAGGTACTCTGAGAATTGCAGAGTGAAAGCACTGTAAGCCAACAGTGTTTTCATTTTCAGTAACTGTAGAAAGAGAATCTGCACCACACACTGTAAGGTCCATGGAGGCAGAATTTGACCTTTACACTATGGAAGTTGTATTTTAGATTAGCCTTTTCCCAGTATATCACTATAATAGTACAAAAAATGATAAGGATTTTTGCTACCAAATTGTAATTTGTCTAATACAGCAGATTTGGAAAGACATAATAAAGCTAATCTGTTTTTGCAACTTCCAACAAACACTATTTTTCTGTTAAACTTATTCATGCTTACACATTAATTTCTGAGAATCTTATTTGAGTGAGAAAGAGGAATAGGAAATATAACCCACTGAATCAAAAAGCTCAATTTCCCTGAAAGCAGTCAGATTTTTAAGCTCCTGGAAAAGCTGCTTATATCTATGTATTAAAAAAGAAAAAAAAAAAAAAAAGGCATCTAAGAGGACTGAAACAACGTAGAAACCATTATGCTTTTTTCTCAGCTATATTTCAAAAAAAACCCTGCTTATGTAGATATTTAAATGTTTTTCAAAATACCATATATTGAACTGTAACTCTCAAAAGGGAGATACATATCTGAACACCAAATTTCCTAATGCTGTTGGCCTTCCTTGCTGCAATGGCACTCGTTGGCTTCTTTGGATTCCAACTTGTCCACCAAGATCTCCAGGTCCTTTCTTGCAGAGCTGCTTTCCAGCCCACTGTCCCTCAGTCAGAATTGGTACATGTGGTTATTCTTCCCGAGGTTGAAGTTCAACAAAGAGAAATGCAAAGTCCTACATGAGATTCCTCTTGGTCAATTTCTCCAACCTGTCAAGGTCCTTAATGAAGGTGTTAAGCAGTTCTGGCACCAGTTATCCAGCCCTGGGGAACTCTATCAGTTACTGGCCACGGGAGGCAGGTTACAAAACCTTTAAGGCTGGCAGCTCAGCCTGTTTGTAGTCCACCTCCTTGTTCACTTATCTATCCATACATCACCCATGGGAATGTTATAGAAGACTGTGTTGAAAAACTTACAGTAGTATAGATAAACAACATCCACTACTCTCCCTTGCAGAAGGCTATCAGATTGGTGAAGTACGATTCTCCTTCCTTATTCCACACTGTCTACTTCCAATCACCTTCTTTTCCCTCATATGCCTGGAAGTGATTTCCTCTATTATTTGGTCCCTCATTCTCCCAGGAACTACATTGAAGATAACCAGATTGTTCCCTGTATTTTCCTCCTTGCCCTTCACAAAAACAGGAATGACATTTACTTTGCCCCAAATACCAATCTTTCAAGGATGATCAAGAGTGGCCATCACAATGACACGGGCCAGCTCCCTGAACACTAATGAGGGCATTCCTTGAGCTCCCATGGACACCTGCATGTCCAGTTTGTGTTCCTCAGTCTTCCTCTACTGAGGGTCAGTCTTCTGTGCTCCAGACAGGTTCCATGGGCCTGATTCCTGAAGGTCAGCAACAAAGACAGTGTGAAGAAGGTAATGAGCATCTCAGCATTCCCCATGTTCCCTGTCACCAGATCCCTATGTCATTCAGTAGTGGGCTGATATTTTCCGTAGTCCCCCTTTTGTGACTGATATACCTGCAGAAGCACTTCTCACTGTTCTTGTTCATAACACCCCTTCAAAACTTCACCTTTCCAAACCCTGTGTCATCCTGTTCTTCCAGAATCACCTGTCCCTGCCACAACTTCCTGAATACTTCCTTTTTATGTCAGATTGCTATCTCTACAGGCTCCCAGAAGTTTTGCTTTACACATCAGGATGAATTGTTCCTGAGCTTGCATGGGGGGATCCTTGAGAAATCAACCAGCTCTTCTTGATCCCTGTTCTCTCCAGGTCTGTATCTATTTCAGTTGTGGTGTAGCTTGGTAAAAGGGCTGTGCCTCTGTGCACATCCAGTGCACGTAAGTCCTTAATTCCCTGGGTGGCCCAGGAACTCCAAAGGTAGCTCTCTACAGGGATGAAATAAAAGGACCTATTTGCAACTCTAGTGACAAATATGTATTTTGACTAACTGCTAGAAAAGCTTGCCATGTGGGAATTTTGGATGGTTCTAATGATTCCCCCAGGCAGGTCCTGCTGTGCCTTGATAAACTCATCTGCTTCAATACACTGATTATCATCCTGAATGGAGTCTCTGTCATTTCAGCATCAGTGCTGAGATAAGAGTAACAACTTCATAGGTATGTGACTACCTGAAGAAAATAGGTGACTGGAGAAACACTGCAATTATTACACAAATACATACTTTAAAAGTACATAATTCTGCAAACAATGCAAACAATTTCTTTTATGAGTGCACCTTTTTAGCCTTTTATCTACTCCTAAAAATGCTGACACAAAAAAAAAAAAAAAAAAGGTTGTATAAAAATAATTATGTAAAGATTATACAGATATTTTTAAAAGATAGCAGAGTACATAGATTTCAACACAGGTTGCCATAGGTGGTCATTTAAACTTTCCCAGTGAGTTTATTTCATTTTTAATAAGTTATTGAAAAGGCCCCCACAAAAAGTTCAGGTCTCCATTTCTGACCAATATCTGAGTAATAAGTTAGCTTACAAAATAATTGAGGAGGATGTTATTGTAGCAATCTATTTTGATAATGTCTGCAGATTCACTGAAATAATTAACTTGGTATCAACCTCACATTTCTTCTAGAAACCTGAACTCCAAAGAAATTACAGAAAAAAAAAAAAAAAAACCACAACTATGAAAAAAGGTCAGACCAGCTGTACTGTGAAATATTGTAGGAATAAAAAAGACTGTTCACACACACTGAACCTAGAGATGCACAAATTTAATATAGTCAATATAAAGAAAATCTTTATGGAAATTCCAATTCTTGCACCTATTTCCACCATAATCATTACCCTGTACTACACAACCTGAATAGATAAAAAAGAAACAGTCTGGACAGCACTCAGATGGTTCTTACAATATTTCAACCCCTCTTAGTTGTGCAAATTGCTTTATGAAATTGCAACTCTGAACATTGAAATGGCATTATAAGTAATTATGGAATTTTTGTGCTTTCTTTTTTTAAATCACTGTAATAGCTACATTGATCCACATTTAGAAAAATCTCTACCTAATGCATGAAAACAAAACAAAACTTTTCTCTGATAAAGCCTGACACTTGGACGTTTATGATGATTTTACAAGAGCAAAGATTTAATTATCTAGTCCTTCAGATGCACTTTTAGGCCTGGACACCAATTCATATGTTCCACTGCTGTTGGCACAGACTAGTTAACCTACTAAGGAAAGTGCAGTTACTGAATGACAAACTATTTTGACAAAGTAACCATCTTGGAAAAATCCAGGAAATAGTGATATTTTTCAGAATATTGTTGCAATATAAACATGAAGCAAGTAATACTATTTTAAATGCTTTGGCATTGTGCTCATTACCTTCTCCAAATCAGATAAGACTTTTTTTTGCACACTGTCAAGTTTATGAACAAATGGCAGTCATTTACAATATCAATTCCCATTAAAGGCAATTAGACTGAGCATGAAAACGTAAGTAGTTATGCCTAAGTGGTAATTTTAAGTATGGTAAAATGATTAAGGCAAAGCGAAATGACAGAAAGGCCCTATTTAGGAGTGTTCTATTCTTTGTCCTTACCAAGCAGGGAATGGCTCTATGATGTGAATAACTGAATTCGTAATACTGTTCTCGGATTTCAGGGCAGATAACACAGAACAGACAAGTATTTGTCAAACAAAGATGTCACATATCAGGATGTATGAATAACTGTAATCTAGTATTGCATTTGTTATCTATGTTAATACATGAAGAGGAATAAAAGAGGAAAAGGGCAAACAAAAATTAAAAACCTTTCTCTGCAGGCTTCTAGTTCTTTGGTGAGAGTAAGACAACTCTCCTAAGGCCTAATAATATTCACACCAAACGTGTCATCTGACTGGTCACAGTAACGCAAGAATTAACTTTGAGGAAAAAATGCAAAATACGTCTACGTATGATTGCTATCAACTGGCTTTAAAACAACTGAAAGATGACACTTCAAAACATCATACAGGGAATATGATCTAGAAACCTTTAGAAGTATTTATCACATACAAATGAACAGCTAGACCAAAAAGCACAAATAAACCAACTTTGAATTTTCTGTCTCAATAATAAAAACATCTACTGTATGCAACACCGAAAATACTTTATGACTGTTACAAATTAGAATCGATGTCTCATTAAAAGGGTACTTTTTATCATTAAAATATTTACAGAAAAAAGTTTGTAAACGCCACACTTAATATGCAAGGAAATGTAATTAAGCTGATGCCAGAAAGAAAAGAAACAGGCCTCAAGCAGTAGGACACAAACCCAAGACCTGCATGTGTCCAGGGTTACACACCAGTTTAAGAGAGAGAGCAAAGCACAGGGCTGCTTTATTCATTCAGAACTCATGATCACTACTCACAATTCAGGGAAAATTAGGAACCATTGCTCTAAACAGACCGAGGATTGAAGCAGTACCCTTATTCTATGAGGACAGCATTTCATTTTACTACATTAACTTCGCCTTATTCAATTTTGCCAAACCTTCACTCTAGGTTGGATATTAAGCATGTTCATCATCTACTACACCTACAACACATTTTCACAAGCATGTCTGGCACCTGAATTCAGAAAGGGGTTTGGCAGAATACCAAACCACTAAAAATTAGTTCGCACTTCTGTAGCTTCATAAGCCTCTAAAGCCCAAAAGCTATGAAGGTTACTTTTAATTACAAAAGGCACCATCAAGAATTTATTACATAAAACTTTATGACTCTTTACATGATCTACCCACCAACTGGGAGTTATTTAGTCTCATCTCAAGCAAATTCAGTGGCAATAGACAGATCTCACCCACCAATCCCAGTCTGTTAGTCCCAGCTGAAGCAGTGAAGGAGACACCTTTTTTTAAATTTATTTTTTTTTAAGACATTAGTTATTCCTCTTGTCAGCCCTGAAATTCAAGGAAAGAAATGGAATAACTGCCAACTTCTGGTGCTGAAATTTATCTTTAGGGAAGCAGTGTCTTTCCTGTAGTTATTGACTACTTGGCATGAGAAATATTTAGGAACTCCCTCAACAATTCCCAGATGAATGCATATTATCTCATTAGCAAGTGCTCCACATAAGGGAAAGGCATATAAAGGAAAAAATGGGAAGTGTGTAGTTGTTTCCAAACTATCCTTCTCCCACTTCATTCTAGATGAGAGGCTATGGCTGATCTGTGTTCTGCTTGCCCATGCATTTCCCCTAGCTAGAAGCATAATCCACAGTCCTTGGTCACCTTTGCCTTTTGGGGACACAGTTGTTTAGGCCCTGCTAACTATGGGCTGCTTTACAGAACTCAGAAAATAAGGAATAACCAAAAGCTTAATTTTGTAACAAACAGCTTCTTAGGCTCTGTTTGTGCCACCTGACTTCAAAGAGAAGGTCTCTTTTTAATCAGCCAAGGAAGAAAAGAATTTGTATGCAAACAGAATTAAGCTATCAGTAAAGCACGACAGTTGAACGTGGATTCATTAAACAAGAGCTTCATCTGAGGACTAAATTAGGCATAGAAAATAGAAGGGGGAAAAAATCTATATCTTAAAATGTGATAGGGTCCATTTACTAGATAAGATTACTTTTCTCTACAATACATTACCCAAAGGCACTTCCAAAACTGAGGGAGTATATTGCATGGTACTAATCAGAACTTTTTTCCTAAGTAGGTCAAATGTTGAAAGAAAATCTTGAAATCTTATGCACTGTTAAAAGAAAAATCTCCTGAAAGCAGTACACCCAAGGTGCTAATCACTTTCTAAAATATAAAAACCTTCTGCATAAACATTAAATGTAGCACTTTAAAATGCAGTCATACACCTGAGGCTGTTCTGTCACTGTCATTTTAATTCAGTGTGTAATAGCAAAATGAATTTTAATTAGATGAATTACTTTATTTGCATATATAGTTGTTAAACTTCACAAAGATTGACTTGTTTAATTTTTTTTTTTTTCCAGAAATCAAAACAACCCCAGTTCCAAATGTTCAGGTGTATTTAGACTTTAGACTTTGTTCAGAAGAACATTAATAAGACAAGATAGGGTTTGTGGGTTTTTTCTGGTTTTATTTACAATAAGCATATTACACTGCCGAATAGCTTTGGCAGAGAATGAGTCATCATGGGGAAGGACAGTGAAGGAACCAGAAAAACTCAGGGAGAAATACCTTTACTGACAAACTTCAGAAGAGACAATTCTGACTCACGTTCCAGGCAAGCACCACTTACACACTGTCCTATATATATATATATATATATATACTATCCTGTACTGCACATACTTTGAAAATTCTCAAATTCAATATCTCCTTAGTAGAGTGTGTCTTCTAGTCATTTTTCTAAAGCCTAACTGAAGATTATCCATTATTATCTGCATGCCTTCTTTCAAAATTCAGAATCAAAGTACATATAAGTCCATGGATGGGTATGAAAGAGAGGAGTTGCTGTGGATGTAAATGGAAACACCATTAACCTCTCTGAAGGCATATGCAACAAAGCTCTGTGTGCCTCTTGGGTTAACAGATAGCAGTGTAACTGCAATCAGGACAGCACAGAACCCTTGCTGCTAGGAAATATGTTCAATTAGTTTGGGCACAGTACCAACAGAGCTTTCTGTAATCTCAGGATGCAGCGAGAATCATCTTCCAGCTGTTTGCAGAATGGAAACAGTAAACTAACATCTGTCTAGAAAGGACATATTGACTTACTGATTTACAGCTATAAAATCAGAATGAGGATTATGATTTTTGCTGAATTATAACTGAATAGGGAATGCTGACTGGAAGCAGCTGAATCAAATTGAAGAAGACATAAAATATGTGAAATAATTACTTTTCATTTAAATGGAATGGAAAAAAGTTGGTAACTTGCTGGGGAGTACAGGACTATACTTTGGTATTGAAAATACAGCCAATGTAAACCAGATGATATTTAGGAGGGCCCAAGGATTTGCACCTTTACCACCCAAAAAAAGCAGCTTAGTAATGCAGTATATCCAAACTACTGCAAACTGGGCTTCAGCAAGAGCTTCACAAAAATGAAAGATATTTTTTACTCTCTTCATGGGTTTGGAGGGTTTTTCTGGTCTATAATTTGGAGGGGAAAAAAAATTCTGGACAAGAAAATAATTTGTCAAATAAGCTACTGTGTCTTCTAGAAAATGTAATAAAATGCCATACTTGCATGAATATAGCTTGCATCTCTTTCAATGTTAATTCCTTATGAATCAGAGAGTAGATAAGCAAGAACCTCACAGAATCACCTAAAACCAAGGCCAGAGTCTAGAATGCTACCTTGCAGAAGGAGCTGATTATTGCAGTGCAGAGTACTTGAAGGATGAGGGTTCTTCAAAAAAAAGAGGATCCCACGTACATACACAACTCAGCATTACTGTCCAAGTGAAGGTTTTCTTTGCTTATTTTCTTCACATACATAACCTGCAGGCTATACAGGACTACTGTCTATGTGTCCAAAAGTCACACAGTAATAATACAAATTGTTACTTTTAAGCCCAAGTCAAATTATGGAATGATTCTCTATCTCCCCCTTCAAGTTAACTTATTTTGCGGTAACTCCAGGCACCAAATGTGGTATTGTAAAATAGTATGTAGCCTTCCACACATTTGTTCTGGTCTACAAGCATGTGTTCAAGCATGAAAAATAACCTAAGTTAATTAGCAAATAACTAACTTAAGGAAGAACAGTCTTCAGCAGACATACTCCAAGCTTTACCATGCCTTCATGGAAAATAAAGTAGCTTTCCTAATTCAATCTCCATACAAAGTATTCTTAGTAGACATGCATGACATTAGAGAGAGAAGGTTTTGGTTATAAACCATAAATATTCATTAAGGAACTACTGCATGGCCTTTTCAGAAAAATACATGTCTGAGAAAAGATGATATTCTTTAGAACTTTTGCCAATTTATTATTAAACAGCATTCAACTGTCTGTAACATTTCTAAATGCAGCAATTCAGAGTGAGTGAGTACATGAAAGGATAAATCTGGTTCACACAGTCTAAAATCTTCACAGTCTGGGAAAACACTACAACAGGGAAGAAAATTCATAAGAAAAATCTTCATCTGTCAGTCAAAGATTCTCCTGGCATAACTTCAAAACTTTACTCCCACTTTGCTATACGTTTTGATATAGAAGTTCATCCTTTCAAATCATCATGTTAGACTCAGCTAACAATCTTATTAGAGTATCTGCAAACAGAGATCTGTAAAAGAGTAAAAAATCGTTGCAATCTCCAAAACATTCTTTGACCTCACACCTTTAAAATTCAGAGTTTTGTCTATTCTTAAATACTGTGTTCAGCTGCCTAAGATAGTCTGCTTATGGACCTCTTCACTCCTCTCTCTATGCAGACAGATCTGAAAGAAATTGGAATCATAATACTAAACATGAAATGAATATGCTGTTGACAGTTTTTCAGAGAATTCTACTATTTATTTCCAAGTTTCAGTCAGTGAGTACTTTCTGTTATATGGAAAAAATGTATTAATTCCTGCGATATTGTGTCTTATTTTTAGAAAATGCATAGAATTTGAAAATAGATCCCAGGTGAAAGAAAGAAGATGAAACCTGAGACATAAGACAATTTCTTAAATGAATGGCAGCAATAACAATCTTTTGCACACCAAAGATTTGACAAATAGTAAGAAATTAATGAAAATCTGCAATTACCTGGATTATAAATTACAGAATCAGCAGCAGGATTGTTTTCATTTACAAAGCCAAATGTAATTATAAATAATGAGATAAGAGAACTCTAGTAACAGCCTTGGTTAAGAGCGTCAAATTAGTGAGCTGAGCATAACCTGAAAAACATAACAACACTTAAAGGGCCATCAGAGTGATGAAAATTGTCAGCATCTGCTATTTCACTGCAACAGTACATCAAATCCAGGTGTAAATACAGGGGGTTTTAAGCTTTCAAACAGTGTTGTACACTCTGCTGCTTCCTCTGCCCTCAAACACAGATGCGTAATGATCATGCCTCATACAAGAATATCTGATGAAAAAATTAAAATTAAGAATAAAATTAGAATTAATAGCAAAATTTTATGTCAATATTTATGACATAAAAGGTGCTACTTTAAACAGAAAATCAAATAGGACAAATGTTTTCCAGCCTCTACTAAAATATTTTCAAGCTGTTACTTGACAATTTCAGCTCTGTTTCTATAGAATTCCTGTACACTATTCAAACTTACTATCTTCTTTTTCATCTTCCACCAACACTGGGCAGAAAATTACATCCAAAAAAAAAACTAATTGTACTATTCAGTGAATTATATTATTTAAAATTCTCCATTATCTCTTGAAATTTACACTGCCACTTACAGCTGCCATTATCTGAGGTAGAGAGGAGGCAACTTAGAAGGTGCAGAGAAGCTTTAAAATGTTACTACTTCCTATGAGCTACAAACCCTTCAAACCTGACTAGTCTGGGCTTGCTAGCCACAGTCACCCTTTTGGATTAAAAAAAGTGCTGGGAAATATCAACTCCCACCTTTACTCTAAACACAACTCAAATTAACATTTCCTGTAAGCAGTCAAACACTGAAGATGGGAATGCAACATGGACATGAAATAAAATTCTAACTGTGGCCCACATGACATTTGCTTTCCACCGTAACTACAGAAGATGGCAACTGCAGGCTGGACTTTGCAAGTACTTATGATGAATTACAGACAGATAAAGCAAAGAAACGTGCAACTGCCACACAGACATTCCAATAGAGCTGCTAAGTGTCTTCTCCTATAAACTGTGAAATCTGAGACAGCTTCATTTCTTCCACATGCCTCTAGAGACAACCACAGAGGCAGAGCAATACTAAAGACTCCCTCACCCTTCCTCCTTCTGACCTCCTTCTTCCCACGTGATCAGATTTTAAAAACATTATTTAAAATATCCAACATACCCTCCCACTCAGAGCAGTGGTCACACACAGTATGCTATCTTGTATTATGTATCAAAAAAACACCAGTAGCCAAAAACTACATTGAGCACTACATTATTTGCTAGTCAGAAGTTTGATTTTAAGGCCTGACCTGCCTTTTTGTAACATTATTGCTTTTGCCTGTGTTATGGATACAGAAACAGGATTGTTTCAACTAGAAGAACGTATTTAGGAAGGGGTGGGGGGTGTGCAGCGACCTTTTCCGTAACTTTAACACCACATAGCACAGAAATGACACAGGAAAAGTTACTCTGGAATTATTTTACATTTGTTGGCACACCCTTTCTCTTACAACTTTCAAGAGAAAAAAAATGAACTAGAGAAGGAAAGCTGCCTGAGAGCAAGCTGTACTTGGAAACAGATCTCAAGAAAGGAGGTTTCTTGACTTGAAAGAATTCCTTTTTCCCAATATTCAGAATCCAATGAAGTTCATTCATTTCAGTGCAAGTCAGTTGAAGAGTTAATATGAACATTAAGTCTACAGTTGTTATGACTCTTAACACCACAAATTTTGGAATAGATAATATAACAATTGCTTTGAGATTAAATACTGGATTGGGAACATCGACTTGAAACACTGGACTCCTTTGGGGTACCAAAGGTTAGGCTTAGGTAACACAGATAATTACATTTTATGACTTCCAAGTCATAATGGCTACTTCTAAGACCAAAACCAGGTGGCCTCAGGAAAGGCACTAAGCATATTTGAGTGCTAGAGAGAAAACAAAAAAGAATTGACAACACAATAACTTAAAAATTCAACAGATCCACCACACCAATTGGCTAAGATATCATATTTTTTAATCACTTTTTGCCTCCCATTTGGCAACAAAATTGGTACTAACATTTAAAAAGACCTAAAAAGATATTTTTAGCCTGGCTTCCTAAGGAAATGAAACTTATCCGTTAGGCCCTCATCACAATAACTTTTGAATTCACAGAGTGACTTCTGCCAGATCTGAGATGGTGTAAAACATATTAGGTTCCCAAAAATGGCACCTGGGAGAGGAAAAAGAATGTGACTAGTGCTCCTATTGTGGGGCTGCCTTTGCTAGGCATCGGGGACAACACCTGGGAGCTTCAATATTCAGGGTTAAGATGTCTGCAAAACAAGTTTATTTTGTCACTTCAGTAAGAACATTGCTAATTACACTTGTTCCTCAGATGAGGGATGCGGATGGCCTCAAAAAGCAACACCTTTTGCAGCTATTACTACTCTAGCTTATTCGCCACTGTTAATTTTTTTCTTCTTACACAACTTACTGGATGTTTTCTTTGACAGCTCTAAAAAGACATTAGTATTAAAGGTAAATTATGTGGAAGTCTTTTCATTACAGTATACCCATACTGTAGAGCAAGAGTGGCTGGCAGGCACAAGGTTGCCCCTAAGGAGAACCCTCCACAGTCCACCACATTCTCTTCTGTGAGATTCAAGTTGAATTACTTGTACTGTTTTTCAATATGAGATTATAAATATAATCATAATAATTTCAAATGTTTTTATTTTATTTTATTTTATTTTTTATCAATCTCATGAAGCTCCTCAAACATTTGGCTTAATGTTTTCATCTTTCAAAAGTATATATCAAAATATGAAAAGAATACATGGAAGCCATTTCATAAATACGTGCTGTAGAAATTACAGAGTACCAATGTTTACAGCTTGCAGTAAAATAACATATATTAATGAAGAACCCAAAATACATTAACAACTTCTCAATTATGCCTTCCCTAGGAAAAACACCCATTACCGGGGTTTTTTTTCTTGCTTGTTTTAGTTTGGGTTTTGGGCTCTTAATGCTAGGAAACTTGTCATTAAAAAGCTCCTAATACATTTCAAGTAAATACATTAGGTAAAAAATCATACTGATGACAGAATTTAGCTCATCCTATTAAATGAATGCTATAAAATAGCTTTCTGAACCGGTGTGCCCTTCCCCAGTCTTGGGGTATATTTAGCCACATCACAGACACATAATAAGACAAAGATAAATAGTTGTAACAATTAAAATCCCTATTATAACTTTTGGCTGCATACTAAGAATCCAATCTAAATCTAATTCAGACCTGTAAATAGAGGCTAAAAGCTCCCATTGTACTGCTGCCAGGAAACCAGGCTTGAACTTAAGACAGACTTTATGGCTGATTGACAGTTTTTCGAGCACAGCAAGCATAAAAACTGCGTATTTTAGCCTTAACTATATGTCTTCACTGCAAGACTGCCTTACTTCAAGGTTATTTAGTGTATTTAATAGTGCAACTACTAGAAAGCATTTGCTTGTTCATTTAGCCTTTTATTTAGGATTTTTAACTATAATAATTACTACTACAAGGACCTGCAACTGAAATCATCAAAGAAGAATTTTCCAACCACCAAGCAGTAATAGCAACCAACATAGACGGCTTCAGCTCGTGAAGGACAGCACAGCATAAGATACACTACTTGTGAGAGAAAACGAAGTTCATTTTTCAGCTCATTCACAAAACATCAATTAAACCACCTTTCAGGCCTGTTTTGGTTTTTCAATTGTTTTTATTATTTTGGTAGTTAGCTTGTAATTTGTCAAGTGACTATACCCTTCTGACCCTTCAGGAAATTTGTTGCTAAGGCAGGTATGATTTATTTACTATTAACAACACAGAGGATTATAATTTTTTTTACAGTTATGATATAATAACACAAAGCAATACATCATATTCAATTCTTAATCACTGAGGATCACTTCCAATTCAACTTTCAGTTTAGATCTCAAATGAAAAGAACTTACCATTTAGAGCGTACATGGTCTCGTTGATGTAACTTAGGTTGTTTAGAAAGCTAGCAAGCCTGTTCTGATATTAAAAGCAACAATGAAGGGAAGTGGTTAGTCAACTAGCTGGTTCTGTTATTCCCTCCCACTTCTTACAGCCGTAACTAACTCTGTGGGGTCTTAATTCAGCTTACTACTCCAGTCCTTAATTTTGTTTGTTTAAAAAAAAAAAGATTAAAAAAAGAAGATACAAACCACTTTGGCAGGTTTATCAGTGTTCCAAACCAGATGTTCAACACTTAACAGTCATAATAAAACACTAGATACAACATCCAAGCAATAGTAATCTCTGTTTACAAAATCTAACAGTAGTTTTTCTCATTGCTGCTTTGAACTGAAGATAATAAAATGCAAACCATTTTGCGTTAGTGGTAATGGAAGAATAAATTAGCTGTATATGTAATTAGTCAACTTACCTAACAGACCTGATTAAGCTGACTTTGAGTCAATGGACAGGAGTTTTTATGCAGGTATTTTTGCATCTGTATATGAATAAGGAACAATATCTAACAAAATATCAGTATTTTACAGTCACTTCAAGTGACCAAGGGTAATGAGAGACAGAAAAGGAATAAAAATGCCATAATTTTTTTTCATTAATATGTTTAATTTTTGCATTAAAGAAATACTTTTTCGAATACACAATGTTTAACATCACATGTAAAAGCAATGCTGAAAGAATTAAAGCAATCTCTGTGTCCTCATTTAGTAAGCTACTTTAAACACCAAGAACTTCCATTTTTAGCAAGAGTATCTGAGAAAAATAAAAACACGACATCTCCCTTTGTTTCTGTGAATTAAAATAAAACAGATTAAGAAAAGTTGTTTAAAGCAAAGCCACAGAAATAGCCCAAGTTTATCTTTATATTTTATGGTCTTATGATTTACTCAATGCTTTCCTTTAGCATTTCTAAAGTACATTAAAGACTTAGTGCCTACACAGTACAGGGCTTTGGGTCTTTTGAGTACTTTAGATAAATCACAAACCAGATCAAAGTTCAACTTCTCTCCCTACCAAAAAAAACCTCTCTCATCCAAAAGCCAACACATGACTGAGGCCAAAAGGAACTGCACTCTGTGTCCGTCTCCATAGCCCACACGCTCTGCCCCAGTCAGCAGACTAGAGAAGCTCTCTTGCTTTCTTGAAAGAATGACCTGGCCACCACACAGCAGGACACTGCCATACTTCCCTTTCTCTCACATTTCCTTCTTTCTTTGTTCCATCCATAGGGATTGCCTACACAAGGGAGAAGCTATGTTTTGTAAGAACTTTCAATGTATCCACAAAAGTCTATCACACATGCATCACCATCCTCTTTCACAGCAGGTCAATTCCAATAGCATTCTTGTTGCATCTTCCCAGTAACTTAGCATCCAGCTGGATATCACCAATGCCCATTGGCTATAGCCTGACAATGCAAAAGAGTTTAAAACAGTATTATTAATTTCTACAATATTTAGTTTCTAAACATCCTCTTGGTAACCATATCCCTACTCCTAGGAGAAAAAGATAAAAGGATCTGGAGAGACAGATATCCTCTAGAACCTGGTGAAAATGTAACTTGTGGAGGTTATTAAAAGAGACTTTACTCAGAAGGAGTAGAAATGCAGACCTGTTTCTGACGCAATTTCCTGGTAGAGTAAGCAAATATGTCATCTTCATAAACACATCACACTATAACTGTGAGTCGCCCCATCTCTCTTTCAAAATCCTGTCCCATAGTTCCACTTACTTGATGGTTAAAACATTTACGGGATTTCAACATATATGTTGAAATAGCTCATACAGCTCATCTGTAACCATTGCTTTTTAATGCTAAAGTTGTCCTTTAGCTTAGGGACACCCTTCCGCTTTCTTGTAACGACTATACTGGTGCAAGTAAATCTCAGGCTGTGGAGCAGCTCTGACAGCTTTCCACTACACATGTTCAGGGAAATTGTGGGTGGGCAGGTCAGTAGTTTTTATGCATGGACATCTTCCCCTAGATCAGGTTGCTCAGAGCTTCATCCAACCTTGCCCTGAACATTTCCAGGGATGGAGCATCAACAATTTTGCTGAGCAACCTGTTTCAGTGTTTCGCCATCCTCACAGTAAAGAAATTCTTCCTAATAACTAATCTAAATCTACTCTCCTTCAACTTAGATCCAATTTCCCTTGTCCCTGTGAGAAGTCCTTCTCCAGTCTTCTTGTAGGCCTCTTTTAACTACTGGAAGATGCTATGAGGTCTCCCTGGGCCCTTCTCTTTGCCACACTGAACAGTTCCAACCCTCTTAGCCTGTAACTATCTTTAGTTACTAAATAAACAACCTATTATTCAAATCTCCATGAAAAGCCTTCAATGTTTTTCATTAAAATCCAAAAATATGAGGTCTTTGGAACTCAATAGATCCTATTACCATGCCCTGCTTGTGAGTCTTCTCTGTCTCTGCTTCTGCCTTTCTACAGATTATGAGACAGCACGAAATAGAGGAGCTACTTAAATAACAAAACAGAGATACATTATCAGTGGAAGGGATTGCATCACATAAAGGGGATACCATTTTCTTCTCTAGAAGAATCAATTAAAAAATCCATTCAGCATCCTCTGAAATCTCAGCATTCGTTTGTACAATGGCTTATCAAGAAATAGTAAATTTTGAAAACTAAGAGGAGATAAAAGTTACTGTACTGGGGAGAGTGCATAAAACTTTCTTCACTGGTCACAATATCCATAACTAATATGTGTGCCAAATGGCAAACATATCTGCCATCCAGGTACCGTATACATTTTAGAATAGTCAACTATAGTGTCTACTACTCTACTCATTCTACTTCTATAAAGTTCAAACACTGCTGTGTTTGCTCAGATGTCTCTGCTGGGTTAACATCACCACAGCAGAAAAAAATAGCTACATGTTTCAGACAAAACCTGCTAAAGAAGGAAACCTTATATATTAAATATCTATTTTTCTTCCAGTGTAACTGTTTACTATGTCATCCTTGGTCTCTTGGGAAATAATTAGAGTCCTCCTTATTTAAAATAAATTTTTAAAAAAAAATAAAATCTGAACTGGTCCAATCCCCATTTCAATCAGCTGTTATACATTACTAAAATTCCTTGAGGAAGTGCAACTTTTACAAATTTGGACAGCTTGTTTCATTTCCCTAAGTTGTTTTTTTACAATATCTTTGCATAAAGGGCTGGGTTAAAAAAGAAATGGCAGAATCTAAAAAAAAAGTGTTCATATGGACAAAAGAGAAATGGCATATTTTAAAAAATTGACCTGTTATGACTAAACATTTTGGTCTGTTCAATGGACTGAAAACATTCCTCATTAATCTTATAATGCCAGGGCTGCACACCCCAATGTGTGTAGCACGTTCTTCAATGTAGCCCTCAGTTATCCACAGGACTTTGGTTTTCTGGAAGTTTTCTTGACTAGCAAAAGCTTCCCAAGGCTGAGAGCTCCATGAGAGAAAAGCTTGAGAATTTTTCACATCACAGCAGAATCAACCCCAGCTTTTCTTTTTCGACCACCTTGAGGCTTCTCCAACACAAAGACTGAGACTAAACAGGTACTAGATTAAATGGGAATGCTCTTTATCCTGTTTAGGGTTACTCAAGGAGCAAATTTACTTTATAAAGATGTCGTATTTTCAGAGTCTAGAAGACAAATGTAACTTATGTCTGGATCACTCTTGGTACAGGCCCCTCAAGCTGTTCCTGGATGGAGTTGCTCCAAGAAGGTTCAGCACTGCCTCCTCCATGAGTGATTGTCACAAAGCAGCATCTCTCTATGTTCTTCTGTTACTTATGCTCCACAGCCAGAAAAGAAACTTATTTTGTACATATTTGTTCTTATCTCATGGATCCTCACGTGAAAAGACGCATGCTGGAACTTCCAAAGCTATTTTAGGTCTTTCCTAGATAATGTTGTCTCTTACAATCCGATATCCCATTATCTTTGACTATGTGATCTGGGCCGTTGTTCACAGTTTGACGTAGAAAAAGAGATGACTGAATCAAGGTATATGAAGCTGTCACAAAGGCTTGGCATCTGAAGTAAAACTCTTCAGTGAAATTTACTACTCATTTCAAAGCAGTTTTTTGGGGAAATTTTCTTCTACACCTCTGTCAAAACCCAGAGAGATCAGCACCTTATGCACAAGAACAAACCAAAGCATAATCGTTTTCTCTCTGACATGCTGTGAAATATTTCATTCACAATGAAAATCCTGAGTTTCACATTTGTGCACAGGCATTTGTGCACAAAATTGCACCACTTTCAGTAACATTTCTTGTAACAGCTCTTGGTTCTCCATGCTTACACACACATTGTACTTCATAATACAATCGAGATACTTGCTTTACTCTCAGTGTGAAAGAAGACAAATCAAGCATTAAAGTCCATTTATGATTCCGCTTCTAAAAATGACTGTCACAGGATGCTCAAAGTGAAAAAAAACTTTAAACAAAATTATATCAGACAGGATGAGAACCTTTTCCCTCTTTCACATTTCAGAGTATGCAGCAGCTATGGAAATAAGCCAAAACACTATCATGTACAAGTCAAATTAGGTATAATTTCTCATTGAAGACTACACATTTCAAACAGGTTCAAAAATACTAAAGTTGGCTCCCAAAACCCTTTTAAAATTTCTTTTAACTTTTAGATGACATACTGAAAATATGAAAAATGGAATAAAATGCATTACAGATCTGGTGCTTGCAGCAATACTTCAAAAAACCCATACAGTTTTGGGGGGGATTTTATTCACCTTTAGTTTTTTTTACAACTTCAATTTTTAGTTTATCTATTCCAGATACACTAGTTCAGCGCTTTAAAGAACACAAAAATAAATCTTCAAAATTTATTGTGAAGTGAGTCAGAAAAATAAAAAAAGAAATATAAATTCCCTGGTCAATTTGAAGAGTATTGACCTGGTATAGCCAGCAAAGTTACATCTTCAGGAGGGAAAAATGGTGCAGAGAATAACAGATTACTGTTATTTCAGTGTGGGTGGGGAGGAAGATAAAGGACAAGTGTTGCTGCATTGATTCTGCAACTATTCTTTATCATGTTTTTAACATATGGCATGGATGTACAAAGCTCCAAATGAGAGCATTTTGGATGGAGCTTTCTTTTTTTTAAAATCACAAGAATAAACAAGTAAAATAAAGTACTAGGAGGGAACACCATATAAAATACCCTGTTCCCCTTTATCGAAGAAAAATACCTTCCACTTGTTCTTCAAACTCTCTTCAAAGATATTCCAACTGTTGATTTTGGCCAGAAAACCTCAACAGGATAGCTCCCCAACCACCCAGATTTCACAGTTAAGAGTGGCTGGTGATATTTTTGTATTCTCCTGCCTTCTTGTCTATAATTTACCTATCATTTAAGTTTCCACACTTCATCTGAAATTGGTATTAGGATGAGATCTGGACACGTAACAGCTATTCCTATCATACTCAGTTCCACAGAAAATAAAGCTGGGTGTGTAACCCAGCCAGAACTGCAACACATACCAGTAAGTACCCATGGAACAGATCCAAGACATACAGAAAGATCATTAAATTCACTGGGATTTTACTTTTTTTTTTACTTTACCTTTTATTTCTAGAGGACAACTCCAAATACCCCATACATGCTTGTCCATTAAATTTTTAACAGCAGAAAGACTATCTTACCTCCTATACTTCCCTTTTTTGGCACTGCTTTAGATACAGTGATGACTGCTGGCTCATAAGAAAGTAACCTCCTTTTTTCAGGGAATCGTAAATGCAAGAGCATAAGTTACTATATTTACTTTGTCTCAATACTCTCAATTACAGATAAAATATCTGGGGGAAGAAAAGAAAAAAGCAGAGGAGGAAAGCCTCATAAGGATTCTTTTCCTCAGTTTTTCTCCTAATTTCTCAATAATTTTTCATCTCAGTTTTGAGCCTGCCTTTTCTCCTTGTTTCTCTGTAGCAGTGGAAACACAGGTAGTTTATAATACAGACACTAATGAGATAAGTCTGGTCATTCAGTGATTAAGAGAGAGGGAAATAGAAAGACAAATAGATTAAATATATACACTGAGTAATTATATGCCTAATTCCAGCTGAATTCCTTAACCTCTGCCTGCTTTCCCTCCCTAAATTCTCTATGTCTCTCCTTTAGTAACACCTTTTCTGAAACAGTTCTGTGTGACCATGTCTTTCGTATAGACAGCAAATGATGGCAAGTAGCATGCAGTTTTTTGAACTGTGACTCATAAAAAAAAGAAAAATATTTACCCAAAACCAAATAAGATCTGATTTTTGTTCTTATTTTCCATAATTGCTCCTGAGGCTTTGAAAATTCAGTCAGCTCAGTCTATTCAGTCAGCTTTGCACTATGCAGAGCTTGATGAACAGAGCAGCTCAAGGTGGATTTTATTTGGTAATGCCTTAGGTTCTAGTTATTCAACATCTAACTGCAGCTTAACCTCCTAATCTCTTGTTCTGCTCATCAGTATGAATTTTACATATGCCAATCTCCTATTGTTTAAGGGAAGCTTAAAGAAAAAAAAAAGTGAAAGGAGAAACATTTGAAGGTTAAGATTTTGAGGGACTTGGTGCACATTTCACATTTTCATAATGAAGTTAATCTCTTCCATGAAATAGAGCAACTTCTACATAGGAAGCTCTATATTTAATCCTCAAAGCAATACTTTCTATCTTTTAAATAAACTTTGCTATTATCTGATGAACCATGAAATATTTTGAAAGATATTGCACAAGTGATTGTACTGCAATTGTTTTCCAGTGTCTAAGCACATAAACCTAAGTGCTTCCTCAACTAACATGAAAATCTCTTCCAATGTTGTCTTCATTTTTAATTCAACAGGAGACAGCTGCATTTGGCTGTCAGTGTCTTTAAATACAATGTACCTTTCCTGTTAAAAAAAAAAAAGAAAAAAAAAGAGTCTGCAATTATCACCGTGTGGTACCCTGTATATCAGTGTGCACTAGAATATAAAAGGTGCCTATTATCTGTACTGTTACAGACTACAAAAAGTGCACCTTTAAGGCAGTATGGCAATTTACCAAGGCTGGTGTGTCTTTAAATAACTATGTTAGAAGAATGAGCATTATACAACTTTTAATGGCTGTATCTACAGAAAACTTTGTGGCACAAAGCCACAGATCTTTCTCATCTGAAATTTATATTTAGATGCAAAATTTCTTTTATCTGTATACCAATTTCTCATTGTTAGAGAACATATGCTCTTCCTCAAAATAACTTGCTATTTTTGTACTATTACTCAGCCGCATACTTCCACAAAGCTGCAAGTGTTACTTCAGATAAACTTAGTGGCTTTTTGGCAAGTTTCCATGTTACTTTAATGACAGAAAAACAGGCTACCTAATGAAACATGCTCCTGTACCCCATTCACCAAACTTGGGCTTGCTTTGAGTGAGGGCAGTTATCAGTCCCCAGTTGACTAGTGGGGATAGAGGGGAGGGAAAAGTACAAGTTCTTACACATTTCCCCTCTGGTAAAAATCCTTCAGACAGGAATGGTATCATATCCTACCTCTTAGTAACTCTGATGACTTTTTCTGCTATTTTAAGTATTTCTGAATGGAAAATAGCAATGGTCCAAATTGTACAATTACCTCATCAAATGGTGGATGAAAGAATGTTAAATATTCACGAGATTTAACAAAACAGATCACAAGTGTCTTTCTAAGCCTTTGCTTTGATACATTCAGCTACAGCAACTTAAATTTCAAATGTTTTCAATAAATTACCATTGTAATTGCTATTCAGATGTTATGCAATGTTTGAATTTCATAGCCCTGCTATATACTACCTCTTCCAGAACATTTTTGCATCAGCTGTTATCATGAGCACACCAATGCGATTTCCCTCCCCTAAACAAATATGACTGTGCAAGACACACACTTCAGCAAAAAGTCTTATTTTATCTTTAGAAGTAACTTATTGCAATCATAAGAGATATGTGGGGTTTGATATGTATTTTTTTTAAAATAGACACACCCCACACACTTCATACAGAAATAAAGCCTTTCAGTATTCTTCAAAATGAAGCAGCAGCTTGCTTCCTATGAGATTTGAAAAACAAATTGACAGTCTTTCCATTTTGATCATCATGATAAATTCAAATTTGCACAGATAGGGAAAAAATAGGAATTTAGCAGGAGACAATACTACCGGATAAAACATAGTTGGTTTTATTCTAAGTGTGCATAAATTTCTTGCCAACTATATGCTTTCTTTTCTGTCTTAGAAAACTATTTTGAACCACATTACATGGAGTTTAATCATATAAATTAATATATTCTTAGGCAAAAACTCTCATTTGTTCAGTCACATCATTCGCACATATTACACTCAATAATGCTGAAGTCTCCAGAACCAAAAATTTATCACACAAGCATGTAAATGGTTTCTAATCTAAAAAAACATTCCATAAATAAAAATAATTTTGACCCTAAAATCTATTGAATCCTCATTTTATGTTACAAGCCTAAAATGGAATTGCTAAACTTGGAGATTTTGGGCCATTGACCTTCCTCTGTACCTCCTCCCTGAGGAAGCTATAAAATCTGTCCTGAAAGATCTTCAACGTGTTTTGAAGAACAAGGTTTCCATTTGTTTGGGGATGCTCTGAAACACACTACTTTCAAAAACTGCTTAAAGCTACAGGAAAAAGATGTTTTGGACACCGGAATTCTGAAAATTGAATGCAAATTAATTCCTTCATCATACAGTGAATGTATTGTGTGCTGTTTGCACAGGTCCAGTCCAGCAGAGCCGTAGTTCACTGGGTCATTTCTGGACATCCAACATGAACAAACGGCCTACAAAATGTTGTGAACTTATTTTTGCCTGGCATGTATCTTACGACTTTTTAACGGCAGTGCATTTTAATCAATTTTCCCTACAGTCCTTAGAGATGATAATTATTATCTTATGAAAAATTCTCCTAAATTGTTTGTGATCATAAGTAAAATTGACAGGACATAAATGAGTTGTGAGGGAAGAAACCTCCAGCTAGGGGAGCACTGAAAGACCTGAGAAAGGGAATGAATATATGTTCAACTGCTCCAGGAAGAGCCTTAAGAGAAGCTCTGACCAGCCTGAGTGTTAGACCCACACTTAATAGAAATTAAACTATACTTTTATAAATGTATTTCTATTAGCATTGTCCTATCAGCATTAGCTATCCTGTAAGCTACTTTTGCAGAGTTTTCCACATTTGTTACATGACCCCTGCTAAGGACAACTCCACGTTACACAATTTATCAGGATGTGAGAAGCTCGATGGAGGAAGCTGGGGCTTTCACTGAGAGGCAGGGAGGGGACAGCAGGAATGTCCTGACCTGTTTTCACTTTTCCATACTCTACTGAATCTCACCTGCTACTGGTAAGTAAAATACTTGGCTTATTTAAAACTAGCAGAACAAAAACAAAAAGTGTAATTGCAATGCTGGTTTAGTTATTAGAAATCCACTCTCTCTTACCAAGTTATTCCCACAGTTTATCAGCCTGGCAGTCAGATAGCTGCCTCCCATCACAGCACAGTGGGGCCACTATCACTTAATCATTATCATCAACCCACCTGCAGCCACACAGACAAGGCTAAACTGGAATATTCTTTGCCCCTCTGTACCACTTTGTCTCCTGCTGGGAAACTAGCCTGTTCTATTTTCACAGATGCATTAGGTTAACACAGTATGTTTCTGCTGCCACAGTACTGCTGGTCAGCAAAATAATTTTTCAATATTAGACATTAATGGGTAGTTTAGAAAAAAAAAAAAATAACACTGTTGTCTTTGCTGGACATATTTTGATGAAGAAATACTTTATCAACAAAAAGGAAACTCCAATAAAAATACACATAGCAGCAAGACAATGAGCACAATATCTGTCACATGTATGTGAATGATCTTGTAGCCTGAAATGGGTCCAACTGTAAATCCATAAGTAATAGAATAAAAAGTAATAGAGAAAAAATAAAGCAATGTGACCTCTGTATACATCAGACACGCTTGAATGAAAGCTTGGTTTTAATTTAGTGTGTTTGAATAAAAAATTAAAACATATGAATCAAAGCTTGAATTTAGTGCATTAGAAAAAAAATTAAAACATAATCAACAAAAATTATAGACTGAAATTTTTAACTGAATTTTGTTTAAGTGTCCTAGTCCACAGTCTGAAGGAACTACCATTCAGTTACTGAAACTATTCTTTATTCAAAAGTAAGGAAGCTGTGCATCTAAGAGAGCCTTCAAATATTTCAATACTAGTTTCTCAGTTTCTCTCCATTATGTGACAATGAACTGAGATCAGATTATAGGGGTTTTTTTTTCTTTTTAAAAAGCAATAAACCACAAAATCTCCTAATTTAACAATCAGGAAGTCAACAAGATAACATACAACAACTTCAACTGATTGTTAGATGAAATAAAGATAAGACCAGTATCTTGTCTTCATCAATATTCTCAAGCAGCTGTCCACGAAAAGTAACAACAGGACATGATATTCCCCTGAATAGTCTTCCAGACTCCAAAACCTTTCCACCCTTTCCAAGGAATTTTCTGAGGCAGATATTGTGGTACACTCAGAAACTAAGAAACCTTCATGCATTTCTCACTGTGTACTTGTTCAGACTCCTCTTAGATTTAAAAATTAAAAATAGCACCTCCCTTTGTTTTGAACCCATTTCTATTAGCTTCTTTTGGTACCCTTTAGTACCCAATGGGACGCCCATGCTTGAGAAGCCCCCTGGCAGGACCTGTGGATCCCTGGGGAGAGGAATCCATACTGGAGCATCTTTGCTGACAGGGCTCATGACCCCAGGGGGGACCCATGCTGGAGCAACCCAAAAAAACCCATCACACTAGAATGTTTGAATCACGATTTAATTTACATGTCTAGGACTGCACTGTCCTGGTTTCCCAGTGTTGTCCAGCTCTGGTGGATGTTTAACATTTTGAAAATACAGCAAAACTTCCAGTTTTTCATAAAACAGCATTTCAGGCTCCTTGAGTTTACTTGAACTTTGACCCACTATGAAAATGAACATTATTCAGATGAGAGCCTTATCTGGTTTCCTGTCTAAAGTATGTCCTGTTCAATTCCTATGTTAAACATTATTGTGAGAGCATCTCTTATGCTGTAAAACAAAACAAAAAACCCAACCAAACGACAACCAAAAAGCCCACAAACAAACACACAAAACCACAAAACCCACAAACCCAGCATACTTTACATTACTTGCATATATATTTTTTAAAAACATGTAATTTAAAACAAATGCTTCAGGAAATTATTATTGCTTATTAAGGAAAGCATCTTTCTCACAGTCCTACATTCACATTAAAATAATCCAAGAATTTGTCAATCACAAACTATTCAGCAGATACCAGAAACATAGTTTGGCATGCAAAGAAGTATTAGGAGTTTGAATGACACATTTACTGATAAAATATGAATATATTCATTTTAAGTGTATATTTCTACATCACAAACCAGGTTTAATTTTCCAGCTACAAGAAAACTAACTTTTTACCAATTCATATTCAGCCTACTGTTATATAACCCTGATCAATACTGTTAAGTCCTGCAAGTTTTGCATTTTTTGGTAGAGAAATCTTCTGTAAATATAAAAAAAAAGTATGTCAGTGTACCAAAATTCAAACTTTTGAGCTTTGATTATGAAAATTAGTAACTTCTTTAAATTTAATAAGTAGTTTTATCTCTTCAAGCATCCAGGAGACATGCTGAATGCATGTTTAAGAAGTATTTGCATTTCTTTTACCTTTAAATTGTTGGCATTTCCAGCAGATTAGAATATAAGTATGAAGGAATTGAGAGATATGAAAACTCAAGCCCTGGGAAGCTATTTTCAACAAAATTATTTTAATTCATTCAGGGTAGAAATGCAAATAAATCTTTTGAACACACACTGAGCACAGAAAATTGCAATGAGACTCCAGTATGATTATTATAACATGAGGGGGAATGGAGAAAAGTATTAGTGTGGCAGCTTGGAAGTGAGAACTTTCAAGAATACAGACACCAGAGAAGCAGTAACAGGGGTTAAAGTGCCTTTCAATCGGAGTAGCAACAATAATTTTCAAAGCAATATCATGAAATCAAGCAAAATACTACAACTTTTTCATCAAAAAGCTCAATATACAATAACAGGTTACTTATTAAAAAAAAAAAAAAATCCCATATTTTTAATCTAAGAAAGATGAGAACCACTAGTATGTTTTATAGTTATCCGAGGCTGAGAAGACCTTGTGTGGGCTACGAGGCTCAGATCTCATGCACCCTCCTTTTGCATCTTTCTGTTTCCTCCCAAAGATATTTTAAGTAAAAATAGGAAAAAGGTCTACCAGATGCATCAGGCTTTTACTTCCCTCTGGGAGAAAAAAAGATACTATTAAAAAAGTATGGAATTACTGGTTTTGCTTAAAAATAAGTATTTGGGGAAAACTCTGATTGCATTAAAAATTTATTCCAATGTTGATTAGTTTGGGTAGTAATTAATAGCTATATATCCACCTTAATTAATATTAAAATGGTTTCATTAGCTGAATCTCACAGATCTATTTCTTCTTTTACTAAATTTCTTTGTGACCAATGGTATGGAAATCCCCCAGCAACTCTGCCAAAACATCAACATCCTTTCAAACGCAAAAAGGGAAATGTGTCACTTTAAAGGTTGTAAGGAGAGATAGAAAAAAGCAACCAGATAATATAATAATAAGATAATAACCTGATACACTTCAGAAGATACACTGCACAGGAGGGAATATATTACCAACCAGAATAAAAAGCTCAGCTATTTTCCAAGAACTAGCCTGAGACTAACTAAGCTCATCTGCTTCGTGGTCATTAATTATGAATGGATATAACAGGTCCTCTACTTTACATATACCAACACACTTTAAAAGAAAAAGTATGGTTTTTCTCACGATAACATAAGGCGTTTGAAACAACTAAAAAGCCCAAACAAACCAAACCCTCAAAAAACATGTATAATTGCAATTCTAGAAATTTCATCTTAAATGAAGAAGAAAATCAGAGGAAAATCAGAATATTTGAAAACAATCCAGACTTATTCTTTAAAAAGAGTAGTTAAACTAGTTCAACCCCACTACGGATACTCATTCAGGATTAAATTAATTCCAAACACTTTAAGTCCCATCCAAAGTAAATTAAATTTAGGAAACTAATTTTAAAAGCATTCTGAACAAGGATTTAATGCAATTTGATGAATTTACTTCAAATCTATTTAGTGTAGATTAATTATTTGACTGTCCTTGTGTAAACAAGCCCAAAGACCTTAGAAATGCTGTCATGCAGAAAAAACTGGATAGTTTTAACATCACGAACCATAATGCATGCAAAACCTTCTATAATAAGTATAAGCTCTTATTACAACTTTATTTTTTCTCACCTAATTTTGTTTTAAAAGGGGACATCTTGATTTTAAATTATTAAATTTCAATTTATTTTTTTTTAATTTAATAAATCAATTTCTCTCTTTGGTAGAGGTGTTAAAATGAGGACAAGGATCTACTTTTAAACTAATGCTAAAAGTAATCACAGTAATTATATCTAAGCCTAGAAACAGCCACAATCGACTAGCACTTCCACACTGGGGAATATTTATTTTTATATAGGAAAGAAATTCTAGCACTTTCCAGGAAAACATAGATTTTTATTCTTAAAATCTAAAGAATAGGGCCCTATGGGAAACTGGTCATTATTTGCTATTTTCAATGTTCAACCCTTATTTATATGTATATCCCTCATTTGTGGGAAACACCAAGGTTCCCTTGCTTACAATAATTCTCAGGCCATGCACAGCAAGAAGTAAAGAAGGAACAGAAGTTTCTGACCTGAACACAAAGGTCTACGGCCATGACCTGACAGCCACACAACTAAGGAGGCCCAGCTCTGTCAGCTTCAGCTGTCTTTACACTAAGAAAGGTTGGGCTCTGCTGCAATGGAACAAGAGAGAATCCT
Organism: Anabacerthia variegaticeps; assembly: GCA_035583185.1. Classification (NCBI taxonomy): domain Eukaryota; kingdom Metazoa; phylum Chordata; class Aves; order Passeriformes; family Furnariidae; genus Anabacerthia; species Anabacerthia variegaticeps. Next base: position 29,703,613 of record JAWWEW010000078.1, on the reverse strand, counting down.
GAATGGATAACTAAAAACTTGGAGATATTGAGTACTTCTCAGTAAGCAAGGCCATAATGTCTTGTATTTGGTAATGAGTTCATTTAATTCAGTTAAGAAGAACTCTGCAAGCTATGGCAGTGCTACCCCCTGTTAGGGTATATTCTTCACTTTTGCACAAGGATGGTCTTTCACACCTTCCATCCCCTAACTGGCTGCAGAATGATCTGCTCCTGCAAACACTTCTGAGAGTATTTCAGTAACAAGGTACTAGAGTAGCAAAACCCTACTATTTAAACTACTGATAGCAATCTTGTTACTACAGCATGTAATGATAGGACAGGGGTAATGGGTCTAAGCTGAAAGAGGACAGTTTTATACTAGGTATTAGGAAGGAATTCTTAATTGAGAGGGTGGAGAGGCACTGAAACAGATTGCCCAGAGATGCCATGGATGCCTGATCTCTGGAAGCGTTCAAGGGCAGGTTGCATGATGCTGTGAGCAACCTGGTCTAGTTAAAGGTGTCCCACTCTGAAAACATCAGAATGAGGAATTTTAACTCGTGATGCCTTTGAAGTGAAACATTTAGATACCTCATGAAGCCTTTGTAAAGGAAGTTACTTGTAAAGGAACTTTTAGAAGGTGGAGTGAAACCACCAAATTCAGAAGTCAATTATTTGCTCTAAACCCAGTCAAAAGCATCCCTTCTTGCTCTTCCTTCCCTCAAAAGTAACAAGCTCACATTGCACAAATAATGTATTGCAGATACCTTCACTGGCACAGCATACTTCTTGGCTTACACCCATTCAGATGTGCTGAACAGCACAATCAACATAAAGCTAATTCTATGTCTAATCTTAATCTCCTCAACAGATAAGCATGAAAGGGAGGAAAATAGTAGATAAGCAACGCATTCTCTCCTCTACCAGACTCTTAACAAAGGAAATGCTGAAGTCTCAGCCAAACAGCTCAGGCGATCTTATTTCCCCTTCCTCTCTTGCGCTCCGGTTTAGGAGTGGGTCATAATTATCCTAAATTAAACAGAGTAGTAACCATTTTTAGGTCACTGACAAAATACTTCAGTGAGAAAGCCTGGAAGCAATCAAATCATCACGGAGATTTTCCTACAGCTGGGATGATCCAAATCCAGGCACTCATCAGTTTAAGACTGAATGTCATGTATACAAGTACTTAACAATTCATCTGCACTGCTTTATCTCTTCTGCTGTCAAAAACTAGTAACTCCTTATAATTTGATTTCAACCTAAAACATCTTAGAAACTGACTCTAAGTGTTACTATTTTAAGAACCACTTGTAAATTAAACCTGCAATCATGTTCAGGCAAGGACAGATTTGCAAGTCCTTAAATCACTAGCAGTTTCAGCCAATACTCAGACAAAACAAGAGCAATTAAAAAAAAAAAAAAAGTCAATAGTTGTATTTTCAAAGCACTTTTGAAAGTTATTTTCATACTGAAATGCTTCCAAAAAAAGCTTGTAACCTAGAACTCTGCTTGGCTTCAATTAGTATAAAAAATTACAGGCCACAGAAAGACTGATTAATCCACTTCCTGCAGTTCAAAAAAAAAAAATCTCATGAGTCATGAGTATGACAGGTGCAACAGAACTAAAATCAAGGAGAGAATGCCACACTACCAATTTCAGACAAATTTGCATCATAAATACATTTAAATATAAGCATTTAGGAAAATAAAACAAACTCATATTACTAACCCATCACTAAGCTAGTTCAAGCAGCTAGTGCTACCATTAGAAACAGGTTAGGATTTTTGTGTGGTTTCTCATAGGAGGCTTGTATTTATAATTTGCATGGTAGACACTGAAGTTGAGGAATTCTGGAAGATTGGATGAAGCAGAGAAAGAAAAATCCTTATTGAACAGAAGGAAAATTTTATAGAGATAAAGGTATTTCATTCAGAAAATGCAATTATTCATTTAATTACAGCAAATAGTACTAAGGCAAAAAATAAAAAAAAAAAATTAGAATATCAAAAGAACATCAAGATCTTAACTAAATACAGTTATGACAGAAAATGTGGGTAAAAAAAAACACTGATGGGAGAATGATCTGGAGACATTTAATCACTCAATATGATTGCTATATGCCAACTGCAAGTAATTTGTATCATCTGCCTGTAAAGCAGGCACCTTAATCAATCCTGTCTTTCAAAAGTCTTTGCTTAAACCAAGACTCAGTTTCTGGATCTTCTGCACAACCAACTTCATCTGACACCACTGCTTCAAAACCTGGTCACTTGCTCTTCAGGTTGGTACAGCCTGGCTTTTGTTACAATTCCTAAAAGAGGCTACTTCCTCCAATACATTCCATCTCCTTCCCCCACATTTTCTTACAACCATAACACAACTCTAGGTACATAATATGAGATTGAGTAGCAATTTATATGCACACAACTAGAATGGTCTGAGGCCGTGCAATTTCACACTACACTTGCTCAGAGGCAGATCAGTAGACCTTGTAAACAGAATTAGGATGATCCTGCAGTTTGAAGTATTCGCCTTGAAGACTCCAAATAAAAGCACAATCCCTTGCCCCAGTTCCAGATCAAATAAAGTAGACTTGAGCTTCAGTTTCCCACTTCCTAAACTAGTCACTGAGATTCCTAAATACAGTCCGAAGACTGCCCAACATTAGGCTGATGAATTGTTGAAACAGGTTTAGGTTTTAATATGATCAGTTAAGCAAAACTGTGCAAGGAACTCTTCATGAAATCATATGGGCCTTTGTTTGATGCACACTTGCCAAGTGTCATCCTAACACACTTCTTGTACTTTGTAAAATGCCTTACCCCTGCAAAGTCACTCCACCACAGTCCCACTGATCATTGTAACATTAATCTAATTTGTATCATTCTTTCCTTGCTGTCAGTGGGATTGCTTCCCAACTAAGAGCCTTGTTGTACAAAGATGCTTAGTCATAATCCATCTCCTGCTGAATACAGCTGTGAGCAGTTATTGTGCGTGCCTTGGAGTTTAGTATTATGCAACCTTCCTCCAGCTTGCCCATGTGGAGAAATATTAAAATAAATTAACATTTTACTGTCTCTCTAATTGGAAGTGTCTGTTTGAAACAAATATGTTTATCAAACAGTTTGACTGGGAAAATACATTACTGTAGCTGCAGTTACCCAAATTACATGCTGTCTAAAGCAAAAAGGGCAAAAGCCATCTGGCTCTATATAACTTACATTTTCTAGACAGCTTGCAGCTGGTTCTGATTAAGCAGCATCTCAGTACTCCCAGAGATCTATTTTTAACTCTGCAACTTTATTTTTAGTCCTCGCACATCCAAGGCACATGGTGTTTACATTAATAAATGAACAACCGCCTACAGTTAAGAAAAGCTTTGTGCAATTCTTGTCGCACAGTCACTGCGCAACATAGATGGATGGTTAAATAAAACATCATGTGTTCTAACTAAAGAGACCTGGCCCACCTCTTGGCTTTTTACAGGACTGCAGAAACCATCTCTGGAGGACTTGAACGGCAAGAAGACAGCGATAGACAACAGGATGATTTCCTTCTTCTGAAGTGACATTGGGTGGCATGTCCTAAGAAGAGAGCACATAACTCTTGGCCCAACCCCTTCCCAGGAAAATTTCTCTTTTTTTGTTTCTTTTTTTTTTGTTTGTTTTTGGTTTGGTTGGTTTTTTTATGTATATGGAATAATTATCAATGCACAGTTCAGAATGACTGAAATCTGCTGCTAAAGCCCTGAAATTGTCAGACGAGTGGATGCTGCAAGACCAGGAAGCATTAGCAGAATTCTTTTTTTTTTTAATAGATAGACTCACATACACACACATAAAGTTTATCCATGATTTATGATTGCAAAATACTCGATCATTCTTGTACCATTAAAATATCCCTTTCACAAGGATATTAAAGACATGCACCAGAAAGGTTGAATGTAGAACATGTTTTATGATTTTTTTTTAAGGTTTCTGCTTTTTCTTTCCATGGTATAACTGAACTGCAACATCATAACTGCAGGGTGGGGGAAGGCTAAGACCAATAATCAGCTATAACGAAGCTAGACATAGTTAATCTAAAGCTAAACCATGCTACAGTTTTATAACATTAATTCCATTTTGCATTAACTTGCAACCTATTCTATTGCATAGACTACTATGTATGTGTGACCTCCTCCACTTCTGACCCCTTACTCCTCCAAACCACTGGACTGTGCAAGTTTTCAAAGGGACCTGCTAGTGCTCTTCAAGAGCGTATGCTCCCAGAATTTGGTTCTGGACAGTTATATTGAAAGAACTATTAATCTAGAAAGTAAAAGGTTTTTACTACTTCCAGAAACACTTCTCAGAAGTAAGAAAACACAGAATATAAGAGAAGTAATTCAGATTTCTGTTTAACATGCAGTTAAAGGAATTTGTTTGTCTAGTCCATGTCCACTGTGCTATATCACAAATGTAACAGACTTTGAAACTACTGCCAGCTAAACACCTTAAAATCCCATCAGTGAGGCTGTTTTCGGCACCATAAAGTATGGACTAGCTGTACAATCTTAGTCAACTTTGAAAAAAATCTCCATTTCAACAGCTAGGTATGCAGAGCACCAGAGAAGCTGGTCCCAGTTCCCTTGTGACACTGAGGACCAATACCAAACAGAAGGGAGGCTATTTCCCCAGAAACTTCTTTCAAAAAATTTATTTTCCTTACTCACTCTGTAGACACTTATTCTCGTGTATTCTTAGGTTTCTGCATGTGTCTTCTCTATATACCTATTTCTTATGTCCTTGTTCCTTATTCTTTAAAGTCAAATCCAGTGCTTTCCCCCTCCATGGCTCTTAACGGCTCCACTCCATCTCACTTTCCCTTCTCTGCGCTCCTGTGAAGTCACGGTGTCACGGTCTTTCTTCCTAATCCTCCAATGCATGCAAATGCTGGGTATGTTTCATTATTCAGTTGACTGGCTGAGAAATTTCTTACTGAAAGGACTACATTATTAAATCCCGATGTACAGACAGATCTGCACCCTAAAGACAGCCACTGCAGCTGTGTCTCCCTTCCACAGAAATGCATGGTGCCTCCACAAGTCTGTAGGCACTCCTAATCAGCTAATCAAAATGAAACCATTATTTGCCATCTATTGCAGATTCCTTGGATGGTAATGGCTTAAAGAGAATTCACAGGAACAGGCTTTCTTGCATGTTTTGTGAGGGAGGGCAAGTAAAACCCTCAGGTGCATCCAATAACATCGTGTGAAAGGCATGTTCTAATATACCAGTTTGAAACACTCTAACACTGGTAAAGTCACAGAAATAACATGTGGGAAAGGTGATGCAGCATTTCATATAACAGCACTGTGTTTTGAGTTCCTCTCTCTTCTACTCTTTACAAAACAGCTGAACAGAAAAAGCAAAGTACTCAGTGGCTATTTCAGGATCTTCCTGATTTACCTTACATGTACTCGTGAATGTGTCAAAAAAAAAAGATTGTCTTGGGCAAGTGCTGAACGTCTCAATAGAGAAAAAAAGGATATTCATTGGCATTTGAGGCAGCTTTTGAGCCATATAAAAAGAATGCTCTCTGCACCCACAGCAACTACTGAAAGCTGAGTTGGGGATACCTAAATGAGCTGTATTCACTTTAAGTCACTAAAGATATACTTCAAGGCTAGAGAAACAGCTGCATGCACCTTAGAGGACACTGTGAAAGATATCTGACGTCTGCTCTCTTCATGCAGCTTAAAGTTCGTGTATTGTGCACTGGCCTTTATTGCAGGGTACTGACTCAAAATAGCGGGTTTAAAATACAGAGTTTTTAATACAAGGGACATGAGTCACAGAACACAGAGCACACGCAACGTCTCCTTGTCTCCATACTTAGATAAAAACTTTTTTCCTTTACCACGCCCCAGATCTGTAATCTGTTGTGAATGCCTCAGTCAGGTCAGATAATTCCCCATCTCCCAGTGAAGGAAAAATCAAGAATAGAGACAACATGAAATTTATATAAATTAATGACAAGAACATTCAATTCTGAAAAATCTGTAAACTCCTTTCTGCACAGCACAGATGCAGCCTTATAGAGCAGCACACAGAGGAAGCCACACGTGAGGAATTGTCATCTACATAACTCATGCCATGGCAGTGTCTTGCAGTCAAGCACTGAGGGGTACAAACCCTTATTAATCCAAAATCCAGACAACTGAGAGTGACTATATCTGCAATTTGAGGGATATTAAGGAATGAGAGATTAATAAACAATAAGTACTTGCATAATTTTACTTTTATGCAATACAAATTTTCCTGTCACTTCCAGGTGGTACTTTAGGAATCTAAGAGAAAATTGAAAATATGAGGAGACTTAAAACTGTGATCTATGAAAAAAGCTTAAAGAAATGGATTTTTGCAATCTAGTAAAAAGAAGACTGGAAAGGAACACCAAAAAATGTTATCCTAAGAGAGTACTGAACAAGGGAGGGGAGAAAATGGCATGGCATAGGTCACTAGTTCTCACGCCTTCAGAACAAACAGCCATTAATTACAATTGGTAACAAAGGGAACTTTGGGTAGAAATTCAGAAATTCTAAAATAGCTCAGTGCTATGTTTTGGTGGGAACTGGCAAAATGTTGTACCAGGATTTTTAAAGTCACAATATCCCTTGTATAATAAATGGGACTTTTCTCCAGCCCTCTCAGTTGCCTTTCTTCCAGCCAGAATTTCCAGCCAAAGATCAGCACCCGAAAGAAACTCCATTCTGGAGAAGACACTGAGGTTGACAACACCAGCAACCCTCATAAAAGCCCCTAGAACTACAGTCCTCACCAAAATTAGGCATTACCCCAGGATGCCTGAGAGCTGTCCAGCTTTGCCATAACTAAGAAAATGAAAGAAAAAAAAAAAAGGCATTATATATAGGTATTACATGGCATCAAAATCCTCCCCTGCAGACTAACAGTCCAAAACAAGATCTTTTGCATTAATCTGTTTTAGATCTCATTAAACTTACAGGAGAAATTCTCGGAGTTTACAAATCTTACATAACTAAACTGCAACTCTAAACAGAAATAGACATTAACTAGTAGAAATATAAATAGAGTAGAAATCTTGTGTAAAATCACACATGGAATGAGATCATCAAGAGGGACTATAGAACACATTTTGGTGTTAGCCTTTAAAACTGGAAGTCATCTAGTCTTCTTGGAAGTGATAATTTTTTTACAAAGAAGCCTGAGGCAGGTTCCAACCATGAGTTTCATTAGGTCACCAGAACTTGGATCTATCCACAATGTGCATATCATTGCCTGAAGTAAAGTATGACACACACACACACAACAAATTTAAATCATACCTTAAGCTCCCTTTAGACATTCATTTGCTAAATGCTACAAAGTAGTGCTTAGTTTCTAGACGAAGATATTCCATGCACTCTAACATTTTAGACTGTAATGAAGTTTTGAAATTGCCACCAGTTTCAAAATTAAGGTGCAACGAAATACTGCTGCTTTTTGTGAGTTTCCCAATCTGCAAATTGCCTGTTATAAGTGTTATAATTATCACTGCAAAAACACTTTTTCTGCAGAAACACATCTGGGCTGCCAGAGACAAAATTAGGAGGTGGTGTGTGGGTGGGAAAACATTAAAAGTTGGCAAACATGCCTTTTTTTAGGGTATTCCATATAATCAACATTCATGCAGCTAACCTAATAAATGAAGAAATTAAAATAAAGGCTTTATTTATAGTGTTTTATCTAACTTTCTGTATAATGTAATACTATAGCATTTAGTATTAGTTATAATATGTTATGGAATGAATATAATATATTAATAATAATCATTCAAGAAATCACATTTTACATACTCCTAACTGCTTTGTATTGTGTGCATCTCAATGAACATGAAAGAATGCCTGGCGGTCAGATGCTGAACTATCACTTTAAAAGTGGTATGCTGTATGACAGATGACATGACCTTGTTGGTCATTTCTTTCAGCTACAGAGCTGAAAAACAAAAGTGTTCACTGAGCCTCCAAATTCTGCGTAGACAGAACTGGAAACTCTTAAAAACCATAAACAACTAGTAAAGTGAAGAAGTCCTTAGTATTACTCTCCAGCTTTACTTAGGGCTAAGCAGTCCCACAGTGTTGGAGGCTGAGAATGCTTCTGCTCAAGAATCACTCATGATCCTTTCTTTCCAATGTAGGACATGAGTTAAACACACTTTTTCTCTTCTCTCTTCCTTCCTCACCTTGCCAAGACCATTGATTGTGTGGTTATGTAGTAAACCACAAGGAACCAATCCAGGCTAAAAACAACCCTTTTTTCTTGGGAATAGCTGAGCCTGGATCAGTTCCAGAATCTATTTCATTCTGTGGCCACTGGCACAATGGAGGAGTGAATTAGAAGAGTGAGAACAATGGGCAGGCAGTCACTACAGCTGCTTATTCTGGTACTGCCACTGAAAGAATCATTTCTCAAAATGTCCCTTGGAGGAACCGTGCAGTTCCCTGGCTCACAGTCTCCCGCTTGCTCTCCTACCTTAGAAGTGACTGTCCTGTCTTCTCCCCCCACTAAGGCAAACATAGCAATGAGCCTTGACACCACATCATTTGGTAAGCGATTGAAATGACACAGCTATCTGATGAGTAAAATCACTCAGGAGGTAAAGTGTATTTGCAGCAATGCAGGGCACTATGAGCATCTTACACACTACTCGTATTTTCAGATATGAAGAACCCTGCTAATAATGACACTATAAAATAATTCTTGGTTTTTTTTATCTGGATCCTGCAACAGCAATTCTCCAAACTGAAATGTGAGGATTGACAGGGACAAGAATTAGGAAAGTGACTGACCAGCCAAATCGAATGTGCCAATGAAGCACCTTGAGATACCAAACTTCATAGTCTCTGACCTATACTAATTAAGTATTTTTAAAAACACAACTCCTCAAATTCCCTCCTCATGCCCACTCTCCCACCCCACTCCCCCAGCCAAACAACACATTGAACAGCACATTAAAGCAAATAATGTCTGTAGAAGACCACATACATTACTGGGGATGCCAAGACTAAGAATGGAAGTCACATGACGGGGGGAAGGAAAGAAGTAAAAAAACCCCAAACATATAACTATTAAAAAAAATTAAAGGAACAAAGAGTATATAGGAAGTTCAAAGGTGGTAGTGAGCCCCTTCTTCCTCCAATAATATAAAAATCTAGGCCCTGGACCACATGGAAATGGAGCAAATGTCAGCTGCCGAATTCAGATGGGGAAAGAACATTTCTTTAGTTGAGCTTCTTCAGATTCTGACTTTATTTGGAATTACACAATATTTTTGTTCCCAGAGCAAATTCCTATACTTAGGGAAAGCTTTGCAGGTTAAACTAAAGAGTTTGCTTCAAGTAAAGCCAAGCTTCCATAAAGCAGTGCAGGATGCTCCCATTGTGTAAGCTACCAGGAAGCACAATGACTTTAGGATTACAGACAGTAAAGCAGAGTTTGTTAAATATTTCCTGTGAGATTGGTATACTTCTAAATTTGGAGGCTTTCCAAACTCACTTAGAGTGATGGCAGACTTCAGTAAAACCACACAAAAATTTTGTCATACACTTAGACACAATCAAAGCAACTTCTAGGCAGCTATTGGGATTTATAGTTTCAGAGGATGAGCCATATGAGGAATTAGTCTCCCCACAATTATCCAGCATAATCCAATGGTTAATTATCAACACTGTTATAAAACACCGTATTTTCACTCTGTAGAGAGAATGAAATCTTCTGATTTGCCTTTCCTAAGGTCACTCAACTTATAAACATATTCATTTACCTGTTTAAAGTTCACTAGATTCCAATGAAAGTCTAACTGTGCCATCTTGGTTTAATGAACTAATCATAGCAAAAATTATGATACCTCTAAAAGGACAGTGAAGTACTGTGTCTTGCCTATAGACAATAACTTTCATGGCTATTTTTAGAGGTACATGTTCTAAATTAACACTGAGGATAAATTATATACTTAAAATGAGAAAAAGTTTTCACCTCTCATTTAAAAAAGCCATTCAGAGGAATCTTTATAAGTTTTATAAACCTTTCAAGATTTATTTCCAGAAAGCTAATTTAGCTGTTAAAGTGCTAGTGGACAAAAAGCAGACCTGTGCTTTGACTACACAGACCAGCAAAATAGTTATTTTGAAAGCCAAATTCCCAGACAAAAACCATTCGGTGGCCAATATTAACAACTGATTCCTGAAAGAAAAAACCAATGCAGTTCTAATTTTCAAGCAGAGTATTTGTTTGAAGACATAAGATTTTTTTTTTATGTATGCATCAGTTAAATTTGTACGGTTATATCATCTTAAAGCACTGCAAAGTTATACCAAAAGATACTCTTCAGACCTGTTTTCTTTAGTTAACCTGAATCTGTAGAAAGTAGTAACAGTGCACTATTTGTTATCATTATTTATTTACTTAAATAACAGACTTTCATGAACATCTGCAAGTGTAAAAGCACAAATAAGTGCAGAACCATGACACTTTAATGCTTTCATTATCAATGTTAATTGTAAATGCTGCAAATTACTTCCAAGAGGGACACTCCCCACCCACCCCCGCCATGGTAAGTAGCTCAATGTATTTAACAATTTGAATTACTAGCAAGTCAACAAGATGATTTCTTATCTACTGCATGCACAGAACATTTTACTCATTATTTGGTAGACTTGTACATTAAATCCCCAGTGACAAAGCCCATTCTGAATCCAAATTTTACTCATTCAAGCTAGTGAATTGTTGGGATTTTACCGAGAAATACCTAGATAAGGATGTCAATCCTAAACTATGATGAGAAAAACTACAGGCAGAGTCTATAAACAGCAACAACTTTTACATTTCATAAGGGCAAAACTAAGATTTATGTCAGACTGAAGCTATTTCAGAGTTCTCTAAGGGGACTCAAGGTCAAAATTTGGGCTGAACATCTGAGTCATGCTTTGCATTGAAAGATAAAAAAAAGGAGGGAGTGCTGTGAGGAAAGAATCCTTCTTTTACACACTTCATTATAACTGAGCTTGTAGATGTTACTGTTTCTCTTTTGATATCTTAAAGAGCTGCAGTACTCTGTCACACACTGACAGATAGACATCGATAATATATCTATTAGTCCTAAAAGTTATTGAGCCATATTCACCATATTCCCCAAATATGTATCTAATGCAGCTTGTGATGTATTTCTTTTTAACCATGGAAAAGTCATCCCAAAGTCATGACAAGGAATAAATGTATATGATCCCTTCAGTCTACAATCAGAGATCCAAAAAACATCTATGTACTTAGCTTCTATGGAACACCTACAAAACAGACCTACATATGAAGACTAGGTTTTAGTCTTCTGGTATTTCATTTACTCCTTTTTCCTTTGGACTCAGTTCTCTTAATCTTTTTACCAAAAAACTGACAAAATACATTTTAAAGTAACATACATGAGTATTCATCAAAATAATCATCTGTTCACAACATCTAATGCTGGTGAGGAGAAAGTTACTGGACTGTCATGTAACCTTTCTGCATCTTAGTTTCAAAACAGTAGTGAAAATTGCATTTTGAAACATTTCCTGCACTTAGTCTTTACGAATATGAGGCAAATTATCTATAAAAATACAAAGCAAAGCAGAGCAAAAAAACAGGGGAAGTCAACTTTGCAGTGAGGAAAAACAAGCTATTTCTCATGAGGAACAAACAAATGCCTATCAAAGGAATTCAGAATCAAGATGACAGAAAAGTGATCCAAAAGTAGGAGCTGGCAAAATTTAGCACACAGCTCCTTTGTCTTCCCACTCAGTTTATTAAGAAATATCACTTTCTGTTGACTACAGCAACAGGCAACTCTTAGAAGATACTAAAGACCTGAAAAAAATAAGTCATGTTGTTGATGAGCAAAAAAAAGTTTGGACAGAGATTTCCAAAATATTATATATCAGACTTGGATTTTAGTTCAGTAATTACCAATAGATAAAAGAGCTGATTTCACCTAGGTGCATGTAAGTAAAGTAGACACATTTTGAACCTGTTCTCTTCAGCAACAGGCAAATCTTGATACATTTTTGAAAACCAGGGACAGTTAAAAGCACTCACTTTAGTGGGTTTGGTGTTTTGGGGTTTTTTAATAGAATTGATTTCACTTAACTATTTCAATATTGCTTTTAATTTCAAGGTGAAATGTAAAGCACAAAATCTGAAAGATCTGGGTGACAGGAGAGGCAAAGGGGAGAAGAAATGAGATCTCTCTGGACTCATTTCCCTTCTCATGTTACCAAAAGAAAACTTTTGATTTCTGTCTTCACAGAAATATTTATAATCCATCTTTCCCCATAGATGCTGTTTTTCTTAGAAAAAATCTGGGTAACAAATACCATATTAAACCAACAACTGACTTAAATGAAGCAATCTCCTGTTCAGATGAGCAGCATTCTTTGCAAGGGTTGGAATCCTTGGAAACTGAGCTGGTAGGAACACAACAGAAACAATCTCTAACTACACCACCATGTTAATAGAAAATATATTTCAAAGTACTAGACAGTTAAAGACACATAACTCCAAAATACACCTGTGAATATATTAATTCAGCACTGGGTAATACTTAAAAGAAAATTTCTCTGAAAACTGTAAATTAACTATTCCTTATAAGAACAGTTCTTCAGAGAACTTCAGAGTCTTGGTGGTTGACAAGTTGACTATGAGCTGGCAGGGTGCCCTTACAGCCAGAAAGGCCAATGTTATCCTGGAGTGCATAGAGTGTCATAGAGTGTGGCCAGCAGGATGAAGGTGCTCTGCCTTCCCCCTCTACTTGGCCCTAGTCAGGCCCCATCTGGAATACTGTGTCCAGTTCTGGGCTCCCCAGAACAGGAAAGACAAGAAGCCACTAGAGAAGGTCCAGCAGAGGCTACAAAGATGATTAAGGGACTGGAGCATCTCTCTTATGAGGAGAGACTGCAGGAGCAGTCTCTTTACTCTAGAGAAGACTGAGAGGGGATCTCATTAATGCATATAAATTTGTCAAAGGTGGGTGCCAAGAGGATGGTGCCAGGCTCTTTTCAGTGATGCCCAGTGACAGGACAAGGAACAGTGGCCATAAATGAAAACACAAGAAGTTAAATCTCAACATGAGGAAGAACTTTACATCAAAGGTGGCAGAGCACTGGAACAGGCTGCCCAGGGAAGTGGTGGTGTCTCCCTCTCTGGAGACATAAAAAAACCCAGCTGGACATGTTCCTGTGTAACCTGCTCTAGGTAACCCTGCCTTGGCAGGGGAGCTGGACTAGATGATCACCAGAAGTCCCTTCCAACTCTAACAATTCTGTCATTCTGTGAAATAAATACTTTCTTTTTCTGTCCAGCACTTTTTATGCACAGCAATCAGTTCAGAACCTGCAATGGCAACAGGATGTAAACATTTCCTTAATGATCTTACAATTTATAACAAGCAAAGCAAGTATCATCACCTTTCCCTGTTGGGATTCAGCACTTTATTTTATAGCGCTACAGATTAGTGAGAACCCGGTCCCTGAAGGTTCAAAGAGCTGGGATCAATTTAACAGCTACAGTGTTGTTGCAAGTAGATGTTGCTATGCTGGAGACCCTTTCATTGCATCATACAGTGTAAGGAAATAATTGTGTGCATTGGTGCTGCAAAATTCAAAGAGGTTCCTCAAATAATGTTTCAATAAAACATGCACAACGTTTTGCTTGTTTCACATCAGGTCTTTCAATGGGCTTTCTGAGAATTTAGGTATGAATGGAAAGCAATTCTAAAGAAATAGGTATTTTCTTCACTTAGCACACTACATTATAAAAACACAAAAATCTGGTACACAACCCCTTAACCTTCCTACAGCATTTCAGAATTTTCCATTGTCAGAAGAAGCCATCCATAAAGTGAACAGGTCTATACCATTCATCTACAGAGTAGCATCAGTTTACAAGCTTGCCTCTTGCTTTTCCTTTTCTCTTTTTTTTTTTCTGAAAATATACTTATCTTCCATGTAAACAGCATATATGAATGCATATACACAAGCTGCATATATATGTGGGATAGATAAATTGTAAAAAAAAAAGTTGTAACTTACAACCATGACCCAAAATATCAACGTTTACAATACAGTATGAAAATTTTCGTGTTTTAGGTACAAGGTACACAGATTGGTATTCAAATGAGGTAGCATCCAGGTGTTACACAAAAGAAAAATAGTGAGTTTAAATACTGTTTGTATACTGTAAGTGCCCAAAGTCTTCTGCTTAGAAATTATTTTAAACTTCCCTAACCACTGGCTGTAACTCAATATTGTAACCTCTTTCTTGAAGAAGTTCAACATTCTCAGGAGTAAAAATGAAAAAGCACAAAACCCCCAGCTCAAACACTACTAGACAATCTCAATTAGGTTTTTGCCATTTAAACTATGAGCCATAAGTGCAGGAACTGCCTTCCACAGGCCCCCCATCACAGGAACAAGCTGCTCATGTCACTGCCAATCCAATAAATTTTCTTTTGGAATACTAGGGATATTTGTCAACTACTGCAGTGCCTAACAAGTGAAACCAATACATTCTGGTACATATTTTAAACCTGTCAGAAGTTGAATCATAAGAATCAGGGGGTCATAAACTAGTTTGGCTTGGAAGGGACAATCCTTCCACCTCTTCATGTCATAAGGTTAACCTTCATTAAAAACAAACTACAGGAGAAAGAAAAAGGAGCATTAAAAATTGCAATGGGACAAAGACACATTGGCCACGTAGAGAAAATGCATATGCTTGAAGAGAGCTGGAAAAGGGGAATCCAGTTACTATGGATGCAATAAGAAAATTCAGCTTTTTTCATCTCCTAAAAAATTCTAATCAAGTGTTAACTGCTCACAGAAATGGGAGGCCTCTCCTACTACTCTATTTCCTACCAGACTATTAGAGTGACTGTACTGGAACCAGAAATTTGAATGACTGCCAAAAGGTGATACAACACTGCACAAAACACATCTCAGACTCTTTCAGTCAAAGAGGGAGAGAAGAGATGGTCAGAGAGAAGAGATGGTCACATCCTCATTTTCCTTTAGTCCACAGCATTTACTTTGAGCAAGACGCAAGCCTCAAGTCCAAATAAATCCTGCCCCATTTCCCTTTCACTAAGGGAAAGAAAAATGAGGATCCTATGCCTAACACTGCCCCCAAATACTGCATTTCTGTATGTGTCATAGAGGTGAAATGGTTGCTGAAGCAATGCAGGGTTTTCAGAGGCAAACTCTAATGATAGGGGTACTTAGGATACTAAGTACTAGATTTAAAGATATGTAGGTACCTAACTCCTACTAAAAGCAATGTTTCTGAAGTATCTAAATACCTTTACAAGTAATCTGATTATACTGAACGTTTCTCCTTTCTTGCATTAGATGTAGTCTGCAGAAACAGATAGGAAACATGCATTCATGTTTGTTATCTTCTTTCTTCATAGCAGCAAGAGTATTGAAAATTTTACTTTCTTTCTGTGAGAGCAATTTCATTTTGGGCTATTTCCGCAGACTACATCTAACAGAAGAGAAGAAATGTTAGAAAGATACCCAATCAACTGGAATATCTTGGCATTTGAACTGCATGTTTAGGAAAGTACAGGATTATTTCATATTAGGCACCGCCGGAATACAGATAAAGTCATGCTTTTCTGCTGAATGCCCTGTCATGGTTTGTATGGATAATTCACTGAATGCACCAAATTGCACTGTAAAAAAAAGAGACCAAGTCTCAAATCCAGCTAAACTTGACTCTATTTGATGTAAAAGCAGTTATTGGCAGTTTCCAATACTACAATCATCAATTCTCCAAAGATCCTCACTGAATTAGATTTCTATGAGATAGGGTATCTACAAATAAATACAGCTTAGAAAGTATTACAGTGTTTTCCCTGATGCTTTTTTAGGCTGTTTGCACAAAACCGAAGCAGGCTTAAAATAAGCCACCTGTAAAGGGTTATTTTACCACCAGTAATAGAAATAGACACTTCAAGTGTGGGTGAACAAAGTGTGAACCATATGGGATGTTGCACAGATTTGAATAGGGGACTCTCACTCCTCAAAAGGACTGAAGTCAAGGCATGTTCCATATGCAGCATTCTTTTCTTGGAAGTTTAAACACTGGGTACAGCTCCTGATAGTTCACTTTCTATTAGGTGAACCTACAGAAACTCATTTTGCCGGCACTGGATAACGCAGATTCAGAGACCACTGTTAATTACACATATTTAAATGAGGAAGTTCTGCAGAGAATGTCCTTTGGAGCCAAAAACAAAAATAACAGAATACCACTTGCAGTTGTTTTTTAAAAGGAGAAATGGTGCAAAGGCAGAAAATAAATTAATGACTAATTAAAATTAATAATAACTGTTATAAAATGCCCATTCACATCCAATCATGACTAATGAGTGTCTTAGTAAACCCCACAAAAACGTTTTAAACTTACTGTAGGATTATACTGGCTTTACAATTCAACGGTGATAAGTTATCCCTAAAATACCCTTTTATGCCTATATAGCCATTGTCCTGTTTTATGGTATCATATTGTATGAAGTGCAGTTGGCGTATCAGTCACTTTGCAAATTCATTTCATTGACACAAAGAATTATGTACTTCCTAAGACAGCAGAGCGTTCTGCAGGAGTGAGGTATAAATAAAAACAAACTGACCTGGTGTTGTGGAGCTCATTGTTCTTAATGGAATGGTATCTTGTTGACAGTGTAAACTGTAGCAGAAATTGTTTAGATTTTCAGATTCTTCCAGAAGTGGGGTAAATCTGAGTAAAATAAAAGAGGAAAAAACATCTTTGACTATACATTGACAACATAATATTTTTAATATATTATAATTATGTCAAACACACTTAAACAAAAGTATATTTGAAATCTCTCACTCTAAAGGTTCTATCATGTATATTTTGCTACAAATTCAAGAACTGATAACCACTGAAAACAAGCATAAAATATAGAAATTCTCAAGCTCCAGAGGAGTGCAGATTCAAACAAATTTGCGTTACAACACATCTACAGTCATATAAGAATACCGGAAAGTAAAGGAAGAATGGGTCCTTTCTCTTTCCTCTATGACCAGGGCACTACATGAAATAGAAGACTTGAGGAAGAAATATCTGGATTATACCCTGATGCCTAAGCAGTGGCAAATTTATAGTTTTACTGTAGATGTCTGCAGTCAACATCAAAACATGAATGTGCAGAAACAGATCTGCATTTAAAAGTCTTTCTGAAATAGCTACTACTTCCCTAAGCTCCAGTGTTTAAACAGCTTGTGAATACAACTTGTTGAAATAATTAGCATAGTTGAATGGATCTCCCACGACTAGCTAATGACATCTCTGACACCATGAAGATAGTTGCTAATAGAGTGGGCTGCTCAAGAGCAGGGCAAGGAAGGTTCTACACTTTGGATGAATCCTTTTACAGTCCTGTGGCTTCCTCAGTTCAATGAAGAAGCGGAGGCAAAAATGTTCCTCTAATACTCCCATCTGCTGAAAGTTTAAAGCTGCAGAGAAGAGGCTTTCAGGGAACTAAAATATATTTTCATTCAAGCATGATATAAACAGCATCATGAGAGAGAAGGTTGTAGTGCATTATGACTGTGACTATCCTATCCAGCCACTGCTCCTAAAGCATCTAAGTAGTCAAAGATATTCTTAGTGCTGAATATTTTAGCAGTTTTTGTCACTTTTTTTAAACCACCAACTGCACATTTAGTTTCAAGCTGAGCTCAGCCAAATTCCAGATAGTAAATTACATTTTAACCAAGTATAATCACTTAAGTTTAGCATCATTATAATTCAAGAAAGGAAAACCACAGATTTAGAAGGGAAACTTCTGCTTTTGTGCCCCATAAAGCAAGCTGGACATACACGCCTCAAATAGGCATGATAATTGGACACATCCAGCACTCCAGCAGACAGCACCTGTAAAACCAAAACTCATACTTCATAAAAATCTTAATTACTTTCCCTTGCTTACCTCATGAATCAAAATTCATCAAATATCAGATGGAACTGCTATTAAACTGAACAGACTCTACAGTTAACCTAATCCCAAGACTGTATTTGGGAACATCCTTACTTTGTCTGAAGCAGGCTTATAGCTCCAAGATTCAACATTGTAAGGACAACCAACACACAACGGAGAAATTTTAAGATTCTACTTAATTTTAAAGAGCTCATCATTATCTTAGCAGCTACACAGATCATGAAAAAATACTTTCCAATCAATCCAACATCCATTCATTTAGTATTCAGCCTTAGCTGGGACTGAATCTCCCACAAAGTAGAGAATGGATATTAATGTTTCACTATAGATTTTACTAGAGTGAATTTTCAGAATACATTTAAAATAAACACAGTATTTTGGGGCATTAGGAAAATTCTGAGTATTAGGATTTCACAATATTTTAATACTCTAAATTCACTTATGATCATGATAGTTAAACCTGTAACCATGTGCAAGTTCACTTTGTGTAGACCCTCCCATCTCAGTGGATATTTGAAGCTAGTATGACCAGATGACATGCAGCCAGTTCAGACTGAACCCTCAGATGGCTATGCTTTCTCCTCAAAAACAAATCTTCACCTTTTTTCACCAATAAAGACAATTGCAAATAATGCACATAGTCATGTGTGATAGAGATAGATCAGTAGATACGACTGGCATGCTCCTGTAAGTGCAAATACTGACATTCCACATTCAAAATAATGGTCCCACCAATCCTGTATTGGGTTACGGACACCGGCTTTGCTGAAACTCTGTAGAAAGAAGATGCTTCATAGCTCTTCCCTGCTCTTCTGGAGCAAGGAACACTTATCCTTGGAGAAGAATCAGGTTAGGAAAGATTTAAACAAGGTGTACATACACAAGTTCATGTGACCTGATTGGATGGATGCTCCCCTGAGTGCTGAGGGACCTGGCAAGTAACACTGCAAGGCCACTCTCAAAATACCTTTGAAAGGTCATAAATATGAAGGGAGGTTCAAACAGACTGTAAGAAAGCAAACACTGCTCCTCTCTTCAAGAAGGACAAGAAGGAGAAGACAGAGAACTAAAGGTTGGTCCACCTCACCTCAAGTTCTTGGAAGGTGATGGAGAAAATAATCCTGGAAGCAATTTGCAAGTATGTGA
Organism: Anabacerthia variegaticeps; assembly: GCA_035583185.1. Lineage (NCBI taxonomy): Eukaryota > Metazoa > Chordata > Aves > Passeriformes > Furnariidae > Anabacerthia > Anabacerthia variegaticeps. Next base: position 29,684,428 of record JAWWEW010000078.1, on the reverse strand, counting down.
AGGACAAGAAGGTGCTGGGAAATAGGCAGCATACATTTAAGAAGGGAACACATGCTTGGCCAACATGATAGCTTTCTACAATAAAATAGCTAGCACAAGGATGACCTAAGAATGTTGTTAATCTTGACTTTAGCAAGACTTTTAGCACTGCCCCCCAGAACATCCTCACAAGTTCTGAAAACCAGATAGGAAAGTGGACAGTGGGGGTGACTGAAAACAGGTTGCACTGCCAGGCTTTACCAGTTGTGATTTACAGGCCAAAGTCCATCTGGAGGCCAGTCACTCTAATGGAGCCTGCAGGGGTCAATACTGGTGCCAGTACTGCTTTTCATTGAGGACCTGGCTCATGGTACAGAGCATAACCTCAGCAATTCTATAGACAATTAAAAATTGGAAGGGGTGGCTGACAGAGCAGATGGTTGTGTTGCACTCAAAGGGACTTCAATAAGCTAGAGAAAATGGATCTAACGAATGTATGTGCCAAGGTTGGGGGAAGGGACTGGGCAGCAGGAAGAAAAGTGAGAAACAAAAGGAACACCAGGGTCAGAGAAAAAGGAGGTGCTCCACTGCAGAGCAGCTATGTAAAAAGCAGTGAAGAAGACAGAACAGGACTCTTCTAAGTGATCCCAAATGACAGAAAAAGAAGAAATGTGCACAAACTGAAATATGGGCAATTCCATTTAAATATTAAAAGGTACTTTTTCACTGAGGCCAAACATCTCAGGAACAGGCTGCCCAGCAAGTTTGTTCAGTTTCCATCCTTGGAGATAGTACACAATCTTGGGCAACCTGCTGTTGTTGACCCAGCCTTGAGAAGGGGTTTGGATTAGGTGCCTCCAGAGATCTGGAGCTACTCTGTGACTAAATGATGTGGAACTTTCAGACTTTTCCTTTTCAAGATCATCATAGACAGCATCAGCACTGAATACTCATTGCAGTTAAACCTACTGAGAATAATTCCTGTATAAGAAAGCATTCTGCTGGGATTCCCATAAAAAGATTTCTGTTAAGGAATTTTGTAAAATCAACTGCACTGGTAGTCTTATATTTAATGAAGTGGCAGTTGGCATCTTTCCTGATACTCTATTTCCATGTATTACTTGTAAATGCAAAGCTTTGCTGAATGTTGTTGTTCACGTTCAGTTTTAACAACTCCTTGCAAATATCATACAAGGCTCATATTGTCAAAGCTCACATTAAGAACCATGAAAAATTCCACATCACCATATACAGAATTATATTCACAACACAGAGATTCTGATTCAAATATATTTCCACTGGTAAGCTGACATGCTTAATTTCTTTCTTTTTACTGAAGGAATATCATAGTGCAAATCAGACACCAGGAACTGCAGTGCCATGTATTTTTTAATGTTAGCACTGAACCAAAGGGAAAAAAGCACAGCACCAGCTACAGTACGTTAAAATTTCATGTGAGGTACTACACTCACTGGGAGACATATTGTTCTCCATCTCCACTCACAGAAACCAGCACACAACTTCTAAGGGGTCAAATTCTGAAGATATGAAGGTACAGCAAGTAGCTTCAGTATTCAGCAAAGACTAACTGCACCTTCTAAGTTACTACATTTTAACTGAATGATAATTCATCCTTTACTCATTTTAAATTTGGCATATTAGGCTACAGCACAATATACAGCAAACTAACTTCCACCTTCAGATACATTACTGGACATGATGCTACAAATCAGTGACTCGCATTTGCTCACCCAGGAACAATGAACCTTACCCTTTTTCTTCAAAGGTAATTCAACAGTTCATGTGCTCCGAGGACTGATGTACCTCTGAAATTGCTACAGAAGAACAGTGCAAGATGGAATGTAGGTCTTCATTCCCACCAGCCATGACAAACCTTCTCATGACTATATGTAGGTAATGTATTTTCAAACCCAAGTAAGCACTTCAAATTAATACTATTTCTTCAAACTATCATTTCTCACTGTGTTGTCCCAAAACTATTCACTGACTACATTTTTTCTATCTTGCGCCTATACTTCAGAATTCTTTTGGGAATTGAGTTGCTGAAATAGGATGCAATGAATACAAATTAACAGAATTCAAATGAAAAATATATTTCTACTTCTATTTTCCCCATCTCCACAATTAATTTTTCATGAGAACTTCTGAAACGAATCCATAGTTTCCAAAACTACATCCTGCAGGTATCTTTCAGATCCTTCTCCTCCGGGAGGATTTTTTACCCAACACCATAATATCTCTATTTGTAAAGGGGCTTAGAAAATTATTATGAAAGATTTTGCAGATAAAAATACAGAATTATACACCTCATTAAATTCTGAACATGACAGGTCCACACCCCTAATAACACATCTAGTCGATTTTTTGTGGCACATATTGTTTTAAAATAGTGTTAAGTTGCTTCTCAACAAAATTGTTCATTGAAATTGAGATCAGAATGCTGCAGGCCATTAGCCTCAAGTGTCACAAGAAAGGAAAAGTAACCATTTCTCATGTTCAACAGCTTGCATGTTAAAAACCTAAAACATCTAAAATAGATGTCAGAATTGGTATACGTTCTGTTTCCAAATGAGCAGTTTAGCAAAAAATCTCAATTCAAAGAAACGTGAAAGGTTTAAAAACAAATAAAAATCACAACAGTAATTGTTCTCTACAGAGCACAAAAAAAGATGATGGTTAATTTTTTTTTTTTTTTTAAATTAAAGATATTTTACAAAACAGATTACTGAATATCTATTCATACTGTAAATAATGAAAATCAGACTTAAAAAAAAGATCAAGCTATAACTCTTGGAAAAAATAAAAATGCATGACAACATAAAGACTTGAAGATAAATGACAGTGAACTTTTACTGAAGTGATTTGCACCCATGTAAGACGAACCCTGAGTTCCAAATCCAACCCTTCTAGCCTTGTATGAAACTTGTAAATCTGATTAGGAAATAAGCTGGCATATGGAAAAGGTGTTAAGGAATGGTGGGAATTCTAGCACAAAGGACTTAAAGACATCAGTTCAAAGAGCAAATGGCTATTCTAGTTGGTTTACATCTGTAAAATAAGAAAAAGATAAACTAAAACAAGGACATTAAGCAGTATACATTACTATGCAGTGACCTTCATAAATAAATATGCAAATACAGTGCAGATTTACTCACAGCATTACCAAAGCCTAGTCCAACAGATACTGGGGTATGTAACAGCTTTCAGTAGAATTCAGCAGTTCCACAGCAAAGCCTTCAGAATCCAGACCTCAGTGCACGATTAAGTATTTTACCATAAGGTTTTCAGGCATCTTATTCTTAATCAGGTACCTACTTAGAGACTTTTTGAAGTCTACAACAATTTTGTGGTACATACCATACCTTTGAAGGTTCAGTACTAAATAATCATTCTAGCAGCAAGTTCTGGACTGCCATACTCTTTGTATTTCCCTAACAGAGTAACTTTTGACATTTTGCCTAACAGAAAAGAACATCTTACAGAATCTGTAAAAAATCCTCAGCTATACTACTAAAAGCCACTATTTCTTTTGAACAGTAGGTGAAATCACATACTTTTCCAATTACTCCTGTGCAGTATTAGGCAGTGTTATATCTCACACATGGTGCGAACATGCTACTCGTGCTGTTGTGAGAGACTCAAACTTCTGGCCAGTAAGACAAATCCTCCCTCACAAAACTCTCCTAAGCAAGCAACAGAGCCATACAGCCATTTTGACAATCTCTTCTACGCTCACCATCTACTATGGAGATGAAGCAAACAAGATTTCTAAAAAGCAAAAACATTCATTTTTCCAAAAATGCATGATATTAAGTGTAATTTTAAACCACGAAAATGATTAACAGAGGCAAGCAAGAAATAGAGTGTACTGTTTATTCTGTCAGTATACACACAGAACAAAAAAACGCCACTTCAAAAGACAGTCTTAATAAATAGTTCTACACAAGAAGAAAAAGTTAAGTATGCAAACTTTTACCATTTATGTCATTAAAATACAATTTTTTCCATGGGTTGAGGTAACCCAACATAACACAGAGCACTAAAACTACAAACTTGTTCTTTCAAAGAGACAGTAAATGGAGCACTTCTGAAATCCTCTGAACCTGTAATATGCAGTCCACAGTACTTCAGCTTTGGTTTATATTTGCCTTTTCACCAGCTGAAAACCAAATTTCTCTCAACCACTTCCCCTTCTTTTTCCTTAAACTGAATTGTATTTCAGCTGCTATTGAACCTTGTTGCACAGTGTGGTAACTAAGATACAGCTACAAATAAAGGACTTTAGATAGTGACACAATTTTCCCCTATTCCTTTTTCACCCTATCTTTTCAAGTAAAGGGCAGTATAACAACTAGTTTTTATGTTTTAAATTTAATATGAAATGCATAGCACCTGAAAAATTACAGAAGTGAGATTTTGTGACTAGAATGTATCAGAACACTAAAGCTTCCTTCCCACAAATATGCACTCTTGCATTTCTGCAACATTGTACTTACTTAGAATAACAGAACACACCTCCCAAAACAAGAAGAACTATCAGACTCCTATGGAAGTCTGTCCATCCTAGAGAGACTACAAGACGAAACTACTTATGCGGAAGTGAAAGCCTTCAAAGGGACTCTCAGATACTTGGCCTGGGACCTGAACTGCCCTTTGAAGGAATCAGTCTCGCTTTCCGGCTCAGCTCTTAAAGGAAATAGGAAAGTATGTGATGGTTGAGTTATAAGGAAAAAAAATAATAAAATTTTAGAAGAACAGCATAATGCATAAGCTTCCTCACACATTATAAAAATTTAATTTGGAATCAGCAAAAATTTATTTTCAGTATAATTGTTTGCATTTGTTTCACTTAGGTATATAGTCATAAACTTTTTCTGGTTTTAAGACAAAAGGACATACTCTCCCTCATTGACATCTTCCTTAGTATGTAATGATTAAATTCAATGTGATCAAAACGCTAAATATAAACACTTGGCAATATCACCAATGCCTTCAAAAATGTTAGAGTGAACTCAGACAAATACCCTTGAAAAATCCAAACTTGTGATAGATTGCATTTTTATAGAGAGATATTAGCATGGATAATCATATTCAAGAGAACCTGATTTGCAAACAGTTCATATTTTTAGAACACAATATGTTTCTGTAAGCTTTGCTTTGACACTTGGTTTGGATGAATCCAGACAAATCTCAGGGTGAATCATCATAATATTTTGCTGTTCCCCAGCCCTTCCACGAGGCTACAAAACTATTATTGGTTTCTTTAGAACCACTTTTGCTACTTCCATTAAATTAGGACCTAGGTGTCCCTTCCAAGACTCAAACCATTTATTAAGACATTCTGTGCTCTTTTATTTAATGGAGCTTTTCAATTTATCAAATGTTTTCTGAAATGTCAA
>JAWWEW010000078.1:29602879-29678929 GCA_035583185.1 Anabacerthia variegaticeps | reverse complement strand
AACCATTTATTAAGACATTCTGTGCTCTTTTATTTAATGGAGCTTTTCAATTTATCAAATGTTTTCTGAAATGTCAACTATGAGAGAGCTCTTACACCATGCCTCAATTGTTTTGAACTAGTACATTCACATGGACTACAAAACAGAGGTCTGAAACATGACTTTTTCATGTGAACCATCTTCTGCACTAAAGAAATAGTACCCAGTCTCAGATGCATGTCTTCAATGACACAGGTATATTCAAAAAGCTGTAGAAGTGTTACCTCATTTATAGTTAAATTCTTATACTTTTCTATACTTACAGATATTTCTGAATTTGGGAAAGCCTAAGCCATTTACGAGACTTTTTTTTTTTTTTTCAGGGAAAAAAAATGTTTTCTGAATTTTATTGCTTATTGGCCTTCAAATATTAGTCCAAGAAACAATTATCTGAAGAAAATATAAATCAGAGAACTTGAAACCCACAGGCATATGTGGATTGCTGGCAATTCTGAATTCTATGAGACAGAAAATCTGCCAGAAAAATAAATTTCAATATTGTTGCAAAATACAAACTTGCAACAACTTCATTGTATGTCAAGAGTCACAAGAATACAAAGGAAGAGAAGCAGCTACAAGTAGGTAAACCCCAAGCCAAGAATCATGGCAACCACCTACAGAAAGCAGCCGGCTACTTCCATTAAGCAACTCACAGAGACCCGAGGTGAGAACAAGATCGTCCTGTGTTTATGTAGCGCCCAAAGGAATTCCTCCTGCAAGGACCTTGGAACCTGTGCCAGTAACAAGGCAGAGGGGGACAACAGGGCTTAGTACAGGCACCAAGCACATGATGAGTGGCAATTGACATCTTCCCTCTAAGATTTTTACAAAATGATGAATTCACACTAATGAAAGAATCAACATGGGAGAGAGTCTACAGGTACACAGATGTTGTCAACAAGCTTAGCAAGAAGTAGAAGCAACTTCTATGTGGAAATTTTTCATGGTTGTGAATCACTACACAAGATGCTGCCCAATGTTATTTTATGCATTAAAGTAACTGAGATGAGTCAAAATTTTCCATTTAAATCTATGGTGGAAAAGTGGGTTTATCTGCTTAGCAGTAAAAGGATTTTTTATTTTGTCACCATTAAGAATCCTTCAGCTTTTGTTGCTTAACAGCCAAGTAGTTTTCTGTTCAATGAAAATAAGTTTCAGTCAAATATTCCTCAGAAAAAAACATATAGATATCCAGAGAACATGAGAGGAGTCATTTTATAAAAACTTACCAAACAGAAATAATTATTTTTGCTGTCACTGAATTTTCTCAAAGATTTTTTCTTTGTATTTTTTACACTAGCTTGTAGATGCATTAGGCTTCAGTTTTGGCTTTTCAAAGTCCAAAGAACTATTACCACATGATATTCAGTTGTTGAAACAGTTACTTGCAGTCTTTGATAAGCAACAAATCTTGTAGAGCTTGTCTTACAAGAAAGTAAACCTTTCACTAAAGCTGATGCTTTGAAGAACATTTACACTGAATGTCCTTAGACAATAGATTTCTTTACTGTAGAGCTTTACTTGTTTTCACAAGACAAGTTTTAATTCTAAACTGACATTTTTAAGGGTATGATTCAGCAGAGACTAAATGATACGTGGAAGTTTGATTAATACTTTGGCATTTTCAGCAGTGGAATACAAACCAAGAAAACAGACTTTCTGTATCAGGCAGTTAAATTGGATCACAGGTAGAAGTCTGAAAATTATTTTCATCTTGATTAGTTTTCTGTGATTTCACCAATGTAACTGGAAAAAAATAAACATTACTTTGATAATTGATACACTGGTATTAAAATACATCCTTCGTACAGGAACTTGCCAGCCACAATGCAAGAGACTTATTAATGTACCTGGGTGATCACTTCAACTCACAAAGCTAAACCTGGGAGAAAATTCTGACCTCTGCTGCAAGTGCATACTGTCATTTAGCAATAGCACTAGGACACAACAAAGGGAAAAGTTAATGACATTCACAAAGGTCACAGAAAGTAAGTTGTGTGCAGGGGGTGGGGGGGAACCAACACAACCCACATTCTGACCGAGCTCTTGTCCACTCTTGCTCAGTGTTTGAGGGTTGAGCAAATAAAATAAGATCCAACACACATCAAATCAACCTGCTGGTTTTGCCCCCATCTGATACTACTAATATACATAAATTTGCAATTATTTTTAATGCAATTTTTTGTACATACACTTAATTACAAGAATCTTATACCTTTGCAAATCTCAGACATAAATATCTACTATCTGTTCCAAAACAAAAAGTTTAAAAAATTTATCTAGCCACAAGCTCCAGACTCAATAAACTGAGTTCTATATCCATGCGCTTTTGCATCTAGTTACATACATACATACAAAAACAATGGACTCAGTGACTCAGTGACTCAGTGTCCCTTCTTGATAGGATTATAACTGTGGCAAGCACTGTAAACTGAAAGATCTCACATGCACAGTCATTTCAGTTTCAACCATGTGGGCTTCTTCTTTCAACACTCAAATTCAGTTTTGAATTGCAGATTTCGAGACCTTGAGAAAAATCACAGCTAAACCCACCAAGTTTCATGAAGACTTGGATGACAATAAAAAAGGAAAAAACAAACAAGAAAACACATATACACAACAGAACAAAAACTCCAAACCCATTCCTATGCACATACAAAAAAAAAATCCCACCTGATTCAGGTGAAAACAAAAGCACAACAAGCAAAATCAGGACTAAAGATGACTCAATGCTTGTTCTCAATGAAACAAGCAACAGACAGGATGAAAACATTTGGAATAAAAACTTAATGGTTTTGTCAAACACCTGAGAAGGAGCAGTGCAGAACACTGCACCTGCCATCATAAACATATGAAAGATATAAAGACATTGTTTAAATACATTAAAAGTTGAATTACTTTTCTTCCTAGTCATTCAAAATCAGCAATCTGAATATCCATGAGAGAGACTGCATTTGTGAACAGCCAGGAAAGAGATCCAGGGGTCCTCATTGATGACAAGTTGAAAGTGAGTCAACAGTGCGCCCTGGAAGCCAAAAGGGCCAACCATGTCTGGGGGTGCACCAGGCACAGCATCAACAGCTGGTCTAGGGATGTGATTGCCCCCACTCTACACAGCACTGATGTGGCCCCACCTCAAGCACTGTATGCTGGTTTGGCTGCCTCAATATAAGAAGGACATCAAAATATTACAGTGTGTCCAGGGGAGGGCAACCAGGATGGTGAAAGACCTTAAGGGCAAGACCTCTTAAGTCTTGCCCTGTAAGAGTGGCTGAGATCACTTGGTTTGTTCAACGAAGAGAAGAGGAAGCGAAGTGAAGAGGAGGATGGCTGAGGGGCAACCTTCTCACAGCCTACAGCTCCTCAAGGAGAGCAGCAATTTCTCTTGTGGCTAAAAGATAGAGCACAAGGAAATGGAATGAAGATGCATCAGGGGAAGTTCTGGTTGGACATTAGGAAAAGGTTCTTCACTGAGAGGGTGGTCAGTCACTGGAACAGGCTCCCAAAAAACAGTGATCCTGGCAATGAGCCTGTCAGAGGTCACAGAGTATGTGGATGATGATCTTAGTCATATGGGTTAGTTTTAGGTAGTCTGAGAGGCGCAAAGAGTTGGACCTGGTGGGTCCCTTCCTTCTTGAGACATGCACGTTCTATAATTCCATGTTAAATTCAGTTGGTGCTTCTCAGTTTGCTACAGATATGAACTTATAGTGCTCAGATGTGAAAGAAGATTTTGGTGGGTTTTTTTTGTTTTTGTTTTTGTTTGTTTGTTTGGGGTTTTTTTGTGTTATTCTGTAGGAAGGAACAGGTTTGCAGGTGTCAACGAGTCAAAGAGAATCACAGAATTCATTTTATGCTTCAATGAGACTATTCCTCTTGCTGTTGCTTCTAAAATAGGTAAAAGAATAGCAAAAGCCATTTTCTTACACATAAAAGAATATTCATCCCTGTCTTAGCAAGTAATGCAGCACTTAGTCTGTGATTTATCTAAATCTATCATGTGTTAATCACAAACATTAGACAACGTAATGATTTTAATTACTGCTGCATAACTTTAAGAGATGGATAGAATTTGAAAATGAAAGAGAAATATGTCATCTTTAAAAAAAAGATTATCAGGTTGTAGAGGCAAACTATCACCTGTCAGGCTAACACAAACAAAACTATTGCTTAACAAAGTAGGATATTTCTTAAGCCTTTGGGACTCAAGGAAAAGTGCACAGATGGTTTAGCAAAGGCACAGAGGCAGGAAGGGACACAATAAATGGGGGGAGTGGAATAGAACTGTCCTTCCAGCATATGTCTGGGGGAAGCAATGTGACAAGCAACTTTTCTATGTAACTTTGAGCACAAGAGAAGTAGTAAGTAAAAAAAATAAAAACTCAGATACAGTAATTGCGAGTGTATTAAAAAGTAAAGGGGCTTTAGGAGTTTACAAGATATTTAGTATAAAATTTAACAGTCCACTTCTGGGAAAACTCAGGGTTTAAACTGAGAGAAATATCATTTTCAACTTTTTTTTAATCCATATACAAATCACATATGTGTACAAGTGAACTGTCATCTGCTATTCAACTATAAGACACTTTGGTAACTATATTTCTAATCTAAAAGAGAAGCTAATGAACGCAGTCCTAGATTTTTTCCCACAACAAGCAAGAAGCACAAACGAGTACAATTAAAATTACAGTGTTACATTTGGATTTGCTGGTAAATTCTTGTAGCAAGTCCAGATACACAAACAGAAAAAGATTTTATGTTATTTTTACTGGCAGTGTCCCAACAACCTGTCCACAGTCCATGACTGCTCATACAGCTGCAGATTTCCTGCTGCAGACTCCTCACTGAAGATACATAACTCCTTTTGTTTTGTTACAACACTAAACATACTGAAAATTGAACTAAAAACAAGTTTCAACAGAAGCTGCATCATTAAGTTCGAGGATATTATGCATGTCATACCACAGACTGGTAAATAAATAACACAGTGAAATATTTTCCAGTATATCCAGGGGGTTTTTCACTTAGTATAAAGATACTACTATATATTTTTATTTTTAAACTTTAATAGCATGGTAATCAAATTTGTCTTGACTTTAGGACACATGTACAACTTCATGGTTAGATTTGTCTAAACAGAGCTTTGTCTAAACCAAGTAAAACCTAACACAAAATTTGAAAGGACATGAAACCGCAAAAAAGCCACTCGCTACCTACTAGAAAATGCCTAACCTAATTAATTACTAAATCATTAAAACTATTTATTTAATAAAGACAGACAACTTAAATAAAGGCACAGACATTCACAATGAGAAAGCTCTTTGTTCAACTACCACTGTACTTTATTTGCAATATAAAATTTGAGTTTAAAGTAAGTAATTACAGAAAAACTACACTGTTCCACAGCTGGAAGAAGCTACTTTCCTCATGAACATAAAAATCCCAAACCATAAACTTGTGGCTAAAATAGTCTGTGTAAAACCGGATGAGGTTTCCCAAAAAATGAGTGCAGCGAACGTCATCTCCTTTCAAAACCCACTCAAATTTTGACTCAGCCAAATCTCAGGTCATTTCAGGCTTTAAAAACAGCAACCAGGCAAATGTAGCATAAGCCTTCTTTTCAAGGATCTCTAGTCTAGCTAAAGATTGAATAGGACTAAGAAGCAATATCCAGTATTTGTTACTGAAGATTTTTCTGATTAAGAAATCAATTTGACATAGTAAAACTAATTGAAACCAAATAATAATAAAAAGTACTTTCTACTTGCCTACTTCCAGAAAGATGGGGATCCTGGAAACTACAGACCTGTCAATCTCACTTCAGTGCCTCATAAAGTTATGGAGATTAGTCTGGGAAGTATTGAAAAACACATGAATGGCGATGCAGTCATTGGTCACAGCCAGCATGATTATCAAACCTGATTTTCTTTTATGACAAGGTAACCCAACTAGTTGACCAAGGGAAGTCAGCTGGATTTCAGTAAAATTTTCAATACAGTCTCCCACAGGATCTTTCTGGACAAACTGTCCAGCCCACAGCTGGATAAACACATCATGTGGTGGGTGAGCAATTGGCTCATGGGTTGGGCACAGAGGGTAACAGTGAATGGGGTGACATCAGACTGGTGACCTGTCACTAGTGGGGTTCAACAGCACTCCATCTTGGGCCCTGTGCTCTTCAATATCCTCATAAATTACTCGGACACAAGACTGGAAGGGATACAAAACAAGTTTGCAGATGACACGAAACTGGAAGGAGCTGCTGACTCCCTCAAAGGCAGGAAGGCCCTGCAGAGAGACCTTGACAAATTAGAGGGCTGGGCAATCAGCAACCCTATGAAGAGAAAGTTCCTGATTCGGCACCTGGGATGGGGCAACCCTGGATAGTCGCACAGACCGGGGAATGAGATGCTGGAAAGCAGTGCCATGGAAAGGGACCTGAGGGTCCTGATGGATGGCAAGTTGAATCTGAGTCAGCGGTGCCCTGGCAGCCAGGAGGGCCAACCCTGTCCTGGGGGGCATCAGGCAAAGCATCACCAGCCACTCAAAGGAGGGGATTGTCCCACTCTGCTCTGCACTGGGGTGGCCTCACCTTGAATATTGTGTGCAGTTTTGGGCACTGCAATACAAGAAAGATATTCAGCTATTAGAGAGCATCCAAAGGACTGCAATGAAGATGGTGAAGGGCCTTGAGGTGAAACAGTCTGAGGAGCAGCTGAGGGCACTTGGTCTGTTCAGCCTGGAGGAGACTGAGGGGAGACCTCACTACAGTTACAACTTCCTCATGAGGGGAAGAGGAGGGGCAGGCACTGATCTCTTCTCCTCTTCTCTGTGGTGACCAGCGACAGAACACCCAAAGGAATGTCCTGAAGTTGTGTCAGGGGATGTTTAGGTTGAATACTAGAAAAAGGCTCTTCATCGAGAGAGTGGCTGGGCACTGGAACAGGCTCCCCAGGCAAGTGGTCACAGCACCAAACCCGACAGTCCAAGAAGCGCTTGCACAGTACTCTCAGGCACAGGGTGTGACTCTTGGGGATTGTCCTGTGAAGGGCCAGGAGTTGGACTCAATGATCCTTGTGGGTGTGTGGATTCCAACCCAAACCATTTAGTGATTCTAAGTGCACATTTACATACATTTTTAATTTGAGTATGTGAAAAGAATAAAAATTTGAAGTTGTTATAGTTGTTGGTGTGAGGTTTAGTACTGATGAAACAGCTAACTACAGATAAAACAGCTACCTGTGTGAAGCAAAGAAAAGCCTTATCAGTTATTTATTGCTTTTCTAGCACTACTATAAGAAACTCCATAAATAATACAGTAAGCACACAACCGAACCTATGCTGACACATATGCAGCACATGCATTGCATTAGTCCACTAATATAGTTCCATTTAATCACTTTACAAACCTTTTCTTTCTTTTTTTTTTTTAAATGCCTAGAAACATTAAAGATGCATCTCTCATTATGACTGGCAAAGTCTTATAATGCTGGCATGCTACTCCTCTTTTGTCAGTAGAACTAGAAAGAAGACCCCTTTCTTAGAGGCATGTAAAAAGACCCAGTTACAGTCACTCAAGAAAAAATAATCCCAAAGCTGAGAAACAGAACAGGAGACAGAAGTGGACATAGAAAAGGTTAACAGAATTTGCTAGGCTGCCAGAAGATGATGTAATGAACTGAGCTTTATATCAAGATACGCCTTCAGCTAAAATAGTCAATTATTAAGATACAGAGACAAGGAAATGAATCAGTAAACAAAAGTTATAATGGTGTACAAAAATACAGAATTTTCATTCAGAAATAAATGAAAGTATGACAACACCAGTTTGGGGCAAGGCGGACAGTAAAAAAAAAAAAAAAAAGAACTGTAAGGCAGCTCATAAAGTAGCCAAATCATAGAAATCTCAGTTTCATGTACTTTTTTGAAGTTTAAATAAAGCAAACATTTCAATTTCAGCAGGAGGAAAGTGCAAAATACATTTATCAATGCAATAATAAAATTTCAGTCCTGCTGAAATCTATGGCATAACACTTCATAACATTTATATATTTATTGACATAGTTCAAGTTGTGGACAATAAAAAAAAGAAGTAGTACCTATCACCTCTTTCAAAGCTTCATGCTTTACCGTGTTTATCCCTGCCTTAACAAAAATAAAAGATCTTCACACACAGACAAAAAAAAAAAAAAAAATCAGTGTGCCAAGACTCAGTAAAAAGTTCTCTCTGCCTTTCCTCTTTTTCTAGTCTCATGACTAATTGTGTTGGGGAAAAGTAACGGATCCTGGAAGCTCACCAAAAATGCAGATTTTTTTTCATGACGCACAGCATATAGCAAGAAAATTAGGCAAAAATTTCAGAAAGAAAACATTTAGGGTTTTCTTGAATAGTACCACACCTTTTTCAAATCAGGAATATCTGTTAGTATTGTCAGTGAGAAAGACACCTTTTCCTCAGAATTCAGAGGCTTTCATTACCTGTGTTTAGCCACAAAAGTCACAATTAAATGTGGGCATCTGCCAAAGAAAATGCATTATAGGCCTCTGTCACAAAAGAGAAGAATTTAAAGCTACAGCTCTGCTTCCTCAAAAAGAGAAACAACTTTGGAGTTATACACAATCAATTAATTTTGACATTTTTCTACTTCAGATTGTGCTTTAATAACTTTCCATAATTCCATTCTTTATTGCCACATTCCCACTCCCACATGACATGTACCCAACTGGTTGAGTGTCCCAGGTGTTCATCCAGCACCACTTTCTACCTGGGCTTCTCTAATCAGCTTTGATCACAATAATATTTTGCCTGGTTATCTATGTCAACCTGTCAATCTACGGAGTAGGAATAAATCTGTATATTCCTGTAATATCTTTTTCCTGTAATATCTTTCCAGATACCTGACTATAAATTTATTTTTATTTGCTAATAGAATAACAGATGTTCTTGTTTAGATGTGCTGACTAGCCATTAATCCAATTGTCCTGATTTTTAAAAATCCTTTCACTTCAGCATTGCCCACTGCTGTCACTAAATTCTATAATTTGCCTTGCTCCACCTGTGTTTTTTTCTTTGACTACAGCACTTCCACTGCTGCTGAAACACAAGAATATTAAAAGGGTTCCTTCATCTCACATGAGCCATATTCATCACTAAAACTGAAAGAAAAAGCATATAAGAAAACTGAAATTCACAAATAAATCCAAGAGCTTTGCTCTCTAGGTATATGTCATCATTGTTTTCTTCAAAAGGTCTTTCTGGTTTGAAAACACAGAAAAAATTCTCAACCTGTGCAGTCTTTGCTTTGAGCTAAACCCCTCATTTTCTACCAAGATTATTAGAGAAAATGTATTTTAACCTCCCTATATTTGAAAAAAAAAAATAAAAAAAAAATCACTGAGTAACTCTTCAAAGACCACTACTATAATCAAACTGACAGAAAAAGATCAAAAACAGCAGGGTAAGCATCTTTAAATTTAGACAGGTACAGTTCTACTTCTATAGAGCACTGAAGCCTAGTATCTGTCACAAGCACTTTGAAAGGTACTGGTCTTTAGTTTTGCTTTGTGTTACTTCAGTGTATGCTGAGCAGGACCAAGTTCTAAATTATGAAATTGAAATTTGAAAGGAACAGACTTAAAATATATAGCTAGATTTAAGAGACATGTATTTCTGATAACATCAACTCACAATATATAAGAAATTTAGTTACTGACTATAACTTCCTCATTGCATTGCCTTTGCCGGTGCTAGGTGTGTGACACCTTTCCCTATGTTAGCATTTAAAATAAAAGTGAAAATGAATGAACAGTAAATATGCAGAGAAGAAATTAAATTCTGTGCAAACTGTACCTATGACCAAATACATTGTATTCAAAAATATTGCATGTATGTATCATAACAATGTATTTCTTTTCACAAAAAGCTTTTCACTACATTAATTTTATTTTTAAAAGGTACGATGTATCTTAGAAAGAAAGAAGTTCAGTTTAAAGCCCTGTGTAATAAATCCAAATACGCACGGCCAGAAGGTCGATAGAGATGATTCTGCCCCTCTATTCTGCTCTAAAGGGATCCCACATGAAGTGCTGAATCCAGCTCTGGGGTCCTCAGCACAAGGACATAGACGTGTTGGAGTGAGTCCAGGGGAGGGCCAAGAAGATGATTAGAGGGATGGAACACCTCTGCTATAAGCAAGGGTTGGGAGAATTGGGATTATTCAGCCTGTATAAGCAAAGGTTTAAAGGTGATCTAATTGTGGCCTTTCAGTAACTGAGGAGGCCAACAAGAAAGGTAGAGAGGGAAGTTTTACAAGGACATGTAATGATAGGACAAGGTGTAATGACTTCAAACTGAAGAAGAGTAGGTTTAGGTTAGAAAATAGGAAGAAATTCTTTACTGTGAGGCACTGGAACAGACTGCCTAAAGAAGACATGGATGCCCCATCCCTGGAAGTGTTCAAGGCCAGACTGGATGGAGCTCTGAGCAACCTGGTCTAGTGGAAAGTGTTCCTGCCCACAGCAAGGGGGTTGGAACTAGATAATCTTTCAGGTTCCTCTCAATCCAAACAATTCTATAAATCTATGATTTTATGATGAATCAAGTGAAAAAGGTGCAATATTCAAAACTGCAAGTATCTAAACATTTTTAAAGAAAATACTGTGTTTAAGAATCCTAAAACAAAAAAAGTCTTCATGGCTTATAGAAGCACCTGAAAAGTGAAATCTCGGTGAGTATTTGAGCCACAAATACTGAAAAAGTAATCCTGCTTGGTGCAACAACTCATCAGAGGTACAACTGTTATATAAAGAAAAAATGCCATGGAAACTACTCTAGGGAACAGTGACCACAGCATGAGTGCTTTTACAATCCATTCAAGAAACTACACAGCAAAAAGGAGAAATGAGTTGGGGGAAAGATATTTTCGAAAACAGGTAGTTAGAAAGAGGAATTTGAAAGACAAGTTTTATTTTTGAAAAAGCATTCATCTAGAAAATTAAAAGCTCACTTGGAGGAAAGAGGTAAAGAACGACTTTTTTTTTTTTTTAATCTGGTTATATGCTTACTGTTAATTTCCTAGCAACTGCACGTGACTTTTCCCTTAAGAACAAATGAAAACAGTTAAGAAAAACTACATATTACTGTTTAAAGAGTCTTAAATTATTGAGATGCATAGATCTGATTTAAGCCCAGAAAGCTTTGGGCTGTCACTTATCTATGCCATTTTTAGAAGCTGAATTGAGATCTTTTTTCACATTGTAACCTGTCGGCATATCTACATTTGATGGTGTATCTAATCTAAATGAGATCTGACAGAAGGAATCCATAAATGGCACAGGAGGAATGATGAATTGTTATGATCACTCTGAACAGAGAAAAGAAATGACCTCTTCAAATGACAGCAGTGTACATCCCCTTAGAACTGCAGAGAAGCAGCAGTGATATTAACAAGTTCTTCACTAATGTCCTTATATATGTGACACTTTCCGTAGCACTTCCTGAATACTTTGCGTTCTCCTACCTTTTGAATGTTCAATTCAAAAAAGAAATCTGTATGACTTAAAAGACAACTTTCCAGAAAAAAACATGCAAGGAACAAGATAAAAAAGGTTTGTTGCCACATTGCCAAGCAATCGTGTATCACCCTTCCCTTAGCAATCCTCTACCAATGCTTGTGTGTGAAAATTAGAGATACAGCCGTTTCATTTTTAAAGGAAATCCCTTGGCACAAATCAGGGTGGTACATATTATATAGCAATGGGGAGGTCTGGGAGCCATATGTGACCACATATGGAAGGCCACGTGTGGATGTGTAATTCTGCTACCAGTAAGATTTCATGGTCATAAATCAGATCCATGAATAATATCAGGTATTCTAGGAAGGAATAGAATGAAACATTCTAAATTGAAGTTTATAAAAGTTCAGCATCCAAAAATTGTGAGCACTATCTTGGGCTTCACATAACATCTACCCCTTCCACGCAGAGGATTCAGAGGCTGCCACGAACCCTGGTAATGTATCCTAGGGTCACCTTCAGTGAAACACCAGAATAACTTTCAGACAACCTGTCCTGCCTCAGGACCTTCTTCCAGACCCATACTAGAGGCACAGCCTAGAAACAAATCCTCAGAGCCCTCAGACAAGTTTCCTGGACCTCACTGATTTCCTCTAAGGAAGAACTAGATTAAGTTTGTCTATAGCTACTAATTTTGCCAGTCGGACAGAAAGAAAGCGCAGGGGTAAAGATATATATGTTCTGTCTAGAGGATACATGCTCTTCTAGATATCTAGATATTCTAGACAACCTGACCAAGCAGTAAAAACATGGAAGCTGACACCTGAAGAAGTCAGAACTGTCCCTTTACAATCATCACCCCCAAAGCTGCTCTTACATGAAAATCACCTCAGGGGTGCCAAAGTTTTAGGCTAAATACACATACAGATACCTTAATCTGATGTAGCAAAATAGAGAGCCAGATATGATAGGCTGTATGTCCTGCCCAATTGCCAGTCCTGAGAAGTAGGAGAATTCAAACCTATCATACCACCTGTATCCTGCAGAAGAAGATGCAAGCATTCTCCAGCTGCAGGACAAGAGGGAACAGTAACATATAGCTCCACCACACAAGACAGGCAACTAAGCCCTGCACTGAGATACTGCCATGACCTCTTGAGTACAGCTCTAGAGATTCCAGTTCTCCCACTCTTGTTCTCTACTGGAACTGCCTGTCTGTGGCTCAGTAGGCACCCAACTACTTAACAAACGCAAAAGCAGAAAACTTATACTGCAGGACCTCCAGGCTTGATTTCATACCCCACCCAGCCACCCCACTTCTAGTGTTGTTATGTCAGCTCACTCCTGGATATGACTGGGACAGATCATCAAGTGAAGCAGTGTTGTCGTGAACAGAGAGAGCACATAACTTCTAGTTTCAACAGTCCGCTCCAGTCTGAAGGAAGGGAACTTGAATCACGAGTGTCTTGATCCACTTACTCAGTTCAGTCTAGAAACACAAAAAATAAAAATCAAGCTTTATCAAGTTCCTTTAAACTACTTTTCTTCTCTAGGTCTCCTAGCCAAGATACCTTTCATAGTCTGCAAGGCCAAAGATCACAACTACTGTATCTAGACACCTGCTCTCTTCCCTATATTTTAAAGTCTCCAGACACTGTTTAGACCTACTCTCCTGGTCGTGAGCAGGCAAAGGATCAGAATCATGTGGGAATTTACCAACCTGGAGAACCAGATAATTGAGGAATAAATGGTAAATACAAGCTGGTTTTGAATGTGTAACATGGGCAGGTCCTGGCCAAAACTGCTGACTGTCTATGCTAGGAACACATACTCATTCTGCACCAATAGCACACCCCACCAATAGCTCTGATTGAGCTCAGAGCACCAAGCACTGAAGACGGCCTCATGCCTCTCTATTGTCCCCAAGTTTTGTAATCAGCTTGTCCAGAATTTTGTGCTGTGAGCTAGTAATCACTTGTATGCTGAGCAATGGCAGGATGCTGCTCAGGCTTCACTATTTTCAGTCTGACAAGCCTGGGTTTCTTTGGCTGTCATCTCCTTCCTACCATCAAAGGTTGGCTACATAAGACACTCTCCTGGCCTGTAACTGGAGTTTCATGAAAGTTGGGCAAGAAGCATTAGATGTTGCAGGCAAAGCTGAATGGTGGTTGGAACACATCTTGTGACTGAAACAATCCACTCATCCAGCAGGTTTTTGTGATTTGGGTGCTGAGCATACCAGGAGTTCTCTCAGGAAAACATGAGTGCTTCTTTTTCTTTTTCCTTCCACCACAAGTTTTCCCCCTTGATTCTGAATCACTAAGAAGCCTATAATGCAAAACTCTGCATCATTCAGCATTCAGGCCAGCAAGAGGAAAAAAATTAGGCTAGGGTTTGTCCGTGTTGGTTGTCTGTGGTTGGTAGAGAGCTTTCTGTTCAGAGCTGTGAGACAGACAAACTCAGGCTGCCACAGGGAGTGGGAAAACACTGTGGGAAAAAATATAAGGAAAGAAAACATCCTCACTCACAAAAGGAGGCACCATCATGTGTAAGAAAGTCTTGTATCAGCACAGACTGTATCAATATTGGCTCAGTGTTGTCCCCTTTGTGTGTATGGGTAATACCATTGTGATTGCCCATGACTACACATTCACTAGGCCAATATACTGGCTAGCTGTTTCCCCTGGGTAACATGCTTCCTCTCATCATTATTTTAACCAGCTATTTTGCAGTGAGTTTGAGAAAAGACAATGTAAACAGACACCTTGCAATATTCCTGGGGTCCAGAGCGCTCTTCACAGGATATAGTGCAATGCAGTATTCAGAAGAAGGAACAGACTAAGTAGGAAATTAACTGGATTACTGGACAATACAACCAGCACCTTGCATGATTAAGAATGCTTAGACATTTAGATGAGCCTACAGAAAGATGCCATGGCTTGGAATGTATGACTGAGCATCCAAAGGATATAAAATTCTACACACAGGGAACTTCGTGCTACAATCAAGAGCAATTTCCCCACAAATAAATTCAGTTTCATTGTTTTAGAGTGGCATCTAACATTTCTCTGTGCAGGAAAACAAATCCCAGGCTTCATTAGCAATCATGGACAGAACTCTACATGCTTAGTCACAGCATTCCATTTTATCTAAATAGCATTTATGCCCACTGGACACAATAATTAGAGGGTTACTGAAATCTGAATAAGAAACAAACATTCTTTCTGCATGAATCATGCAGAAAAAGTCCTCCTTTGATCCTGAAACAGGAGATTAAAACTGACTTCATTTAACATTGTTATAGAGAGGAACACAGAGTTTAGTTTTCTCTTATAGGTGAGGGAGCAGTTTCTCTCTAATTCACTATTCTAAAAAGTGAGGTGTTGGATGTGCCTTCATTCTTTCAGCTTCTTTACTTCTGTTACTCAATTGACTCCAAACCGTCTTATACACAAAACTGCAATTACCTTCTGTGAGTCAGTAACAAGAAAAAAAGGAAAAATATGCTCCACTCTACAACAAAATGGCAGGTTTTACACCCTGACACAGAATGGAGGGCCCTCCTGTTGACGCTTTCTCATTCCAGAAATTATATACTGAAGAGTAAATAAATTCTATTACATTATTAAAACCAATTTATTTCCATTGGATCACAAAAGATGATTCCTGCTAATCAAGAACTCAACACCAAAATAGAGCAGGCCTTCAAAAAATCAAGAAATAATCAGATTTCACTACTATTTGATGTTATTGTCTATCCAAGCATAAATTATTCAACTCCGTATATTGTATACATTTCCAGTAAAATAGATGAATATGGTGATATATAAGCAACAAAAATATAGTGGGGTTTTTGTTTGGTTGTTTGGTGGTTGTTGTTTTTTTTTTTTTTGGGGGGGGGGGTTGTTTTGTTGGGTTTTTCCCCTTTTAGACTCTCTTCATTAGCTCTTTAAATATTTACCTTACTCATTATATGTCTCATGGCTACATGAAAGGAATGTTTTCCTCTGCAGTACATAAGATGTTGGTATTACCCTTGATCATGTGGGAGAAAGACAAAAAAGATGAGACTCTCTTCAAGATTCAAGATACTATTCCTTGAAGAACAGTTCTGTAGTGACCTCTTCTTGCAGCTTTCAGTGTGAGGTTAGAGGCAAGATGGAGATGAAGAGTTCTCTGATCATATATTCACTTCCTACTGCTTCCAGGTGATACTTCTGTTAGAGACAGTGACTTCTAGCTGCCATCAGCCAAGATGATCTTCCCTAATCCAGTTGCCTATGTTAGCTTTTACATCCAGGTCCAAAGCTTCCATTTGCTTCCCAGAAATACTTCCATCTAAATCATTAAGACTTTACTGGCTTCATCATCACATGCAATACTTATTTTTTTATCCTTTTACTACAGAACTGTAATAAAATAGGCAACATTTGTATTAATTTTCAGGTGTATTGCAAATGAAAAATCAATGTATGTGAAATGACAGAATTCCAATTTATTGCTATTAGGAAACAGGAACCACAGCACTGACTAACCTTGCAGTTACTAAACTAAAGAGCTTCCTCATCTATTGCAGATTTTTTAAAAAAAACCTTTTCACTCGCTTAAACTTCCCTTTATTTCTTCTAGCAGCACTGGTTTTAGTGTCTAATCAATGTGATCTTTAATGATTGATGCAAAATAAAACATAACTGGATTCAAGTACCAGCTGCTATATAGCATCAATGCTTACTGCCCATATGCACAGTACTACTTTGACTTCTAACAATTAACCAGCTGCAAAATGGTTAGAACCACATGAATTCCTGATTCAGAGATGATTATTTCTTCAACTATCTTCTACACAAAAACTATACCTACATTTCCAGGTCTAGCAATGCCACAGCCAATGCTATTCTATACCAGGGTAAACAAAGAGAATTCACATCTAGCAGTCATCTTTCAAAACAGAAATATTTTCATAGATAATGATGAAACTTCTGTAATTCGGTATTACATAATAAAGTATTGAAATAGATAATAAAGGAGGTAAAAAGCCCACAGTTATACATTTATTATTCATATTAATCCTGTGTCTTTATTAGTAGTTTATGACAAAAGCTTCCTGACCAAAATGGGCATTTTCTTTAAACAGTTCTTAGTTTATCCATAAATTTAAATCGTACAGCGGACGTTTCATGGAATTTACACTATGCCCCAGATTTTTAAAAACCACCTCATACTTTATGGGAATCCAATTACTATTAAAATTCTGGGGACTGGATGATGATATGCAATTAGATTTCATTCAGTATAATTAGACTGAATCACTAGTTAACACAATTACAACCTGATGCAAGTCAGATTCTCATTTTATTTACCTTGATATGTGTCAGTAATAACAGTTCTGTTAATATCAATATAGTTAATTATTCCTTTGTCTAACTGAAGCAGCAACATGAGTAGGAAAAGTCTGTAGGTAAAAGAATAACAGCCTGCATATGAAAATCTGACAGAAAATCTGTACAGTAACTGCTTTAAGGATGAAAAATAATTACCTTTGCTTTGATTTATGTGCGCTTAGCATATAGTCCACATTCTGTTGGGATGCTGCACTTAAAAAAACCCAAACAAATGTGAACAAAACAAGACACATATGTTAGACCCCAGTTCTGGCCTTGGCCATCTATTCAGCTGCCATTCACCTTAGAATATAACTACATACCATAAATGAGAGATGTTGGTCTTTCCACTATCTTGATTTTAACATATTTGGAATAGGAAGCTATATAGTGTTATTTTTCACAGAGGAGAGTAACATAAAATGACCACATACATAACACAGCAATAGCAAACTAAAGAAGAAGCAGTCATGATGCTTTAAAAAAAATACTTTAGCTTACATATCACATAGCTAATCAATTTCATGCAAGATAATCATCCTACACCAGAGTAAACAAGCAAAATTTAAAACACTTTTTTAATCTAGCTTACTTTTCATTTGTTTTGATTATATTTATGGCCTTTTAATATGAAAAATATGCCTTTTCAATTCTCTCTCCTGAAATACTTAGACGGAAATCACTGCAAAAAATACATATCTTTTTCTATTAACATGATAATGGATTTACTATGTTGCTTCATTATCTACACAGAAGTGTCTTTTGAGCTGACATTTGTATGCATAAAACCTAAATTATGGTCCAAATGTCAACTGAAAAAGACTCTCAGTTGTGTGTCCTGCCATCTCTCCCAGTCCTGTCTCTTTACAAAGACAGCAATACAAACACTCCACAGAAATGAAAGGAGTGAGGAGAAGAATACAGATTCCACAGGCAACTGACATCCACAGGCAGCTCTCTCAAAAAGTATGGATGACCACTCTGAGGACAAGTAAATGTGAAGCAAGGTCAGAAATGACACTCAATTTGTCATTACAAAGTCAATCAGCCCTTCCACATTTCTCACATGCAATGTATACAGAATCTTGATAAAAATTGCAGTGAAATTATGGAAGCAGCTCTGCTAGAGAGAGCTGCTCTGACCTAGAGAAGCAGGAATTAATTTTCCAGACACCAAGAAAAATCTCCTACACATACCAGCATGCTCTGTTTGCATGTAATCAGAATACACTGAAGAAGTTACAAACTTATATTTAGGCATCACTAAGGAAAACTAGTGATGGAGGGACAGAAGCATGAAGACAGCTTGATGTAGGAAAAATGTACCCAGAGTGCATATCAAAATCTGCTAAAATTATTTAAAGGTAATTGATAAAATATGGCAAGAAAGAATAATCAAGAATTATTTTTATACACATTTCTAGCTCCTCCACTACTTTGACTGTCAGTCTAAATTGAATCAGTCTCTCTTTGTTACCCTAATGACCAAATTAATATTTAAGTGCTACTAGCTGCAATTCCAGCTTCCATGCTTCCTGCCTTTTCTCCTCCTGGCTGGGAAAGAGATACTACTTCCACAGCGCATGTCTTCAGTAGATCTGGACATTGAACAGGGTTTTCACACACTCTCCTTGCAATCTTATCTCTTTCTTCCATTGCAGACAGCCCATCAAGAGGTGAAAATTTCACATGCAAAGGTGACATCCTGACCTCATAACAGTCATCAGCAAAACTCCTCATACATAAGTAAAATCCTTGACCTCTAGAATCAAGATCCTGATACTATCCTTCTCAGCAAACTGTTTAGAAGATGTCCTTTCCACCACCTTCTTTTGAAATATATATTTTTTTCATAATCTGAATCAATATAAACGTCACACTTCAGAACAAGGAAAAAGAATCGTTGATCAGTTCTCATAAGTCTTAAAGGAACTCTCATTGCATTAATAGGCTGGTACTGTTCCAGTCATATGTATCTCACTAAAATGCAGCAAAAACCTAAGGTTACACACCCATTACTCACATTAAACCAATATCTTTTTCACTAGTTTCATAAGAAAGCTGCTTGACCAAAAAAAGCACTTACTAAGTACGTTTTCCAGTCAAAGGGAAGCCTCGATCTCCAAAAGAGGAAACACAAAAGATCAAAGTGGTAACTTTATTTTATATTGTGAGCATATTCCTAAAATTTCAACCTATATATGATCAACTGAATAGTTATCTATCTATGAAACAAGTAAAATATCAAGAATTCATATATTTTATGCACAAAACAGTTACTATGCACATGCTGCTTATTTGCCATGTCAAATTAGGTGTTTAAATTTTTTTCCTTTGAAATCTTACATTCATGCCTGCAGTTCATCCACCTCTTGTCAAAGCAAGGTTTCAGTACAATAGTTAGGTACCCTGGAGACTTAATGATTACTGTTAAAAACTTGAATAATCAGAATTTTGTATAATTAAAAGCCTAGACATACAGAATGTCTGTGTTATATAATTTTCTTTATATGCTTCTATAAAGGAGATATACTCATGCATGTTCTAATAAAGTGTTTTAAAATAAAATTCCAATGTCACATTACTTCCCTACTCCAAAATAACATGATTCAAGAATTCTCCCAAGAAGAACTATCAAATAAATTTTGTTGCTATGTAAGCTGAATAACAAATTCTTAAAAGCATGTAATAGCTTGTATTAATTTTATGGTTTCAAGACAGTAAAGTTCTGCTTAATGCCTTATTCATGGATTTTCAGAATTTTGTGCTATTTACCATTTGTTAGATTTGCCAATATGAAGTTTCAAATTTCCCCTTTACTCAAGCACTAGACCTCATCTGGAATATTGCATCCAGTCTTGTTTCAAATAACTGAAAAACCCCTCCTCCAGAGTCCATCAAGGCACTCAGGGGCTGGAGGACTTGCCCTATCAAAGGCTGAGAGAGGTAGACTTGTTGAGCCTGAAAATGAGGTAGCTTTAGCAGGCACCTAACATCAGCCCGTCAGTACCTATGAGGAGTTTACCAACATGACAGAGCCAGGCTCTTCACAAACACGCATGGCACAAGAACAAGAGACAATATTCATGAATTGAAACTCGGAGGCTATGAGTCAACATATAGAAGAAAAACTTCTATCAGGATAATTAAGTATTGAGTCTGACTATCCAAACAGGTTGTGGAATTGCTTTCCTTGAAGCTTTTCCAGTCAGAATTGAACAAATTCCTAAGCATCATGGTCTGAATTCTATGTTGACTCTACTTTGACCAACAGGTCCTTTCCAACTTGAGTTTTTCTGTGATGTAGTGTAATCACGGGCATTACAAAAATGAACAGGAAATGAAACTTTCAGTTTGACCTGAATACAACTTAGGACACATCAGTGAAGCTTTTTAAAAAAGAGATGGGAGTATCACCACCCTTGGACAAGGCGCTAATGAGATTTCCATGCACCCAGACTACTATTCTGGTCACTTTTGCTGAAGAAATATAAATTTAGATTCTAAAGGATACAGAGAAGGGCACAGGGATATCTGGAGGAAGAGAGATAGTCTCACATGAAAAGAAACCAGAAAGGTAAACTCAGGCTGACTAAATGAAGGCTCAAAGGATATGACTCCTTTTTGACAAAAAAGTAAAATTAGGAAAGTTATCACATTATTTGCTTTTACACAGGTATAAATTGACCATGTGCCAACCTAGTATCACATTTATTTAGACTTCTCATTACAAGTCTTTAAATATCTCTATATCTGTTCCTGATGTATCTGCAGAGCAGACAAGCACCAAAGCCAAAACTAAAAGCTTCTTTTGGAGAAAAACAAAAGGGAGGGGGGGAGAGACAAAAAGAGAACACAGAAAAGGAAAAAGGAAACTGGAAAAGCAAAAGAAGGAAATGAAACAGGGAAAGGCAAAACTCCCTCCAGTGGCTAGTCAAGAAGAGAAATGACAGGGTTTCCCCAGTAAGTGTCCTCTCCCAAGTGTCCTCTCCAATGCATCAGGTGGTCCACCATACTACTTTCCCCACAGAAACCTCAGGAGCTGTTCAAATTCACTATTGCCTCTCCTCACTTACAATGCTATTAGCACTAATTAGAGTAGTTTTTGATCAGAGGCTGGTGTTGCAAACTAACTGACTTAAGCTTTGCATATGTTATCAGGGAACACTTATCAGATACTTGTCTTTCTCCCAGTGCAAACTAAAAGCTGTAAAAAGTGGCACAAGAAAAGGATGGTGAAAAAGCCTGACTTATACCAGTGGCAATCACTTCCCTGACATAACAGTAATAGCACAGTGTGCAGGTGCAAGGCCACGAGAATAACAGTATGAGACCAAGAGGATGAGATCAACAGCATGAGGACAGGAAGGGAAACACTGACCTAGAAGCTTTGGTGAAAAGTTACAGAGCTGCAATGGAAAGGCAGCTGCAAATGAAGACCCTTGGTACCACAAAAGGTTGAGGCACCAAAGCACAGCACACCATTTTCTTTATGAGTAAGTCTGGGTTCAAGTCTTCTCATACCTTGCATGCACACAAGACTGACCTCCTTCAGGGTTGCCAATTTCTTTAGTCCACAAGGCATCACCTTTTCCAAACGCTCATTAGATCAGGTCTTCTTTTCTCTTGCAGATTAAAAGAGCATAGCAACAGAAACTGGATTCAGTGAATGTGATGGCAGAGGCTCACAAATGCTCAGCCTGAGCCAGATAATTGGACTCAAGCGTGAAAAATGTCCCTAGAGTGACAGCCATCCATTCTAGAGAAAGGATACTCTGTATCCTGAACAGAAATGAGATAAAACGAAGACTGAGACTCAGAGAAGAAATCAAATGAAGAGATAAAGAATTCAGCATCTTCTACTCCAAAACCAAAGAACTAGGGACAAATAAACGATGCACTGTAAGTAATTATCTTCTTACAGGCATTTCTGAGCTACCTTCACTGAAGATCGTTTCACTTCCTTAAACAAAAATAATTCACACTCACGCACTAGCTTTACAACAAACTATCCTGATAGTTATTACACGTTGTAAAGAAACTTCAACAATGTATCACAATTTGTGAGTCATAAATGTTAACATTTATATTGAAAAATACCATTAACAAGAAATTACTGGAAAACAAGAACAAATATTTTCTTCCTACGACCTTCCCATCTCATAATCTACATAATACATTGAATTAATGCTAATTAATTCAAATAAACATTTGCTTGAAGGTTACACAACAAAAGTTTTCAACCACTCTTCCCCATAAAGAAATTTCTAAATTGCATAATATCACCTTGCTCACCTTGACTGGGAAAGAATGTATGAACACGAAAATCTAATCAAACCAAATACCTGTTCACAGTCCGATATCCTGCCCCCAGATGCCCAACAGCAAATGCATAAGCAAAAGCGAGGAAGTGCAATGCAACCATGTAACGGTACCTACCTGAAATACTCCAAAGCTTTCGGAATATTTGCCAGTTTGGGACATTCTGATTCTGCTTTCTACCCTTTGATATGTTTTTTATCTCAGAATTTGTCCAAATAATTTTTTTGAACTCATGTTAACTTTTTGCATTGAAAAACTTCTTTGACAGAAAGCTATATAACTATACATTGTATAAAAAAGAAGCATGGAGAAGTTTGGGTATATCCTCATGGGAAAGTTATACTGTACCCTGCAGCTGAACGTATTTCAAAGTATTGAAACATTATTTTTGAGCAGTAGTTAAGCACTACTTTGCTGTAATTTTTAAGTTGCTTCAAGACTAAGCCATAGACTACCATGAAGCAATAAACTTCATAATTTATTATAAAAGCTGTAATAATAAACTCAACACTACTGCAGTCTTACCCAGCATGTACTGACATTCACAACATAATGCATTCATTACAAGGAAGTTGTATACGGAATAAAGAATAAATTCCTTGGTCATGTATGATCATCCTAATCTAAAAACTCAAAACCAAAAGGAGCAAATGAAAGGTGATTTCATCAAGTAATGTTAGCTCTAAAATGCCTTACTCACCTATCAGTTTGAGGAAGCAATCAAGTGATTCAGCGATGCAACATTCTCTGAAAAAAAAATCCTTATTTATCTGGAACTCATTATTGAAACCCCAAAGCATGACAAATGTCTTAACATAGAATAGCCCAATATTCTGCCCTTACATGAGAGTTATCTTTAGTTTAACTCATCAGATGTATTATGTACCTTCCTATATAAAGGCAGCAACTTAAAGAACATTTTCTTACATCTCCTTGAGGAGACTGGAAAACTGTTAAATACTCTTTCCTTTAACTTGAATTCCTATGAAAAGTTCATGTAAACTGCATGTATATAGGAGAGAGCATATAACCCCCAGCGAATGTGGCCAGATTTTTTCTGTAAAAGAGAAGAAAAACCTCACTCCTGAGATACACTAAGCTCTCTCAGGTAAATGGTTCAACTATGACTACATTGCAAACCAGAAACACTTTCTATTGTAGTTTGAACACACATACCCTAAGGAGTTTTAAATTAGCTAATCTGAATCCTGATGAATATAAAACAACAATAGACATGCAATCTGGTAAATATGTGCTTCATTTACCAAATTGGAGATGACTAGGCTACATCCCTACTCTCCCAACCCATTTTCCATTGGTTGTAGTTGTTCATACATGACAGGGTTTGATTATTCTCAAAGCTACATTTCTCCTACTAGGCATTAGTTGAATACTAAGAAACTAACTACTCCAGCTACATTTAGTTATCTTCAGTATTCGTGGCAATCCACACCAGCATTCATACCATTTTCAGGACAGGTACACAAAAATTGGATCAATATTTTCATTATGCAAATTGTATTTTTAACAGCAACTTCTATGAAACTATCTCAGCTAGTGATAGGAAGAACTGAAAATTATTTTCCACTTTATATGCTTTTTAAAAAGAATATAGTTTTTATGACAATCTTTTTAATGTTATTTTTTATTAAGAAATTAGAAAATACATATGCCAGTCAATCACAGTATTATGGGGATTTTTTCCCAGAAAAAAATCTAACAGGAACAACTGCTCTAAATGAAGCATGTGCAAGGAACTTCAGGAGTGAAGACACAATTCCGTTTTTGATTTTAAATTGCTCTGGACACAGGAAGGTGGTTGAGAACAGCTTACGAACTATTTCTGTTTCATGGTGTAGACTGCACTTCGTTTGTGGAAAAGCAGGTTGACGGAAAAACAAACACTACTGTTTTGAAAACTGACAATGTAATGACAGATTCAAAATATTTGGGTGTACTACACATTCACACAGACTTTGATACCAAAATACAAAGGAATCCAACACCAAGAGCAGTTTTTTGGGTACACTAAACTATGATGCTGCACTCACATCAATTTGGTCACTAAGAAGCACAATGGCATATTTTTCTCTTTTTTGAAACTCTGAACCGGCAATGACATTTTGATGCAAAAGAGAGCTGTTTCAATATTTTTACGAAGAAGCTGGAACCAGCGGTAGGTAAATATAACTGACGGCATCTTCACTCTGGGGCCATGACATGTTTTTTCTCAATGTTTTGGATCACATCTTTGCCATCACAATGAAAAAGATGTTAAAATAGTATATTATTTGCATCATTCAAAATGGAAAGTTACATATAGTTGAGACGTGATTATTTTATACAAATAACAATGCAGCTTAAGAGTATGAAGGGATGGAATTGCATTCCAAGACTGCTCTGGTATTACGACGGAGAACAAGCTTGCATCTCTTTCTGAACAAAGTAGGTGTTCAGGGTACAAAACAGATGAGCTGGGACCACTGACACAGGAACGCATTGCACATGAGAGAAAAGTTAGAAACACTCAACAAAAAGATACCTTCAATAGATGTAGGGATGCTGCTGGGGATTTAGGGTTGTGGGGAGAGATGAGAGAGGGGATATAGGAGTGGGAGAGGACTTTTGAAAAACCTTAATGTGAAATACCTTCCTTTTTTTGTTCATGAGTTCTCAGCACAGCTTACAGGCCTTTATGAGCTCGCTAATTAAATCCTGAATAACTGACACAAAACTATTCTTTTGTCACAGAAAATAAAATGTCAAGGAACTGAAGCTGACAATGTTGAAAGACAAATGTTTAAAATTCCTCAGTTTCTGTGTCAGCTCTTGTTCTACACTATTTGTGACAGAGAAACTCAACAGCTTCTGCATCAAAAAAGCACATTCATGCATTTTCATATGTCAAAAGGTCTCCACAATTCATCTCGCTACTTCCTTCTCAATGATCAGCTTCTTTTAAACATTTCTCCTCTCTTAAATTCTCATGCAGTTTAACAGTGGGTTGAGACCTATTCGGAGCACTTAAAAACACCAGCTGTGGTGGGCTCGGTAGATCTCTCAAGGATGAATACGCATTTTATGTACTACATGTAACATCTGCTTTTTTCTATAACAGTGAAAAGCACGAATGATTACTGATTGCTATTATATTCTACCTCAGATCAAAACTCAGACATTTTAGGTGATTCAAAACAATTGCACCCTTGCTGGAAACTACCTGCCCGACGCCCTGCGTTGGCAGCCGGGAAGATGCCGGCCAGGATGCAGACACGGCTTTGCCACCGAAAACACAATTACACAAAATTCTGGCCACCCAAGCACCCATCCGGGACGGGACAGGACACATCCGCACCCGCCCTCCGGCCCCCGCCTGGCCCGGGCAGCTCCGACACGGGCCCGCCGGCGGTGCCCAGGGGCGCTCCCCGCCGCCGCCCACCTGTTCGGGCCCCGGGGCAGCTCCCCCGGCGTCCTCCGGAGCTCCCCGCTCCCCAGCCGACCTGAGCTCCAGCAGCCGCTCCCTGCCAGCTCCGCGCTGCCCCCGGCACTCCGCAGGACGCGGGGGTCGCCGAGCGCGCCCCGGACCCAGCGAGGCACACGCCCGCCCTGCCAGGAGCTGCTCCTCCACTCTCGCTACCGCGAACCAAAACTTGCCGGGGGGCGGCCGTGTCCCCCCCCCCCACCCACGCCACCGTGCCCGCCCTTACGCGGCCGAACTTTCCGAAACCTTCCCAAAGGTCCCAAAAATACCGCCCCAGCAAGTCAAGGGCGCCGTCCTGGCGGCGGGACGGGCCGGGCCGGGCCGGCCCCGGGCTCCCTGCCCGCCGCGGCCGCGGGGAGCGGAGCGGAGCGGAGGGGCAGCCCGCGGTGCCACTCACCTTCCCGCGCCTCCCTCCGCCTTATCTCTTCGCTCGCGGGCTGCAACTTCCAGCGCTTCCCGCAACTGCCATCTTCCCCCGGCGCGGCGGGGAAGGAGCGGAGCGAGCAGGAAAAGTTGCGGCGGGGGCGCCTAGGTGGCCATCGCTCCGGCAGGGCAGGGCAGGGCGAGCCGGAGCCGTGTGCGGCGGGCGGGGCGCGGCGGCAGCCGGCGCGGGGCTGCGCGCTGCGATCGCCGCCCGTGGCGACGCGGGGAGGATTTGCTAAAAATAGCGGCTGGCTCGGCTGGCTCTGCGCGGCTCGGCTCGGCTCGGCTGGGCTCGGCGCGGCTCGGCGCGGCGGGCGGGGGCGGAGGGCGGGGGAGGCGGCCCGGCTGAGCCGCGCTCCCCGCCGCGGCCGCTGGGGGCCCGGAGGGCCGGGATGCCACGGCCACCGGCACCGCCACCGGCGGGGAACGGGGGACAGGGGGACGGGGCCGGGGGGCGGGGGGACCGGGCGGCGGTTCGGGCACCGAGCCCGGGGCAATGCGGCGGGCCGGGCTCGCCGCAGCCGCAGAGACGCTGGGGTATTTCGTGGCCCTTGGCATCTTTCCTACTGGTAACCTCAGTCCGCCCTCGGGGCAGGGGATGCACCTGCCCACCCGGCCAGCCGAGGGAGAGGCGTGCCCGGCCCCACCGAGAGCCCCGCTGGCGGGGTGGAGTGAGGACACGCGTCTGGGACGGGCCCGCCGCTGCTTCCACCGGGTCCCGGGCACTGGCCATGGGCGGAAGGGAGATGTGCAGGCTGCTGTGTGGTCCTTGCCTGGTAGGTGTTTCTGTTCCCTTGAGCTGTCACATCCCGAGATGATTGCACAGTTCTCTAGTGCTGCTTTCCTCTCGTGGTCTTTTTGTCAGTCTTGAGAGCTCTTAGTACCTCCAACTAGAGGATGCCCACCTTTCTGAACCCACATGAAGTCTCTTTGGTAATGTTTAGGAGTCTTCAGAATTCTCTTTTCCTAATACTGTTATATACAGCATATAAAGCACTTTAGTCTATAGAATCTGTCTTAGACACATTTATTTCTAATCTAAATTTATGGATAGATATCTTCATTACTTAGGAGAGAAGGGAATGTCTCCTTTTATATCTCTCCTTCAAGGGAAAGATTAGCCTCAAAGGAGTTTAGTTCTTGGAAATCTAAGCCAAAAAAAAAAAAAACAAAAAAAAAAAAAAAAAAAAAAAAAAAAAAAAAAAAAAAAAAAAAAAAACAAAACAAAACAAAACAACAAACACACCAAAAAAAAAAAAAAAACAACAAAAAAAAAACCACAACCCATAGCTATCTTTCATATAAAGGCTTTGGAAGTTTCATTTGTATTTATAGATAGTGCCCTTAGTACCACAGAAGATTCATGCTGTGTTTTAATCTATTTAAATTTTAAGATTGATTGTACTTATTCTTTCCACCGTGTGATTTCAAATCTTAGATTTTCTGAAACAAATGTTTAAAATCATTGTTTCCAAGACTGGTGAAGAACTATCTAAGACTAAAAGGTTAAGCTGGTGGCTAAAGAAAGAGGTTTGGAATTGGGGCCTAAATGTCATTGATTGCTCAAGGGATACAGCAGATGAAAACTCAGCTGTGGTAAGCAGTGGCTTTGTGACCCTCAAAATAAATCTTCTGTCTCAAGATTAGAAATAAAACTGTGTCTGAGTATGTTTCATCTTGGAGAGGAGTCTCCATTTGTTTGTTTTGTTTTTTGTTGTAGTTTGGGAGGTCGCTTTCAGTGGTATTGCTGGGTGTTGTCATGGAGTTCTATATGACAGATTCTAGTCCAGACTCACTAATGTAATCACGCAGAACTGTTTCTCTGACAGATCGATACACTTCAAATTGATACATACTTTTGTTTCATTATGTACTGTTGTCCTCTATCTACTCAAAGGAAGCATCAGCATTATAATTGCATTTTAAAAGACTGTTCTAATGCTGTGTTGGGAACTCCTGAATTCACACTGGAAAACATCAGGCCTCTCTGAAACAACACCATGTTTTGGTTACTGCTGTGCTTGCCCCACTTATTTCCACGCAGTGCTAATAACCATAATGAAGTGGTACGTGGTGGTAGTACTTTTTGTCTTGCTTTTGCTACATCTACAATTGCTATTCCATTTCTACATTTTCTATTTCTAATCCTTCTGACCAAAAAATGATTTATAGACTTGACTGACTTACTAGAGTGAATATGTGTATCTCTTCATTCAAATGTAGCATTCCCTATTTTATCACTGTCTTTCTGAGTTATTACAAACATTTACTGAAAGTCGTGGGGATGACAAAAGAATGTGGTGTGCCTGCAGTATAATTTACCAGTTTCATTTATGAAATGTGAAATGAGGTGATTCAATCCTGAAAAGATTTTTATCCCTATAAGGAGACACACATCATCCTTGCAGCTTCATCTCTGCCACATTGTGAGCTGGTGTCTGCTGACCATTAGGGCTATGATGCCCTTGATATACATGCTAATTTACAATAATTACTGGATTTTTGAATGGAAAAAAAAACCTGAATATTTATCCCACAGAATATCAATAAGGTAATCTTTGAGAAGGCCACAAAAATTTTTGGAAGCCACATTGAAACAGAAAAATTGTCTTTTCCATGGTTCCTCACTTTAGGTAGTGCCTAGGAGAAAAAGCATAAACATTTTTTCTTTCTACTCCCCCCAGTCAAATAGAAACACTGAAAATATTGAAAACTACTAAATAAAAAACACTGTAACATTCAGTAAACCTTTTGACATGTATTTTCTTATCATTATTACTGTGGAAAAATAGCTTTCAGAAATTCCATGCCTTTGGAAACTAACTGAAGTATTAAAAAGGCACTGAGGTATAACAGCTCATCAAGCAGCACCTAAAACTCATCAAGCTGTGAGCAATTCCCTCACTATGATACTGAAAGGGAATGTGTAGGATGTTCTGTACTGTGTGACCATTGAAATTAAGATGATACTCAGCTGCGTCCCTTTCCAATCTAGTTCATAAACCATCATTTCACAAATAGTGAAACTAATCAAGATGAAAAGGAAAAAACCGTGAACATTTAACAAGACCATACTGGACTTCCAGTGTACTTCTGCTTGTTACTTTGTGGATCTGAATAAGATGAAAGTAATGTGTGTGCGGGAAAACTGTTGAGGAATGAACAGAAGTTACGTGTGCCCCATTAGCTGACAAGATATGCCAGCTTTTCACTGAAACAATCAGTCTATTTGGATGTATTTCTGTTTCTCCATTGCCAGACAGCAAATCCTTTTCATTATCTCTGGCAGTCAAGAGGCTTCAATTATTATTCTCAGATGTAATCTTGCAACACACCCATGCCTCTAGTCACATCCAGAGCAGACTGACAAGACACACTTTACAAAGATAATTCCTAAATTCAGCATGAAGTTCAAGGAGGCAGCCACCTACTTGCTGAATAAGATGAATAAGCACCCTAAAATTTAGCTGATGTCTGTTCCTTATATTCCTGCCCAGTTTTCAATGGAAATCATGGCTCTGCTTTTTTTCTTGAAACTTTGGGGAAATCCAATCCATGTTGTACTCCTTTGTAGAAATCAATACCAGCTGCCTGTTCTCTGTCACCTTATAGGGCTAGATGCTTCCGCTGCTTCAGATCACCGTTTTTTTTTTTTTTTTTAATGGAATTCATGGACTGTTACCTAGCATGTTGAACAGATCATCCATGCACCATATGTGTCTAAATATGTAACCCTTCTAACTGGTTTCATGCAACTGTCTGTGTATGTTTTATATATGTATAAATGCTTACAAGAGTATCTGTTGTTGCACTTATTTGTATTTTGTAAATGTCACAAATGACAATATTTTAAAGGTAATAGGAATTTCTAGACTTATATTTAAAAAAAATAAATAGAATTTTTTATGTACTTAAATGTCATATGAAGATATATTTTCTGTACATTGGAGATAATTTAGTGTGTGATTAGCTCTTTCAGTGCCTGGGCTTTCAGAAATGTGTACACATACCTACATTCAACAGGACTATTCAAGTGGTTAAAATTAAACATGGTATTACCACTTTATTTTAAGGCCAGTGGTTAGCCAATATTTGGAAATTTGTGGGCTATTTCTCAGAAAAGTGATAGAGTCATGTGTTTTGATCCTGGCCTATTTTTTATGCAGAGAATATAAACATATGTCCTTGAAAACAGTAAGTCATAAAATGAGTGACCATCCTGGGCTGCTCACTCGTAGAGCCAAGCCCGCATGCAACCGTGCCCTCCAAGTGGTTCTTTCACTCACACAAAGCAAAGAGTTTTGAGTGGTCCCTAATTCTGTGGTGAACTGTGCAGAACTTGCAAACATTCATATGAAAAGTGGATCTAAGTACAAGGCTTGGATGTCAGTTGAAAGATTTTCCACTACCTTTGGACTACCTGGAGCTGAAGCTGAGGCCTGCCCTTCCCTTGCTATATTGATCTTGATCCTGAATCATCCTCTGTCCATATCCTAAACATCTCTGACTGTTGCAGTCTTGCCTGCTTTTTGTCTGAATTCTTTTCATCCCATTTTTTCTGCTGCCTAATTACCTGAACTTTGTGTTGAAGACATTGTCGTGTCCCATTATACTGGTGCAAGGGACCCCTCAAGTGTCCTAACCCTGCTCTGATCTGTGACCTTGTTCTTTATTCATTCTGAACCAGGTGTCCTTCCCAAAGTGGTCTGACAATAGACTCCAGCAACAGTCTTATCTGTAGTCTTGTTCAGGCCGAGCAACAAGGTCTGTCACTCTGTGTCTGGTTTACATATTGCTGGTGTTTTCTTACTGTCTCCTTGATTTTCTGATGTCCTTGCTTCTTCCTGACATGCAATATACAGTTTCACCAAAGGAGTGCATTTGTATTCACACTTCTTTGTACAAATCTGGGCTTACAGGACTGAGCACCTTTTTCAGCCTTGTCATGTTGATCCACAATTTGGAACGTAGGTTCTACTCTTTGCCATTACTAAGCTAGCAGGCAATAAAGTATTCCTTCACTTACCCTGAACAGAAATCGGTTACAAGGATAGATCACAACTATATCAATAACATGAGATCATAAATATATCTAGCATACAAAATTCCAAATGCATTAGTCTTTGCAAAAATGCTCAATAATTAAAAAAATAAAATGACTGGTCTTTGCATTTTGATGTGTCTTATTTGTTGCTCATCTTCATTTTTAGAGGGTAAAGAATGTTATAGAGATGAATTTCTTAAGGTCCTAACAGAACTCATGTGAAAATAAGCTGTGTTGAAGTTGAGAAGAGGAACACTCTGAGGAACACGCTGTCATTATACCTGACCAGATGGTGCTTGTTCAAGGTGGATGATTGTGTCAGGTTTTGTCACGCGCTTATTACAATTAGCTGCATTAGCAGATAGTATATGATTCTGAATGAAAGACTGAGTCCTAAATTACACAGATCTTTCTCACTATAATGATTCATAAAGTAGTGTTTCAGCTTTCTGATTTATCTTTTTTATTATTATTATTATTATCCCACTCTCTGTAGTGATGACAGAATTGTGGTGGAGAACAAGCAGAAGTTTCTGCTGGGAGCCTTGTCGCTAAGCTTGATGCAGGCAGCTTGGGCCTGATAATGATTCATTGATGATCAAGTGCAACGAACTTGAGCATCTCTGTGAGAGCATCTGAGCAAGCCATTTTCTGGAGGACAAAGTAATTTGCTGATTATTGTCCTTCTTGTTATTTCTTACTTCCTGTTCTGAATTGTTAATTTCCAGTGTTGTTTCTTGCCTCAGATCTCAAAGCCTAGTACTTGGGTAGTATGAACCATGATGTCCATGGAAAGAGAACTTTTCCTGCACAATTTTCAGGCATGAGGAAAGGTTATCGTTGACTTGGTCTTGGATTTCCAGAAAGGGATAGATGAGCTGTGTTGTAAATGTTTCTTTTGTCTTGGTTGACTTTAAGATACATTCCATTGTTATGGCCACTCCACTGTTAAACAGATAATTACACCATCATAGGATAATTCTGCAATAACATTTGATATTAACATTAAAATACATATTTCTTATTTTTGATTGATTCTAGTGATGTAAAAGGCTATTGGAAAAAAAAAAATTAACTGACCTAGGTCTTAGTCCCCCTTGTCTTTTCTGAGCTTTTGCAAATGCAGTATGCACTCCCTGCTTACAGGTGTTACTGTGAAGCTGTGTAACTCCTCTTTTAATTTAAGGTAGGGCTGCAGGCACCCTACAATTATCAGTTCTGCTTGGCAACAACCTTGTCAGCTCCCTCCTGATGTTCATGTATTATCAATAAAATAACACTAGTTTCTGAAAATGACCAGTTCCATTTACATTTCATAATCTGTTGAAAGCAAGAACGTTTGTGACTGAGTAAGAGAAGGAAGGAGCTGTCAACCCTGTTTTGTGATTACTGCCCACAAATGTTCTCACATTTTGCTTTAAGAAAGTGTTCTGACAAAAATATTAGCACTAATAGTACAGTATACATATGTTCTCAGAGTATAAATAGTGCAACTTCATCTCATGAGATAGCTCAGGGCTCTATCCAACGACTTTAATGAGGTTTGAGGTTGCTCAGCATCTCACAGCAGGCGTTCAGCACACAGGAGGAAGGCAACATGGTAGTCATGTAAGGTGAAAAGCACCATCAGTACTCGTCCAAGCCAACAGGAGTCACAGAGCCTTGGTGCCTTCAGAACCAAACCTTTCATTCTCCAATGAATGCCAAAAAACATTTCTTTATCACGCTGTATCGGCTTACTCCAACAGACGCATCCTACAAACAGCAATGTGTATCAGCATCCTGCTTCTGTCCCAGCTTAGGTGACCCTCAACTCTCTGTTCAAGCAATAAGAGAGAAATACTTCCAGAGAACATTTTTTCATTCAAATGTAGGTGCTGTGCACACCTGAGATGTCTGCTGTCTTTTATTCAGTCTTTACAGGTTTCTTTTTTATTACATTATGTCTTACAGGGGGCTTTTTATCAGTCAAGTTGACAGAAAAAAGTATCTTATTTGGAGACCACCAAGGAGAGATATGTCTACTCTTACATAAATTCTGGATTTGTAAAGTTAATATTAGTTTACAAATGCATATGGTAGCAAGGCAATATATTGTGTTCAAGATTCTCAAATGGATACTCTTTCTAAAGTTGCAGTGTTTTGCAATTTTAGCACTACAGGATGAAGTGGACACCAAAAATACTAATGTATTCGATTTAGAGGCATTGATAGGCTCCTGACAAATCTGAGAGTAATTTCATGGGAAAAGTCAGAAATGGGAAATAACAAGGGGTGCCTTTTACTTACAAAAAATCCTATTAGTAATCAGCCTATTTTAAATATTCCACTCTAATTTTTTTTCTGTCCTCTACTGTTTCATTCGTTTCTTTTTAATCATTCACCACAATTATTATCTCTCAGATAAAGAGACTCGGGAAATGTTGCTAACAAGAGCATACCATTTCTTTTTAATGTCACTGAATAATGCTGTTGAGGTCACTTTACTGCATGAATGAGCAGTTTCTAAAAGCTTTCACACAATCTGTTGTACCCTGAAGAAAAAAATGTACTTCTTCACTGAATACCACCTATTCTGTAGGAGTAATACATTCCAGGTTTTTGAGGCTTATATATTTTTTATGCTAATAGTTATTAAAAAAATATACAGTACAATAAAAAATCTTATATTTATATATTATATATCCATACATATATATGATGTCTAGTATATAGTTCTATCATATAAATTATCATATATAGATATAATATTTATATGTGTGTATAAATATAATATTTAAGCATGCACATACTGATATATTCCAGGTTATAGCTGAGAGCTCTCTCTCCATCCCCCTACACAAAGTGAAAAATTTTATCTCAACTTCCTGTGGTCTTTTTCCTGTAGAAAAGGAATTCAAGATTATAATGAAATTCACCTGTACATAACCTTTGAACTCCTATTCCACTGAGTCACAGTACTAGAATTACATAAGAAGAAAAGTAGACAAAGACTGTTCTTTCTAGATTTCAGTCTTTATATGTAAGGGAGAGGAACTATGATCTCTGCCCTAAATCTTTTCTGCATACTATATAGCTACTGAAGAATATTCAAATATTTTAGAAAGTAAGACTAATAAAATAGCTACTGCATTATTTGTTACAGAATTCATTTAACAAACACATTTATTTGTGTGAGCCTGTTCAAATGGAAAGTGCTATGACATTTTTTTCTTGAGCATTGCAACCATGCAACTTAAGTAATCACTCTAACCAAAACTCTAGAAAATCTTAGATTCACCTGTAGTTTCATATTAAACAAGGATTTTTTCATTGAAAAGTTTCAATTTCCTTACTGTTATTTATCAAAACCTAATACATACCTTTTTCTATGTGAATGTGCTGCCTATATATCACAGAAACTGTCAAAGATATAGCTAAATATAACAATTATTATATTACTTATTTGTCAGTGGCATATATGTAAGACAAAACCAAAGTACTACAGGTCCTGGTCTTTCCCTCCAAACTTTCCCAAATAGGCTTGAATTTGTACAGTTTCTTGACTAGGATACAAAGAAGGACGATTGTCTATTATCTAGCAAGACACATTTTGGTCATTTCTCAAAGCCTTACAAAGGTATTTATGCATTTGTTTTGATAGTATGATACTATTAACATTTTGGAGTACAGACAGTTCTTGGCATAATAAAAGAATCTATGGGGAACCTACTTCATTAGGGTGACTCAAACCCATTTTGTCTTCAAAAGTGGTAGTGTGGCTTTCTGTACTGGTCAGTAAAGATGAAACTTTTCATAACCTTGAATTATAAATGTTGTTTTCACATTTTTATATCCTATAAAAATTGTCAAGCTGTTTAATTCTGTGTCTGTGCCTGTACCCATGGCTGATGTCTGGGAGGCCTTAGTACAAAGCTAAATATTGTCAGCACTGCTGAATCAGAATTATGAAGTTCCTTGTTGGATGGTAAAGAATGGGAAATCATGGAATTGTAGAATCACAGAATGATTTGGGTTGGAAGAGATCTTAAAGATCATGTTGTTGCAACCACCTTGTGTGGGCATGGATGATACCCACTAGACCAGGTTGCTCAAGGCCCATCCAACCTAGCTTTGAACACTTCCAGTGAGAGGACATCCACAATTTGTCTGTGCAACCTGTTTCGTTGTTCTGCTGTTTCAGAGCCTCAACACCCTCACAGGAAAGAATTTCTTCCTAATGTCTAATCTGAATGTACACCCATTCAGTTTAAAGCCATTACCCCTTTTCCTATGCCTACATGTTCTTGTAAAAAGTTCCTCTCTGGCTTTCTTGTAGACCCCCTTTAGGTACTGGAAGGCTGCTCTAAGGTCTCGCTGGAGCCTTCTCTTCTCCAGACTGGGCAAACCCAAGTGTCTCAGCCTGTCTTCATAGGAGAGGTGCTCCAGCCCTCTGGTCATCTTTGTGGCCCTCCTCTGAACTCGCTCCAACAAGTCCATGTCATCCTTATGTTGAAAATGAGGGTTGCATTTCCCCTTTTCCAGTCAGTGGCAATTTCACCAGACCATGACTTCTCAAATATGCTGGGTAGTGGCATAGTCACTTACTCTTCCAGTTCTCTAAGGACCTGCAGAGCCATCTCATCAGGTTCCATGGATTTGTGCACCTTCAGATACCTTAGACGGTCTCAGACCTGATCTCCCTCTACAGCAGATGTTTTTCATTCTCCCAGTCCCTGTCTTTGCCTTCTGTGACTCGAGTGGTGTGGCTGGAGCACTTACCAATGAACACTGAGGCAAAAAAAGTCCTTGAGTACCTTAACCTCCGTATCCCAGGTAACCAGATCTCCTATTTTCATCTGGAGAGGGCACACATTTTCCCTAGTCTTTCTCTTATCAGTGACACATCTGTAGTAGTTTTTCTTGTTGTCTTGATGCCCCTGGCCGGATTTAATTCTATCTTTTTCTGTTAGCTGATCCCTGTCTGCTTGGACAATTTTTTTGTATTCTTCTCAGGCTACTTGTCCATGTTTCTGCCCTCTGTAGGATGAGTTTGTCCAGGAGCTCCTTATTCATCTATGCAGGCCTCTGTGTGTTTTTGTTTGACTTTCTCTTCATTGGGATGCATATCTTCCAAGCTTGAAAGAGGTAATCCTTATTACGAGTCCAAGGAAAAATAATTTTCCTTAGAACCCCATCAGAACCCCAATGCCAGTAGATCTATCTGAATGAGAATTACCTTGACAAATTAGAGGACAGGGCAATCAGCAACCATATGAAGAGAAAGTTCCTGATTCTGCACCTGGGATGGGACAACCCTGCATGTTCACACAGACTGAGGAATGAGATGCTGGAAAGCAATGCCATGGAAAGGGACCTGGGTGTCCTGGTTGATGGCAAGTTGAATCTGAGTCAGCAGTGCCCTGGCAGCCAGGAGGCTCAACCATGTCCTCGGGGGCATCAGGCAAAGCATCACCAGCCACTCGAGGGAAGGGATTGTCCCGCTCTGCTCTGCACTGAGGCGGCCTCACCTTGAATATTGTGTGCAGTTTTGGGCACTGCAATACACGAAAGATATTCAGCTATTAGAGAGTGTCCAAAGGAGAGGAACAAGAACAGTGAAAGGCCTTGAGGGGAAGCCATAGGAGAAGCAGCTGAGGTCACTTGACCTGTTCAGCCTGGAGAAGAAGAGACTGAGGAGAGAACTTATCACATTTACGACTTCCTTGTGGGACAGAGAAGAGGAACAGGCACTGATCTCTGTGGGGACCAGTGACAGGACCCAAGGGAATGGCCTTAAGTTGTGTCAGGGGAGGCTTAGGTTGGATATTAGAAAGTTTCTTCACTCGATGGTTGGGCACTGGAACAGGCTCCTCAGGGAAATGGTCACAGCACAAGGCTGATAGAGTTCGAGAAGCATTTGGACGATACATTTGGGCACATATTACTCTTGGGTATGGTCCTGTGCAGGGCCAGGAGTTGGACTCAATGATCCTTGTGGTCCCTTCCAGCTCAGCATGTTCTGTGATTCTATGATCTTTGGCAATCATTAGGTCCAAAGAATTTGGATTTTCCTGTTGCTCTGTCTAAACCAAAGCATCCCAACTGTATTTTTCTGGTGTTTTCTTTATTGCTCTTTACCTAGAGGTCACCTAACAGCATCATGTTAAGTTTAAGTTGTTGACCTGTCCCAATACATTGCTCATATAAGGAATGGCTGCTACATTTTCACCCAAACCCTGAAGGAAACTAACAAGCAACTCATCAGGATTTGATTATAGAATGGGCATTAATATCTTATAATCATACTATGGACTTTTGGGCTGGTGCTTTGGCCAATGAAGCAGAACCAGATATTCAGCAATTATAGATAGTTTTTAATGGTAGAATGAGAAGCTGAAATACAAAATAGCCTCCAAATCCCAGCTGGAGGTTGAAGACTTACCCAGTCATTTCTTCAAGATGAAGTGCTGGTCTTGAGATTTACACCAAATCCTTTCAAATGCAGGTACATAGATTTGAGCACACAAATCTATGGTTACGTGTTTTTCTGCCTGACATCAATGAAATACAGTGACTTTATATCAGATCATTTTTCCTCTGATTTAACCATGAAGTTCACTTAGAGCTTGATAGAGAGCAAATGTGATTTCTCATGCTGCTGATTCTTCATGTTTCAGATTTCTTTTCCTAATGGAGGGCACCTTATGGGTATATGGGTCAAGATCTCCCTTGGTTTGGGACTGCAGAACCCCTGGGCATGGAATTGGATGGTGGGGTGGGTGATGGCAGACCTGTTGCAGCATGGCATCCCTTTGGCACATTGGTTCAAGGACTGACAGGCCCAGGAGGGGCTGAAATGGGTTTCTGGTTAGACTGAGGTAAGCTCTGGGGGAGGGAAGGAAGGACCAGTAGGGCTTGATAGTGCCCCCAGTGCCCTGAAAACAGAATACAGCTTCCACATACCTGGTCATATATTTAATTACTGTAGTACTGACTTAAAGGAACTTGTACCCGCATGGGTTAAATTTCTCCTTCTCATTGATCCAGGCAGGTTCTGTCATCTCTGTGACACTAAGAGCAGATATAGTGACAGAATGGCACAGTAACCTTTCCCCTCCTCAGCATCAGCAGCAGTCCCATTAAGTAGCATATGTGGGTGTCTAATGTAAGAATTTGGACCTCAGAATTTTGAACAGTATAGTGTAGAAATACCTGTATCTCTGGGCATTGAAAGATCTTTTTGTCCTAAAGGGAAGCCACTTATTGAAAGGAGTCTTAAAGTGCTTCTATCTAAACATGGATGTTTTG
Organism: Anabacerthia variegaticeps; assembly: GCA_035583185.1. Lineage (NCBI taxonomy): Eukaryota > Metazoa > Chordata > Aves > Passeriformes > Furnariidae > Anabacerthia > Anabacerthia variegaticeps. Next base: position 29,640,435 of record JAWWEW010000078.1, on the reverse strand, counting down.
TTGTGGAACTTTAATTTTTCTCAGGTCCAGTCAATGGCTCCCTTACAAACATTATCTGAGAACATGTTGCTTGTTTCATCTTTACTGGGGATATCTTTTTTTTACTGTGAAATATGTGAGTACATATAGGAGAACAAGTCTGACAAACCTTAAGCAATTATAATCCTAAAAATTAGTTTTCTGACACTAAAAAGGGCTGACATTTTTGGTGCTTCTAATTTTCTTATAAGCTTCATCACAATCAGAATTACTGCCTAAAACTGTAAAACTAGATGATATAGTCCCATAGCAATCTGAAGATTACCTCTGAAGTAGCTATTTTTTTTTTTTAATTCTGAATGCATACATGCAAATGTGACATTTCCTTGAAAATAGTCACAATTATTTCTCAAACAGACAAATATTTTGTAATATTTTATTACAAACAAGGTTTTATGGGTTAAATGATTGAGAAGGAGAGCCACTATAATTTATTCACACATAGTCAGGTAGAATTTATTCACACAGAGTAAATCAACCTATAAAGTTGAGAAGAGACATACAAACTCAGATCGGTAAGGAACTGAACAAATGAAAAAAATGTTGATGTTACATTTTAGTATTTTATGAGGAAATTAGTTATGTATACCTGAGACATTCAGTAATCTTCTACCCCTTAGGATTTTTTTCATAGAGTTGAATAGAAGGGAAGATACCTGGGAGTATTTACCCTATTCCTGAAGAGTGCCAAGATGCAAGATGCTGGTGCCTGTTCTCAAACAAGTATTTGAATAGAGTATAAATGAACCAAATAAGTCTGTTATTTTCCCAAATGAGGCAATAAATGCTGATGTCTTGGAGCACAGAAACAGTAAATTTATTTTCACATTTGTGTAATAGCAAGCATTTATTTGAATGCATGTCATTAAGGCTAAGTGAATGGTCTGTAACCAGACAGAAACGGGAGAGCTACCCATTCAGAATTCAAGGGATTAAACTGTACTACTCAGGATAGAATCTCACAAATATTTCTGAATATCTTACGATCTTCAGGAATGAACACAAGTTCATCTATATGCTAGTTATATAACACTGTCACTCTTATGAAAATAGAAAGTACTAAAACTTCAGCTCTGCAAAAGGTATAGCTGCCCACAGTGTTCCAGTTTATGGGTTCAGTCCTCCAACGCAATAAGCACTTTGGTCCCAGTCCAGCAAACGACTCATAGATCTGCTCAACAGTATGCACGTGAATAACTGTCTTATGCTAAACTGCTACTATAGCTAAATAAGAGAATCACAAGGTCCTGATATCATAGATTGCTTCTCTTCCTCACTCTCTCCATGAAATGTTAGCATTACACTTACCTAATTCACTGGGGTTTTATACACCACCATTCATAAAAGTTAGTCTATAATGTGTCATATGCAGTATGTGACAGGACTACAGAATGGATAAAAGGATTTTTTTACCTCTTACCAGTTTCTTCCAGGAAGAGATGCTTCTGGGAGCTTGAAGGGATTATTGGTAATTGGAGTGGGTACTAAAGGAGCTGTAGCTGCCTTCTCTCCACTGTATATGATGCAGTGTATGCTGGACACCACATAACTAGGAGATGCTCTGCTGTTCTCGCCTCTTTATGGACCTTTGAAGAAAGGATGAATGCAAAGCTTTTCACTATTTTTGCTGGTTAGCACATTGAGGCAGTTGCAGTCAAAATGGCTTACGCTGCACTCATTGCAAGGTTGAGGCTGCTCCAGCATGCTTACCTTCTGAGCTTCCAAAAAATTCTGTCTGACCCAACCAAGACTCTTACCCATGGCAGTATGATTCATCTTGTCTCTGGTTTTCCCATTTGGCCGCTTAACATCAGAAATACTTTGAAATCCATGTCAGGTTTGGCCTTTAATAACACACAAAGTAGTTTATCATCACATGAATTGTGCTTTGTGATGCATGTTATTATTACTAATACTTCATCAACATCTTGCGCATCTCACATGATGAATGTGGGCTAGTGCATTATCCCATTTTCTGTGTGCATCATGAAGCTGCTCCCTTCAATCAGCATTGTTGCAGTGTCAGTTATTCGCTTTCTTGCTATTTATCCATCCGTGTATAATATGACACATTTCCTATTCTAATCTCAATATGAAAACACCAAAAGAATTCATGCATCTCCAGAGCACCGTAGGTTACTTTTTACCTAAAACAATGTTCAGATGGCTGTCACAAAGAAAGTTAAAGTGAAATGTCAAAAGCTGTAAGGATGAAAAGCTGCACATGGTGGATACAAGATTCAGTGCACGGCAACTCCCTCTTAATAAACAAGCAAAGATTTATTGGAAGGAAAATTTCCCTGCATTTGAAATTTAACTGCCAACCATCCACATCCTACACATAACTGTCAGAAAGGATGTCTAAATCTGTCCTCATTTATAACATGTGTTGTGACAAGATTTGACAGTCTCTGAAAGGGCTATAATTGCCACCTAAACATCCAGCATTTTGTCAACTGCGATCATGTTTAGAGAAAGCATTTATTCCACTTTAAAAAAGCTAGGACTTTTTCTTTCTTCTGAATGAGATGACAGATTTTTTTTTTCTTTTCTCATTTGGGGTTGCAAGTCAGATTTAAGGGGGTTTTTGTTCCTTTTTTTCTTTTCAGGCTTTTTTTTCCAGTGACAGGAGTTGGAACTTTTCAGATTAAAAGAAGAGTGATTAGCTTGAGGAAAGCAATAGCAATGTAACAGAAGTATCATAAGAATGTCTACTGACACCACTGAAAATTTCTGAATGCCAAGCTGGTTTTGATAGGCACTGTCTCCTGAATATCACAACAGGTACTTTGTTAAAAAGTGGGAAGAGTACCCTGGTATTTGCCATTTTGTTACTCTGGGTAAATGTCATCCTAATGTGACCATAAATGTTCCTACTGGATAGAGATGGGAGCTGCTGGTGAGATGCCCCCGTCGCATGATGGAAGCTTCTAGCATGAGAGCTGAAAGAACATTTTAGATTAGGGAAATAAGACCTGTCTCTTGGGCATTAACAGGCCATGTAGTCAGAACTGCAACAAATGCATAACCAATTAACTACCCTGGTGGTTCAGTAGTACACAAATTCTTACCAGGCCTGTAATTTAATTGTACTTTCTTGAAGTACTGAGCACTAAAAGCTTTTTTTTTTTTCTGTCTCAGATTATATATCCCTTATCTGTTGAGAACTTTCCAACATTCCTGTGTTTCAGTGATGTTGCTTGCTTAGCAAAGTCAGTCTCCTATCTACAAGCTCTGATTCCTCTGTTATATATAATGCAATAGACCTTTTGAGTTCTACCTCAAAGTGGCTAATGGAAGCTGGAGGAGAAAATAGAGAAATACAGGACAAATTTATGAGCTGACATTATGGTCTGATATCGAGCAGCTTCAAGTGCCTTTGTCACTGAAGACTGAGGGACATCTCAGGTTTTGCCAGCTAGTAACAAGAGTTTCATTGTCTCTGTATTTATCTGTACTATGAAGCTTTTAAACATTAGCATCCTGAATGACCTAAAAAAGATAAAATGGTAAAGGAAAGCTGTAAAAGAGAAATGCTAGTGTAAGAGGAGGGAATGGAAGTATTTTCTGTGGGATGAGGGTAAGAAAGAACCACCTAGAACACATGCAGAAAGCTTGGCAAGTTTAAAAAAAAGAACACTTGACTGGAATTCTAGGAATAAGAGTAAGGAGTTCTTGACATGGAAGTGGATGGAAGGAGGCAGATTTTAGGAAATCTTCAAAATGGATGAGAATGCAAAATGGCATACTGGGACCTGAAGGAGTCTCTGATAAATGCAATGCTCAGGACTTTCAGCAACAAAGTGAATGTCGGAGCCCCTTCGATGTCAGGTTTTAAAAAGCTGGAATTTATGGTCAGAAGTATTATCAACAAGTATCTATAAAGAGAATTGCTAATAAAAAAGAGACAGATATTTTACAAATGTTAAGTAAGCTGCCTTTCTTTTCGAAGGAAAGAAATAAACTTCTCTTTCCTGGTAAACAATGAACAATTTAAAAATTTGACTGAAGTTTACCTTTCTGATCAACTGTAACACCAGTGCAGTATTGTAATAAAACAAAGCATTGGGGTTTTGCTCTGTCTTTTTTGTTTTATGATTCCTTGCATATATCTACTAATTCAGATAGTATCTCACCCTGCAGTGGGAATCCATCTGGGAGATGACAGCAAGCAGAAGGAGTTTTTGATAGGTTCCTTCTGAGAATATTCCCCCACCTGAGTTTGTAAAGGTATGCAATTAATATTAAACTGTAGATCATACTTCGAAGCCTTTCCAGATGCTAATTAGGAATTCCTTTTGTGGTACCTTTGTCTGGTTAGCTAAGTAGGAGAAAGATAAACTCTTAAGTGTGTGACCCTATGCAGCCAGGTCAAGGAGCACAATTAGAAGGGATCCTGCCTATACTAAAATGCCATCCTAACTAGACCTAAATAAAGAGGTTTGCATTTGAGTGTAGCTTCCATCAAAATTTTAACTATGTAGGTATGAAAAATGTAAAAAAAAACCTTTAAAAAATATAGTGAAAATTCCATTCCTTAATCCACAAGTGTTTTAATGGCCATAGTCATTAATGACAGACAGTGGCTGTCCTAACGTTTATGTCCTACTTACTTAACTGTCAGAGACTTAAGTAATCAGTGTTTGCATTTTGCTTTAGAGATCAGAAACATATTATGCCATTTTTTTTCTGAGTCACCTTTTTCTTAAAACTGAGCAGCAAGCATTTGGTTGTAAAAATAAGACTAAAATAGCTGTTTTGATGCTCAAATGGATGGAGTTGTGCAGCTCTGAATGCTAATAAGCTGCAGGTAAAGAATGTTTCCCCTTGTGGGAGTTTGCTCGAGATAAAAATAACCAGCTGACCTGCCCTCATCACAATAACATTGTGGAGCTTGTTTCTCCTTGCATGACTGAAGAGCAGGTGATATAGTCATACATTTTAAGAAAAAAAAAAAAAAAAAGAAGCTGTTTTTCTTCATTCAGACTGGTTTAATGCTAGAATACCATTATTTATGTATCTGATGTGGGAAACCTGCTTTGTGAGTTTCCACATAAAAATAATTCAAACATAAAAGTCAATTCAGGAATTTTTCCAATTGTTATTTGTAACAAAACACCTCTGTATTATCCATGCTTTGCGTTCTCCTGTTGCTATGATACAAAGATGCTAACTTTAGGTGAAATGGTGCCAGCAAGCTAATGGCCATGAGAGGAGCACAGAGGGCCTGGCATTACTTGTCCATCTGGAGGTCTATGAGAAGGTGCTTGTCAGAGGCCTCAGCTGAATGTCCTTGCAAGAAAGCTTCTCCATGTGAGATAAAAAGCTGCTATTGATGGAAAGCAAGAGAAAGGCTTGCTCTCTAATCCTCGCAAACGTGTTGTAGAACGGTAAAAGGACTGGGAAATACATGCAAAGGACAACAATAAGGTTTTCAGATTCAGAATGGGCCAATAATGGATTAACAAGTAAGAAATTGTACTTAAATGAAAACATGCTTATCTCTTTTGGCTGTGTTTTCTAAATGTGTTTGCCCCACATTAATTCTCTCATTGCAGGATGACTTAGCTGCTGTTTGAGAAAAGTTTCCCATTCTATTTACTCATTCAACTCTGGGGAATGCAGCTGCAATTTTTTATTTTTCTTAAAGACAGTGATGGTGGTGTTCTGTGACTATATGAAGATGAGTATGCAAATACACTGACAACAAATCAATTTTTTTCTGCAGTTTTTCTCTCTAAGATTAAACTATCTAATTGAAAAATAGTTAAATGGATACAAGAGTTCAGTTGGTCTTTATTATGTACTCAGGATTTTATGTGAAAGGTGATAAACTGAAAGTGAATATTTTGAATACCCCATGTCAACAATACAAAATATAATGCCTTTTTTGTAAAGGGCTATACATGCTGAATTTTCGAAAGTAAAATATGTATCACAGAAAAACAGATCACCTCTGCCTTGTCAGATTTGAGAGAGGTTTTGCTTTGCTGTTGCTCTCAAAAACCTCTGAAGGAGACTATTACACAACCTCCCATGACATCTATTCCAGTACTTAGCAATCTTTACCCCAAGAGTGGCCCTGTCTAATTTAGACTTTCTCTCCTGCTGCTTTGCAGAAGTACTGAGGCAGTTCACTGACTCATTGTCACCTAACAAAATGAACAATTCTTTTTGCCTAGCAAAAAAAACTAAACCCAAAGCCACTATCTGACAATGTAGCCTCTACAGTGACCATCTTGGAACTATCAGGCTATGCAGACTCTCTGCTTAAAAAGCTTAACCCCTACAGTTTAGTTGCCTCCAGATTGCCTGCACACTATTTATATATTAATTCTGTCTTTGACAATACAGAAAACAATTAGTTTGTGAGTGGCAACATAACCCACTCACCATGTTACATGAAAATAGACAAAGCTGTTGGTAAAATAATGTAAAAAGTTGCGTACCTTTTTTTTAAGAAATCGAGAGACTCAGATTGTGGTTTGAAGGACCGGAAATTTTGGGTAAGTTACATATAAAATAAACAGAATATCACCTACAAGCATTATGGACTGTTCCTTTGGAAAACTGCAGATGGGTATCTGAGTTCCTCAGGTAATTTTGTCAGTCTCTAGATTCTGTCTTTCTGTTGCTCCCTATAGTCACATATAGAATGGAGGCTCCCAATTCCCACTTTGCTGATGTTTTGGATTCTCAGGCTCCCACATCAATGCCCTAACACATTTTCTGAGTTATTTGACATTACACATTTTAAATGTAATAGAAATTATTAAATGTAGATCCATCCAATTAAGCCTGTCATCTCCAATGTATTCTTTGCTGGAGAACAACCTGTCATATTTGGATCCTTCATGATGAAGATCATGAGAAAGAGATAGGCTTCATCTTTTCCAGGAATAATTTGAAGAGAAGCTTCTCTTTCCCCTGTTCTCCAGGTATGAACACACCCATGTGAGCACCCTCTCCCACAGTTTAAGCTCCAGACTTCTTGAACAATCATCAATGCACATGGGAAATAGTTTAGTTCTTTCCTTTTTACAAGAGTATTCTATGTATTTGTCTAGTTGTTAAGTGTCAGTGTATGCACTTGTGGACCACAGTGATTTCTGAACTTTTTCTACTTTTGTGTAGATTTTAAGAATTCTTAGACATTTCCCCCAATAACAGATTCCAAGACATCCAATTTAATTAAGAATCATATTTTCTAAAATCAATTATCCTGTGCAGAGTAACTGTCAAGTCTTCAAACACAAATCCCACGTAAATGTATATCTTCCTTCATCTTTTCTAGAATTTTGCTTGCTTCACATAAAACTCACTGCAACTTTTGATTAAATATCACTTATTTTCTTTGGGTTGAAATGTCCATTTTTCCAGGAATGTTTCTGCATTCTTCGTTGAAGACTAGGATTAAATAAAGTCACTGGCATTTTCATTTTTAAATTTAAAAAGGCAAAAGATGATCCTGATCCTTCAGTGGTGATGCCCTATACACCATAACCCATTCATACTCAATAGCAATGGCCTGTTGCCAAAGTTATTTGAGATTTTTTAGAAAGAATTTAGTATATAAATTTGTTTCAAGTGTGAGCTCTGAGGAGAGAAATAACGTTACTCCTACACTCAACAGGAGCTTCCTGCAAACATGGCAAATATTAGAGGGATTGAATGGAAGGAAATAAAAGGCTGGAGATTTTGCAGTTCAAGGTATAATTTCTTGGAAGTGACAACTCCCCTTGAAAGTTTTACAGTCAGATGAGATAGTGTTTCACATACAACACAGAGCTCAACAGGCTTTGATTTATTTATATGAACAAAAACATTTTTAAAAGCTGTAAACAAGTAACATGATAGAGTAATTAGTCATGCAATACAGCATTGCTCTTCCATAGTTTATTTTCATCAGTTGTATTAATCACTGCAGGGCAGATGTGTTAAGGGTGACCCAAGGTTAAAGCAAAGGATACAAAATAGTAAACTGGAGCTGTAGCTGATAACTTGAAAAACTTCTTGATTTATAACTCTGAGAGAGCCTGTTGTGGGTTTCAACATCAACTTCATGCAAGTCTCTTTCCCTTTTAATCAGTCAGTCTCTGATCATTGTGATGTTTACTTTGCATTAATTTTATCTGCCTTTGGAGGTAATGTGACTGTGATAAGAGCCAATTAGTTTTGCACCATCAAGAAGGACAATGAATTGTGACTCGGCAAAACAAAGATAAAATTAATGAATTGCCTAAATGGTGCTCTTCATTGTTGTTTTCTCATAAGGCTTCTTCTGTAATGTTCAGCTCCATGAACAAAATAGCTCAGGATATGCAAGTTTACCTAAACTAAAACATGTTGTGAAATGAACACTACACGAATCTAGCAACACTGCCCAGTAATTCAATGCGCATTTTCCACAAGCCATTAGATCTGTCTAAAGATTGTATTTCACACACATGAATAAGTGATGCAGTGAGGAATAAGTGAGCAGTTCAGTTCTTGTGGCTAAGTTTTTTTCAGTAAGAAGTAAATTGAGCTGGGTGAGGAATGCTCCATACCAACTGCTGAAGTTTAACAAGGGCAAGTGCCAGATTCTGCAGCTGGGATGGGGCAACACTGGATGTTCCTACAGAGTGGGGAATGAGATGCTGGAGACCAGCACTGCAGAATGAGGTCTGGGGGTCCTCATCAGTGGGAAGTTGAATGTGAGTCTACCGGGCAGCCCTGGCAGCCAGGAGGGCCAACCGTGTCCTGGGGGGCATCAAGCACAGCATCCCCAGCCAGTCAAGGGAGGGGATTGTTCCACTCTGGTCTGCACTGGGACGGCCTCTCCTCAAGTACTGTGTGCAGTTTTGGGCACCCCAATATATTAAAGACATTAAGCTCTTAGGGAGCGTCCAGCGGAAAGCTATAAAGCTGAAGAAGGGCCTTGAGGGGAAGCCATACAAGGAGCAACTGGCTTGTTCTTGGCCTGTTCAGCCTGGAGAAGAGGAGACTGAGGGGAAACTTCATCATGGTCTACAGCTTCCTCATGAGGGGAAGCAGAGGGGCAGACACTGATCTCTTCTCTGTGGTGACAAGTGACAGGACCCAAGGGAATGGAGAGTACAGTTCTGAAGAAAAGACTAACCTAAAACAAGCCATAGGTACATCAGAGAAGAAGATCATAACCCAAAATCATATTGAAAGATCAGCAGTGAAACATGAAAAAAAAAGAGACTAAATACAATTACAAAAGTGAAAATGCTATGCTTGGGCAAGAAGAACACAAAAATGCAATATTTAGGCAAAGTTACTTTGAAACAAGATCTGAGAGTTATGTCCCATTAGAAAGTGAGCATGAGTTAGCAGTTTCATGCTGCTATGAAAAAGCCAAACATCACATTGGAATCAATTAACAGCAACAGAGACTGCAGGAGACCTGGCATAATATTCCTGTTCTGTTCAGATGGATTGATTAGATCACCTCCCAAGGTTGTCTCTATTCCTCTTTACAATGCTGACAGATGCACTGTTACAATACTTGCCTTATTTCGGCAAAATAACTTGAAATCACTCTGATGTTGTTTTAAGGCTGAAATTTTCAAAGGCCTAAGTACCCAACTACTACAGAATTCAAAAAAAGCTTGAGTGTCAATGTTTACTGAGCACTTTTCTTGTTGTTTGAGAACATTAGTGAGTGCATAATTCCAGAAAAAAATTAGTTGCTTTTTAAAGTGAGTCAAAATGTTCTCATAACTAATACTTGAATTAGCTCAGATATTATTTTTCATTAATTACTTCTATTTGTGATAGATTGCTGCAGCCTAATTCACAACCCAGAGTCTTCTCTTTTGGGAATCCACTTTTGTTTTTCTGTAAGGATAGCAACAATTGCATTTTGATCAAATTTTCCTTTGTTTGAAGTCTGTGTTTCTCTGATAACTCCCAGTGCTTCAGAGCGACATTTCCATCTCTCTCTTCTGTATCTAAACCAAGAATTTGGAAATACCCAAGTCCATCTTTATTGAAACACCTGAAGTCTTTCATTTTTCAGATAAGTAATTATTTATTGTTCAAAGAGAATATTTTGGAATTAAACCTGTTTCTCAAAAGATCTTTGAATTTTTATGTATCAGGAACTTTTGTATCTTTAAAATAGCCATGACACCAGTTAAAAAACTTAAATTTGGTAGGAAAATAGTCACATTCCATAGGAATAATTAAATGAAAGTTATTAATTGATCATAGAAACAGACAAAGAAATGGAGACTCAATCTACACAACTATTCTGTCAAAATAAAACATATCATAATTTCACCTAGTAGGCAGATAAGGCCTATTACAGTTTCTTATTTTCATAACAGAGAACACAGGATTACAGGCAATGGATATCCTAATGCTAAGGGCAGTGATCTGGACAGAAGATAACATAGCATAGTGTTTCTATACTGATGTTTAAAGAAGAGCAGAGAAAGCTGTCTCAGGTTATAAACACAATTTGTTCTCTCAGAATACAGACTAAGTTTTGCCTAAATTTCATTCAGAGACATGGAAAATGAGTTTGCTCAAGAAATTAGGCTTCCTATTAGCACATTTGGAAATCTATTTCAAGATGTGCACCTCTGGAGGAATCCTGCACCGTTGGAAAAGGTACAGTGGTAGCTATAGTAAATGTTTTAAGCACAAGGGGAGAATGAGAGAGAGATGGATACTTGTTCTGTTGTCTTGAGCTTAGTTTACCTTTCTGACTGTTTATTTCTGGATATCTATGGCAAGTTTCTAACATGCTTATGTAGTAGTATAAAGTCAGAGAGTTTCCAAGCTCCTGGACTATGAGATATAGGGAATAAGCAAAACAGTTCACTGTAGAAAAGTATAAAAATAACTACCAAGTTACTTTAAACCAATGAGCTTTTCCATGGAAATTTGTGCCTTTCTTAGCTAGCCTCTTGTAAAAGAAAATTGTACTCTGTTCTTCATGTAGTAATAGAAATATTGCAATTTCAGCACTTAAATCAGTAAAATTTGACACAGTTTTGATAAGTCATAGTAATGATAAATTAAGAAAATAATTTTAGTTAATCCTAATGCTTGGAGTGATTGTGACCTATAACTATGTGCTTTGAAATGAGATTGCATTAAACAAAACCAGCTGTGGATGCCTTAACTTCTCTAGAAATATAATTGCAGGAAAATCCAGTCCAAGGTAAAACATATTTTACCATCATGCTTTCTGCTAAGGGGGTGATAAAGTTTCTGACACATTCCCATGTAGACACAGACCTTTCACAACTGAAAAAGTATCACCTAGAGCTTGCACTCAGCAACCTAAACTGATCCATCTCTTTTTTTTTTCACAGCATGTATTTTTGAGGAAAAAAATAAGTGACAGTACGTATACCCATGTAAGAAAGTATTCATCTAGGACACTTAATTGAATTTCTGAATCTGGAAAAAGAGATGGAAAAAACCCTGAAAGTCCTTTTGAGCCAGAAGCCTGAGAGTTCAGGAATTTGATGTTTTCACAATAAAAATAAAAATGAAAAAGCTGAAACTCAGGAGACAGCTATACTGTATGGAAAACTTTTTAAAACATTGGAACCAAACTGCCAACCTTTTTTAATGACACTGCTTCAAAACTAGTGGTGCTGTTAGTGCTCAGTAGGCACAAGAGCAGGGCTCCATGCCCACACTTACCAGATCTTGGTATCTGATATTTCAGTTGGGTGCAATGACAGAGAATGGTGATTTTGAAAAGAGAGATAATTAATGATTGCATATAAGGAGTTAGTGATTGAAGTAGATTATGTATCTTGCCTTGACTTAAATTGTCTTAAGTAAATATATATATATATATATATGAAAGCTTGTTTTAGGCTTGTTAGAGCTTGTTTTAGGCAGAATTGGTGGAATACCTCTTGGGGAATGTCTTTTTACTTGTCATGTTTGAAACAAAGTCCAGTTACATGCATTCTTAAGAACCAATATGCACTTATAAAGAATAGGGAAAGACTTTTAATCGTTCACAGGCATAATTTAAACAGTGGCACACTTTTGCTTAGCAAATAGCTGTGAAAATGGAGATACCACTGCTCCTTCAGGTATCTGTTATAGCCTTGTGTACCACCACTCTGCCCCCACAGTGGGGGTATCAGAGGGCAACACACTAACCTCAGTCTTGGTTGCTTCTGTACAAAGCCCAGCAGTGTAGCTGAAACCATCATGGTCAGCAGTGTCACACTGGGTAGCCAAGCACATTTCCAGCTGCTGGGAGAGTGAGAACCTTCAGAGGAAGAAGCTAAGAAATGGCAATAATCTGTAAACATCTGAACTAAGTTTCTTAGTCTGTCTTTGGGAGAATAAAGTATGTTTTGTAGATCCATAAGGAGTTGGTTATCAACCTCCACTGCCTGGAATTTGGCAAAGTGGAAATACATACTACTGTGCAAAGTTAATAGAAAATTCCCTTATGTCATTGTGTGCAAGAATTTCAATGGTCATGCACAGAGAGTTTCTCACTTGTAAAATGAAAAATGTATGTAAATTGCTGGGACTACTTCCCATATTCACTTGCAGCAATCTATTATATTCCTTAGTCATCACATTCATCTCAATTAGACAAGAGTTTGGGATTGGATATCTATGAATATGCAACAATGCATTTTGACATGGTAGATACAGCTACCCCAAAACTTATATTATCTTCCTAAAGCTACTTAAATTAAAAATTAGAAACTGTCAGTCTTATCAGCAAAATCCATGTTATGTAACAGGATTGGATCAGCTGCACTGCAGACAGGGACAGGGTTCCTTAGACTCTCCACTAACCCCTAAATATTTAGTCACTTTTGAAACCCATATTTAGCTTTGGAATATTTAGCTGATTTTAGAAATACTGAACACCATCCAAAGCATATTAGGTCTGTATTACTGTCCCACAAGGAGTTTAAGACAAAAAAGAAACATCTCAGTCTAAGCAGGGGATTTTTCCCAGTCAACTCTAAACCAAACAACGAACATGGCAAACCCTCTGTGTGGGTTAGGTAGAGCATACACATATCTGTTCCCACTGCTCCCACCTCAGTTAATGGCGCTGGTGTTAGTGTGTCTGATGTGGCCACAGCTGAAGTCACAGAATGTTTTGTAACTGGCATCAATTACAGCAGGATGGGATTGTTTGCTATTGAATCAATTAAACAAACAAACAAACAAACAAAAAAAGTAAGTTAATTGTACTTCTTGCCTTCCTATTCACTCTTTTGTTCTAATCTTCATACTGTGCATCTCTTATTTTTCCTCAGGTATCAGTTACTTAGACTATTTCCTTTAGTGAACCATATCATACCAAGGGTTTGACTATACAGTAATTCCTGTGAAAATTACATTTACTTAAATATAGTTTCACACACAGAAAAGAATTAGCCAGGATGCTCTATAAATTTCCAAGTTTTCAAATGCTTAGTGCTTGATAATGTATCACAATGTATTTACTTTGCTCTTACAAAAAGCAAACAAAGCTGGTAAAGGATCTAGCATACGAGTCCCATCAGGAGCAGATGAGAGAAATGGAGATGTTTAGCCTGGAGAAAAGGAGTCTCAGAGGTGACCTTATCACTCTACAACTGTATGAATGGAGGTTGTAGCCAGATGGGTGTCCGTCTCTTCTCCCATGTAGCAAGCAATAAGACAAGAGGAAACTGCCTCAAGTTCCACCAGGGGAGGTTTAGATTGGATCTGAGGAAAAAGCTATTCTCTGAAAGGGCTGTCAGGCATTGGATCAGGCTTCCATTGCCATGTAGAAGTGGTGGAGTCACCATCACAGGACATATTTAAGATGGTAGATGTGGTGCTTTATGGACATGATTTAGAGGTGGACTTGGCAGTGTTAGGTTAACAGTTGACTGAGTGACCTTGGAAGAATTTTCCAACCTAAAATATTCTATAAAACCCAGAGGATTCACTGCTTGCCTTTTTTTTTTTTTTTTCTGTTCAGAATTAATCACTAGAACATCTAATCTGACCTTAGTGCTGTTTCAGAAAACACACTTTCTGTGACCAAAATTGGCCTAAATTTTATTTTAGTTCATGTATTAAATACCTAGCTTAGCAGATAGTCCAGAGCTTAGTCCATCAGCAATAACTGCTGGAGGTTTTTTTACAAGTTATGCCCTTCCTTTGTACCTGCCTGCCATTGTATCTTCTATTGATGTTTGACAATAGTTTTGCAAAGAAGTTCTGTAGTGAAAATCCCAGTGCACTTGGTTTTAAATTTTGGATTTTCTGACTGATTTCTTGATCATTGATAATCACTGCATTTCAAATGTATATGCCTGATGTATCATGGTAATTTCATTTGAGACCACTAGTAAAATTCTTCATATAATTCAGGTGTTTGTAGGAGGAAAAGGAAATCTCTGGGGTTTTTTATGCATAGCACTGAATAGTACACTGACTCTCTCAATTATGAGTTACACTGTCAGCTTCAGTAATTACTTCCTGTTAATATGAAGGGTGGCCATTCCTTTCCCTTGGCTTTCTTTGCATGTGTAACTGAACACCAAAGTCATCAGTCTGAAAAATGAGCCTCTCTGCAGAGAACAGAGTAACCTGGCCTGATTCCCAGCTGACTATGCTTTGAGCAGGAGGCATGACTAGAACCGTCCAGGGCTCTTCCTTTCCAGCTTGGATTTTTTTACGGACTTGTTATTTTCTTCTTCACATGAAAACTTCCTTTCTACAACCATCAACTGATGACTGTATTTGTTTTCATCTTGCCAGACCCACCTGAAACCATTGGTGGCAAACTGCTACGACAATGAGATGATAGTCCTGGTTTGGTACAAGCCTTCATTCACTTATTACAGTTATTTAGCCTAGAAAATTTCCCTCTCTAAATATGCAACTGAATTTAATGGTATCTGCAGTAAACCTGACCTCTAGAAGAAACTGGAATATAGCTTTCATCATGACAGTGCAGAATCATTGCTTATCTAATGATATCACCCTCTATGTGGCTGTATATGGCCTTTGAGGACTCTGCCTCTTACATGACAAATGCTTACCACTGTCCTGCACAATCAAAAGGAATAAAGAGAAGTCGAAAGAGGCAAAATAGTGCTGAATGCTCATTATCTTTTGCAACTGTAGAGACAGAGAAACCTGCAACAAATTTTCATTATAGCAACTACGTATTGGACTGCTCCTCCCTGCTTTTTACTTCAAAATGTCAGTGACCTGATCAGAGTTCCTCCAGAACTACACTGCCTTAGATTGAGCTTGGACCAATGCAGAGATATTACACCATCACTTGGTGATACATCATTCCCCTAAATTAATTGTTAATAATTCCTTTGTCTCATTCTTTTTTAAAGAACATGAGGAAGTCTTATCCTTAAAAAGGAAGCAGTTTTCAAACTTTCAAGTGCAACCAGACAAAAGTTTGCGGTGAGCCCACAGTGTTGATGCAAATCCTTGCAGAAAGCCAGAAGAAAAGGTGACACTGTAACAATAAGTAACCCAGCCAGGGGCTGTAAAGATGGGTGCAGGCTGCTCAGGAGCAGCTACCAATATCAAGCACTTGAAGTAGTAAGAATATTCAAGTCAATTTATTCAGTAGTTACTGACAGGTTTGACCCCAAATAAAGTAAAAAAAAAAGAATTGGCAGAGGGGCTTTGGAGTCCCAGGCCTGAATTCTATTCTTTTTATAGAAAATCTTCAGGAAAGGAAAATCTGAGTCATACCTTCTGAAATCCATTTGGTCAGTGACCTGACTACAGGAAGAAATGCATTTTAAAAATCAGAATAACTGTTATCACAGCTTGATTTGCTTTCTCTTTCAGTGTTTATAATGTTGCATTTACAAAAGCTTGTTGGCCACTATGCTGCTGCTAAACCTGCATTAAAAAATATGGAATAAACTGCCACCTAGAGTTAAATCCTTGATGTTAATATTAGTTATATTTATTTTCAAGAGAGACAGCTTAATCATTAAACTATTCAGGACCCAGGTACCACAATTCAGCATAGTCTTTGGACACTGACAAAGGGAGCACACATTTGTCATAGATTACAAATGGAATTTGAAGCTGTGCTTAATTACTTGACAGATATAAATCTATTTAAAAATCACTATGGAACTAGAGATCACTACAAGCATATGTTATTCTCACTCTGTTAGTGGTGATCAAGAGGCTGAGCAAGTATCTTTGAAACCAAGTTGCCACTTTTTTACTCGGCAGTCATTTTCAGTTTGTTGGGACTGCATATATATTAGCAAGTCTGGTTCAATTACCTGGTTTCAAATTCATTATCTGGTTCATTTCATCCTACACACATTTTAAAGCAAATAAATATCCACTGGTCTGTATACACGCTACAAGAATTCTGAATTTTATTTTGTAACTTGTATTTAAACAAAATATTACTAAATATGTTAAGTAAGTGTAGTAAGCTGACTTTGGCTGGATGTCAGGTGTCCAGCAATCTGCTTTGTCAGCTCCCCTGCTCAATGTGACAGGGACAAAAGATTAAAAACTCATGGGTCAAGGCAAAGGCACTTTAATGGAAGAAATTAAGGCTGTATGCGAAAGCAAAACGAAAACATTAAAAAAGGGAAAATTTATTCTCTTACTTCCTATCAGCAGGCAGTGTCCAGCCACTTTCCAGGAAGCAGGGCCTCAGTAGG
Source organism: Anabacerthia variegaticeps (assembly GCA_035583185.1). NCBI lineage: Eukaryota > Metazoa > Chordata > Aves > Passeriformes > Furnariidae > Anabacerthia > Anabacerthia variegaticeps. Next base: position 29,623,738 of record JAWWEW010000078.1, on the reverse strand, counting down.
CATAGCAGTTGCTTCAGAAGACAAATACCTTAATAAAATTGCCCCATTGCCATCTCCCCCATCTCCCACCCCTTAGCTTTTATTGCTGAGCATGATATCATATAGTATGGCATATCCTTGTGGCTAGTTTGGGACAGCCTTCCCAGCCTCCCAACCCCTTGCCCAGCCCAGCCTGCTGGCCTTTGGCATAGTGGGGATGAAGAGACAGCCTTGATGCTGTACAAGCACAGCTCTGCAATAGCCAAAACACTGGTGTGTTATCAACACTGCTACAAGACAAAGCACAGTGCTAAGGTGCTGCTATTGGGGAAGTTAATTCCACCCCAACAAGTAATTTGAAAGTGCGGATAAATCCTGTGTTTCCCTACAGAAAAGTAATCTCTTCATTGAGGCAGCTGTGACAGCTGCGCACAGCAGTGAAACCAGTAGGTGGTTTCTGACCATAGTCCTGTGAATACCCAACTTCTCCAGACACTGTGGGTTTCTGTAATCTGACTTCCCAGAGCACTTTACACAGATTTTTATATTTAAAAAGTTACATCCCTATTAGAGATACAACAAAAAGTACCTAAAAGATGCATCCCAGTCTATGTCGGAAAGGGAAATAGAAGTTAGACCACTTCAATACCTTCCCTTACACTAACACCTGTCTGTTCTTTAATGTAGTACAAGCTTATTACATACCATTTTTTTTCTAGTTTTCTGATAAAATGCAGTTGACTAAATCATACTAAATCAAGTCTGGAAGCCTGTCCCCAGTAAGATTTTAATGCATTGGTTCTTACAAATCAAACTGGAAAGAAGATTTCAATTCCTACAAGCTGTGAAGAAATCTGTGATTGAGTAAAGAGAGGATAAACCCAAATTAGTAGTCACCTATAAAGGAAAGGCCAACAAAATTAAGCCATTTTATCTTCTCGTCCCCTTTTGCAACTAGCTGATCATCTTGTGCATAACTGCACGTTTGAAAAAGCACATGCTTTTGGCTTCTGCCTGGTTTCCCCTATGGAGGATAAGGTTCAAAGGATTATCATAGATAATTGGGGCTATTGCAAGGGAGGAAGGCATTAGGAATAAAAAGCAAGTCTATAACAAACTAGAGATCGTTACTTATGCCCTCAACCAACGTTTGCTAATTATTTCCTAATCCTTGCTTTCTTTTCACTTAAGAGATTTGAGCCAATAAAATTGTCTGAAAATGAAATCCAGTTAAGAAAATACTCAGCTGTCAGTTATTAGAAAATATATGAACTTTGAAAAATCCAGTGTGCATATTTTTTTTTTTCAAATTAATAAACATCCAATTAAAAAAAAAAAAAATGGTTATCTGTAAGAAATTCTCTCCAGGAGAGAAGAATCCAGAAACTTTTCAAAGAAAGCAATAAGCAGTAAGTTTCACCTAGCAGAATCTAAAGTGCTCTTGGCAGCAAGCATGTAACGAAAGGTTGAAAAGACAGCAAAGATTGTGCTGATACCCTCCAAGATCTCATTCCTATCAAATAAAGGTGAGCGCACACCCCCAGGATAGGCATGCACATTGAATTGCAATTACTCATCTATGGGCCAACAGCTGGTTGGATTTCACGGTGGTAACCTCTTCAAGGATGGGTAGAAAGAGAATGGATTCACCTGACCAGATGGGGAATAAAAAGCAGCATCTTCATTAACAGGTCAGCCAACCTGGTGAAGAGGGATTTAAATGAGGCAGATGACAACCAACAATTGAGGGAGTAAGTGGTGGATAAGATTTGGTAAGCAAAGACTGCAAGAAGATATGGATAAGGCAGACCTTCAAAACAAGGCAGAAAGGGGGAATAAAGAATTGATGAGGGGGAAAGCATGACAGGGAATGATTTTACACATTTTCTTGGAAATCAGCACAACTGGGTTCCTCTTGAGTGCCTGAACTAACACTCACAGCATGGGGAATGGACAGGGAGAGGGAAAAGTCTATGTGCAGCTACAGGACTTAAGTCTCATCAGGCCCACAGCAATATGGAGGATAGCTCATGTGACTGGAGAGCTGTCATGGGTGAATGTAGGCTTTTTAGGAAGGGCAGACTCAGGAGGGCAAGGAGTGGGACCTGCCCTTCATGTGTGAGAGCAGGAGGGATGCCTGGAGCTCTGTTCTGGGATGGACAATGTCTCAGCTGAAAGCTTACGGACCAGGATGAGAGGCCAGGCCACAATGGCAAATGTTGTGGTGGGTGTCTGCCACAGACTGCCTGATCAGGAGTGAGGCCTCTTCAGACAACTGAAGCAGCTTCATGTTTGCAATCCCTAATGTTAGTCAGGAAAGGCTGGAACCACACATTCTCTGCTGAATAGATATCAGAGCAGGGCACAAGAAATCCAGAAGGTTTCTGGAGGGCATTGGTGGTCACTTCCAAACACACACAGCTGAGGAATGAACAGAGGCAGGTGCTCTGCTGGACAAACAAGGAAGAACTGTGTGGAGTATGAAGGTTGTAGATAGCTTTGCTTGGAGTGACCATGATATTGTGCAGTTCGGAATCCTGAGAGGAGGAAACAAGGCCAGTGAGCAGAATCACAACCCTGAGCTTCAGGAGATGAGACTTTGGCCTGTTCAGAAGATTACCTGGAAGAATCTCATGAGAGAGTACCAGAGGAAAGAGTGATCTGAATGAGCTGGCTGCTTTTCAAGGATCCCTGCATCTGAGAGGCAGGAGGTCAAGCAAAGGTCTTCTTGAGTGAACAGGAAGGTCCTGGCAAAGCTCAAACACAAAAAGAAAGTTAAAAAAAACCAAAGTTATGTTCATTGTGCATATTCACTATATTGTTACTGTATGCTGGAAGCCCAGTATCTTTCTCCTCTGTAATAGCTTACAGCAAGCCTTAAATCCACCAGTAAATTTCATTTCAGACAGTAGCTGACATGTTATAACCTTGTTACTCCCTATTACAGAGCTGTTTTGCGCTATTAAGTCTGTCACTAGGCTTTAGAAGCATTTGCAGAAGCCATGCTGTCACTGTTGCTATATCATGATGGTGGTTTGTGAAGACTTGTCACATCACAGATACTGAAGCAGTGAAAATTTTGCACAAAGACATTGGTTGTTCAAAAAGTTACATCTATTCTTGCAATTGAGTTCTCACAATACAGGGGAACTGTGCAGTTCAGTTCATGTCAAATAGTTCTGTATCAAGCTATAAAGTAATAAATTACTGCATCCCTACTTTGTAAGTCTGCTCTCTTTTAAGCTTTTCTTGCCTTCCTCATGCATAGCAATTCCTTTCCTTCTAATCCTCTTAATTTTGCATAAGTCCAGTGACTTTGAAATGAAGGTTTTGACACATAATAATGTCAGATAATCCATTTCACACATTTTGAAGTGTTTGTTTAGTTTCACTATCATTAGATTTATTTAAATATAAAAAAGAAAGAGGAACTATTATATGGGATATATCTTGTTTGCAGTAGTTAAAGGATCCTTTTCTTTCAAGTATACCAGGTATATTCAGAATCATAGCATCATTTAGTATTATTTGAAAGGGACATGGTATGTGATATTTTCCAAAAGTTATAAATACATACTTTGTATTAAAAGTACATTTATCTTTATAGATGATTATGAGGTTCGAGACAATACCTTACACAGTAACAAAGGTGGCATCTATCATAGCAGTCAGTCTTCAAAGCCTCAGATACCTAGAGACAAGCTGTGTGAACACCTGGACTGTCCATAAATGCATGATTATTCCTTAGAAGCAGGTCATGATTTTTTTTGAATGTAGAACTGCTTATACTTTACTAGTAGCCTAGGCAGCCTTCGTTCAATAAGCAGCCTCAATACCTGCAAGATAAGAAATAGGAGGTATAAAAGTAAACTGTAATGACACAATTTTAATGTGAACAAACACAGCCTATGAACTCCACTGTCTAGAATTTTGAATTTTAGTCCCATCTAGAAGACAAAAGAAGGGATCAAATATCCATGTTTCTACCTGCCTAACAATTCTGCTTTGCTGCAGTTGATTCACTAGTCACACACTGTCAACTTCATCTAGGACCACTGAAATGACATAAGTGATATTGGAGATAGTGCTGCATTGAAGAAAGATGGTGCTTCACTCTAGATATGCCTCTGTTTGCAGAAACCCTCTGTATTGCAATTTGGAAGTAAAAAAAAAAAAGATAAATTCACAATGAAGAACACACTGAACACAAACACATACTAAATTTTCCTTACAGACCTTCTTCAGAAATTCTAATGCTATTAATACATACACCAAGCACTGATAGAGAAGGCAGAATTCATTTGGATAAAGACCCTTCTTGAGGAAAGAATTTCTTATGTCTGCATTTCACAAGTTAAGTCTTGTTTCTCCAGGCACCCATCAGGAAAGCGGTACCAGGTCATGGTTTTATTTGGTACAAATCTTATCTTCTGACACAAAGAAACTAAAGCTAATAAATAGCCTTAATAGGTCTGCCTGGTCTGCCTGAGCTGGCACTGAATTAGGGTAGGAGGACTGGAAGGAGCAGGCTGAGTCACAGCTCCATTTCCCACTCTGCAGCCATGCTCTGGGCTGCCCGTCCTGCTAGCACTACCACAGGATGCTCACAGAGACCACAGCACTAGGGTGTGCCACAGGGGGATCTTTAAGGTCCCTTCTAATGCAAGCTTTTCTATAATTTTCCAACACTTCTTGCAGAATTACACATGGCAAATAAATCAGCATGAGAATTCTCAGACCCAGTATAAAACCAAAACCTGGGAGATAAGTGAAAAACTATGGAAGGCCTTTTAAAACATAAGGAAGCATCCAGGACCTCTGATTCTTCTAGCAAAGCATGTTCTTGCTTATTTTACTCATATTCTTTTCTGCACCTCTCCTTCCTCTATTTTCTTGGATACTACAGCAGAAACTTAGATCAAGCAATAAATTAGATGCAGACTTTTAGACAGGGAACTGGTTTTATTAACTCTATTCTGAAATGTTGAGCAAGAGGGCTTCAAAAGGATTAAGTTTGTAGCACACAGAGAAAACTGAGAGTTTTGGGATAGTTTTGCACCCATTTATACTCAATGGTAAGGATCTTAAGTTTCAAATAAGGGATAAGACAGAACTTAAATAGACATGTTGGGTCAGAGGTTGCAGCTTTGTGCGTCCAGGTCTCAGGTGAGACTGCTTTTCACAGCAATTGCAGTCTCTTTGTACACTAGGGGCCCTGACGTGAACCATATGTCTTCATTCACCATGGGAATTCCTCTGGTTACAGAATTACAGTCATCCTTGCTAAAACAAAAATAACTCAGAAATATTGCTTTGAGTGGCTCAACTGATAGCATTAAAGAAGCAGAACACCTCTGAAATTCTCTCAGAAAGAGAATTATCCTAAAAAGGACATTGAACATTATAAACATTAGCAACACCAGCTGGGACAAAGACTGGAGAAAATTCTTATTTTCCATTAGTTATGACCTGCATTGCATCAGAGAATCCAGGTTTTACTCTTCAAGAGACTTGGTACCAGACAATTGTTTTGATGAATAAAATACACTAATTATTGAAAACAGTTTGTCAGAAATTTTATAAATTGTGGGTTTTGACATGGCTGTCTGTCTGGCAGATAGCAACTGCATTGGATATATTTTATGACCTTTAAATCATTTTGTGTATTTATATACCTATTAGTAGCTTCATCATTTGATTGTATGGGGTTTTATTTTTAATTTTCAGTCAAGTATTTCACTTAAGCCTAAAGGTAGAGCCATCACTGTGGAAGATGTAGTGCACTAAATTAGGTCTCCTGGGGCTTATATGGGAAAAAGAAACAAGATTATGTGATTAGGAGGAAATTCAGACAGATTGTTATGAGGTTGGCAAAATAAAGAATCTTACGGTATTCCTGAACTAATGTTAGAAGCCTGGGAGAACATCAGAAACTACTACAGATTTTCATGAATAAACATAATTATAATTGGATTGACAGAGACAATGTAGAATGAGCCTCCCAACTGCAATGCTCATCAGTGACACCCTGTACTCCCAGTCTAGGGATGGCAAAACTACTGTGGAAATGGCAGGCCTACTCTATTATACACTTGGAGCCATACAGTAAAGGGTCATCCTGGAATACATATCCAGGGAGTATGATGTGACTTCATATGAGACATATTGGTTCAGAGGCTCATTCTTCTTCCGCTTTTGTTGGTTTCCCTCTTTTTAGCAGCTCAGAATCATATAGTTAACCCAATATCACTTTATTTTATGAGCCAATGCATTAGGCTGAAATGCATGGGCTTCAAAAAGATAATGATCAGAATTACTTTTATATAATTATTCATGGTGTTTATGTTAAAATCACTATGAAAAAATACAAAAGAGAGCCAGAAGGTACTATGAATTTTTTAAAACTTGGATTTTGGCTCCTTTTTTTTGTGCACTTCCCTCAGAAAAAGATGGTTATGAAATGGCTCTTCTGTGAGTTCCCCTCCTGGTAACTTGGAACCTAGGAGTTTCAGTGACCACAAAAGCACTGAGGTTTCACAGCTGGTATATGTACTCATGTTCAGTGAAAAAAATGACACTGAGATAGAAAAGAGCTGATACTGGTGTTCATTAGAAGAAAGACATAAAGAATGGAAGCATTTTGCATCCTGTTTAACAGAAGTGCTTGGCTGATCTACGTACACTGGTCAGCCAGCACATGTGTAACTGAGCTAATCATGCCATACATACAGCAGGTAAAATTAAGATAGATTTAGGATGTGCTGGGTGCTGGGGTATTTGGGCTATATTTGCAAATTATGGTGGATGTTGAAGATATTGCTAGGGATGTGGCCAGCAAAGATCTTGAAGAAGACCAGAGTTCTGAAATGGGTGTGCTATGTGGACTTGGGACAACATGGGGTTATTGTGAGAGTATATAGCTAGGTCACAAATCCACAGAAACCCAAATTTTAATATTAATTTCCAGATTTTAGGGAGCTTATTTTTCTCCTTATCATTTACTAGAGTTTAAAAGTAATTTTTTAACTTAAAATAACCAAGAAAGTTAGGTTTTGTAATTCTAAGTCTTGTAGAAAAATATTATAGGAGCCATTTCATTTTGAAATCTCATGCCTTAACTGAGATAATAAGAAAATGTATCTATAATAAGATAACTTTCCTTCATTCTGTATACTGGCCTTTGTATTTAAGTAAACATGTGTAGTTATAAACCAGTTTGCCTATAAGTATGTTTTTATGATTGAACTATGGAATGTTCAATCCACAGATATTTGAAGTTTATAATTAGACTCTGGTTTATATATCAATGGTCTTCCACACAAGTTTCTATAGTAAAATATTTTAGAAAGACCAACATTCTCAAAAAGCTCCATAAAGGATCATGAACTCCATAAAAGCTTCCAAAGTCTTACTATATATGTACACCATTACATGAGAAAACTACTGATGTTTGCCTTTAAAGCAATAGTTTCACGCATGGATGATGATTATTTCCCCAAATGTCACACATAATTTCTTTAAAAGAGGTAAATAGTTGTTCTTATATTTTCTTAACATTTTAGAACCTGGAAAATCTATTGCAAAATCAATGCCCATCAACTCAAGTAAGAATAACATTAAATCAATCTCTTCTTCTCCCAATTTCTGTATTAAATGCAGTTTCACATAGAAGAAAACTTCAGTACTTCATCAAGCATTTTGAATATATTTGCATACAGAATAACCAGAAAAGACCAAATTACAACTTAGAATACATTTTTATAGTAGAATTATATCCTATGCCAAATGGGCAGTGCCTTTTCTACATAAACAAAAAAATTCTAAAAGTAGCATGTGACTCTGGTACTGCTGTTGCTGTGGGTGTTCTGCATGTCCTCAACTTCTTTGTCCAGTTAAGACACTCTAATAATATAAAGGTCAATACAAGGACATTCAAATTCCTGAGTCAAAATCATAAAACTGATCTACAAAAAATCTTAGATTATTTTTATAAATGTGAGGGTTTGAGGGGTTCTTTGTGCTTTTTTTTTGTTTGTTTGTTTTTGGTTTCTTTGGGTTTTTTGGGTTTTAGCTTTTTCATTGCTACATCATCTCTTAAAGCTTTCTCTTCAACAACAAATCTAAGAAACTTTGGGGTGGGGAGGGGTGGGGATTAAAGAAAATTGAGATAGTGTAAGCCATAGAAGTCTGACAAAAGTACCATAGACACATGTGAGACTAACGGGGAAGGATAAACTTTTATCCAGCCATGTAGTATTTGGATTGGAAGTATCAGACAAATTAATTAAAAAAAAAAAGAAAAACAAAAACAAACCAACAAACCAAAAAACAACCAAAAAAACCCCCAAAACCCAAAACAGTTGTAAAGTATCAAGCAGGGCACATTCTGAAGTTTCTTACTCCTTCAATCCCTTTAAGCCATGAGATCTAGTGCTCTGGAGGCCTTAGAAGGTGGCTGGTAACACTGAGTCTCTGCTAGTCCATGGATATTGGCCTATGACTTCATAGGTGAAAATGGGGTGAGAAGCTTCTGCAAATCTGTCTCTAGACATTTCAGTTATCTATCTGCTTGCAGAGTATTCCAGTAGACCACAGGGGATCCTAGAGGGTAGAGGACAGGTTTGTACGTTCCAGCAGGAGGCTCTGCCTGTTTGGTGCAGCTGTCTGCAGGCAACAAACATCTACACTGGCTGGATAGAGGCAACAGGTACCCTTAGAACTCTTCAAGTAGTTTCATGAAGCTGGGTATTCCAGAGACTTAACATCTGTAACATCAAAGGCTACACAGGAATGGAGGAGTTGGAAACACTGCCAAGGCTGGTAAAGAAAGAAGACGTAAAACGCAACAGCCATGCTTGTTGAATCTATTATAACATGCATCATCCAGTTTAGGCATAAGCCAAGAAAGTCCCTCTTTTCCACATATGAGATATTTATACAGGGTGTCCTCAAGGTAGATTCTCTAGTGTCTAATAATGCGTGCACTTACAGGACAACTTTTCCTTTAATCAGTACACGGATAAGATTTCTGTATTTCACTTGGCCATTTTCCAAGCCTTGTAGGAATATGTTTATTTTTAGAACTGTGGTCCTAAGTTAATTTGGTTGGAATTAGCCAAAGGGCTCAAAGGCATTAATGGAAAATAGAGACATAAACATGCATGCGTGCATGCATACAACACACACACACATATTTGCACCCACACAGGCAATTTTGTTATCTTATAAAAACCGATCTGAAAATACAATTTGAAATACACCCTTCAGCAGTAATCTGCATATTATGCAACAGCAAATACATAAAGAATGGCTGATTCTGTATTTGGTTTGGAAAATTTTCCTATTACTCATAAAAAACAAAATTGAACTATAGGATTTAGCTTATATAGAAAAAAAAACATTTTTTATAGTCCCGGCAGGATACTTTAACTATATGGAAGTCCCAGCATAATGAAAAATTCCCTATTTGTCAAGTAACAGCATGGTGGTCTGTAATAAGCACTAATAAAATATAGCATGTCAGAGATCAAAGCCTCAGTACTAAAAGATACAGAAGAAGTCATGCAATCATAATTATTGTTTTGATTTAATCCAGGCGGTTTGCTTAAAGCATTTTTTAAAGACATTCAAGCATTTCAAAGTAAACAACTTTCTGAAAGCAAAACAGGAAATAATCTGATTCCTTGTCCTTCCTCTTTTTACTTCTTGGCACACCTATTTTTGATATTATATAAAAAGCACACATCCAACCTACTAATTCCTTCATCACAGTTTTCCTTAGTACTACTGTCAGCTGCATCCTACTGAAGTGGAAATAGGTTTGTTTTCCATAGGTCTCCTGCTTTATGCTTAGTAACATATAAGCTATAACATGATTAGTATGTGCAGCTATTTAAGATGCAAAACCCCAACTTATGGTTTTGCAGAATCAGGTCATGATTATACAATCTGTTTAATGTGATTAAATCCTGCAGATTACATGCAAAAATGGGTGCATGCACTCCTACCTTGCCTGACTGTGCCTGCTCTAAAGCCTCTGTGCTTGTACCAGCACTACAAAAGAGTTCCAGCAGGAAGGTGAGAGTGAGCAACTGGGTCCAGGAGGAGACACTCAATCTGTGTCAGGTTAATGTGAGTGTGCAGCCATCGCTGCAGCCTCTTATTTGCAACTTATCAGTATAGATGTGGTTTTGCTTATTTCTATGAAGCATTTCATCCAGTTGAGATACTTTACAAAAGTGAATTTTCCTTGTAATTTTTGCCTTTTTTTAGCCAAAGAACTTAAAAATATTTATTAGGAAAAAAATACATTTTATTAGTTCTACCATATGATTTTAATGTGAAAACTGTCAAATCAATGCTAATGCCTACACACCTCAAAACTGACCTTAGGATAATTTATGGTCCGCATAACAAGCTACGTTTTCCCTTGTTCTTCTTGAACAGAAAGGTCTACCTCCAATACTGGTGAAGTCAGCAAAGATCTAAAACCTACAGCTTCCTTAATAATCTAGGAATACATTAAAACTGGAACCAAAAATAAATTTGGGGTTGTGTCACTCACAACAATAAGTAGAGTCTTACACATTAAAATTGATGCTCTTGGAAAGAGATACAAGGGACCATGTGGCCTGCTCCATGCCTAAAATCTGGAACATTACAATCAGTAATCATAGTAGCAGGCATATGCACCTGAACCAAAAAAAACCCATTATCTTAAAAACAGCTCAACTTTAAAATTAAATGTCATTCCTAATTGGAAAACCAATCACAAAATGTCACTCACACTGTTCCATTCTGTGTGTTTAAAAAGACTTTTTCTGCATCCCTTTTGCAATCTTTTAATCAGCAGCTGTGTACTTTACATACATGATGAGAGTGTTAACTCCAAAGAAAAAAAAAAAAGAAAGAGTTCTGTGGATAGCTGCAGTGCATAACTCTGGTTCATTCTACGTTCATTCCAATTCATTGTAATCCATTCCACAACTGAACTTTCCTAGATAAAGGTTTAAGAGTTTGCAAAGGCTTTGACAACTTCTGCAAAGTCTAGTCCTAGCTATGTTCATATCAATGAATTAATGCAATTCTACTCCCATCTCTCACCTAAGGTAAGAAATGTCTTTTTCCTTATCATCCCGGAAATAAATGTCCTTGTGGAACAAAGCTCTGTCTCTTTATAGTTATTTTTGGGTAAAGATTGCTAAAGCGATAGAGAGGTCTTCTGAGTTCTGGAAATCTCTAGATTTTGGAAAAGAAGACTGATGATGTCCTTTGAAATATTAATCTGCTTGAGGAGGACTGTTTGGAATAGAACTACCGAATCCTAATTAGCAGGCAGGGGGCAGAAGATATCTAAATGTGCTTTGGTCACAATTCTACAGACGCTTTAACATGTTTCTGTTAGTTCTGTGCATTGAGTGATTATAAAAGTTATTGCAGTAGCAAAGTTAGGAGATGAGGAAGTTTTTGAAGGCTAAAAGCATTAGTAACGGGATGGAGGGGTTTGAATCAAGGGGTATCTGTATCAGAAAACAGAAATGCATCTTCTCTACTTCCCTGGTTTTCTAAGGCTTTAGGATTCACATAACTAAGCATTTCTGTTCCAAGAGGAAGGACAAAAACTTGCTTGCCTACAGCAGAATCTTTTGCCATCACATGGCTCAGACACATGCCCTCACAGATGGCAGCTTTAGGTGAAGCAACAAAACCAACTGCAGGACTTGCTCTAAGGATGAACTCTATTTGATTTGTCTATTTAAAGCTATTTCCTACTTATTGAAAAGCTATGCAGTTTAAAGTTACAGAGCAAACACGTTCTTTCCCCATTAGTGAGAATCCAGAAATGCTTTTGGTAGTTACCATCAGCCTTATCCCAGAGCACGTTTCTCCTTGGAGACAGAAGCTCTTTGGCTTGAGGGAGAGGCAGAAGACAGATGAATCCTGGCAGCTTGCTCACTCCCCTGGGATGGTACCCACCCCAAGTGCCAAGCAGAAGACATCAGCCCATACGCAAGTTGACCTGCGAGAAAGAGAGGTGTTTCTGTAAGGAGTAAGCAGGTGTTGCCACACCAGAAACCTAGGAGCTGAAAGAAAGGCGGAAGCATGTTCCCCCTATGGAAATGGAGGAATAGAAGTAAAAAAGTGTTACCTCCAGATATTGCAGGGCGAGGGACAAAAAGAAGAAAAAGAAAAGGCACTGAGCAAGCAGAAAAAGCACAGGTGGATGAAGATGAACACTGGACTTTGCAGGGCTGATGTTTTTCTTCCATAGCAGGATGTAGAAATTACTGTTTGGTTTTTTGGTTTTTTTTTCAAATGTCAAATTTACTTAATAGGTATATTATTCCAGCTTGGGTTTGTTTCTTTATCCTGATATATTTTCTAACTGTGTGTTCATTGGATCACTTCAGAAAGGAGCAAGAAAAAATCTAGTGCAGTTGATTTATACTTTGTAACTGGAAGATCTCTGTTCCAGCCTTGCTCTTTGTTACTTCTGTCAGATAACTTGCAACTTACATTAGAGAACTAGGTGATTTTTGGGTTTTAACTATGGAAACACTTGAAGGTATTACATAATGTTTTTCCTGCATCATGTATTGTAATTGATGATTATATACATCAAGAATGTGATGCATATAATATTGTTCCTAAATTGAAATTTTTTAACTTAAATAGGTGAATCAAAACTAAAATTAACTATCTTAAAAGCAGTCATGTATTAGACTTGAATATATTTTTTTCCTTTGTCTTTTCACCTTGAAAACATTGGTGAGTTTGGAGCAAATTAGTTTTTTTCTGGCCATTATCTGTATAAATCCAAAATCTCTTAGAAGTATGATGACTAAGCAGCTCAAAACTGCATTGCAGACTCATGTGCATAGCTGTTTAAAAGATTTTAGCTTAGGCTGTTACTTTGCAATCTCAACTTTGACTCCAGAGTAGTCTGGGTCAAGTGATGTTTGTATTCAGGTTCCAAATAAAATCCATGGGATTGTGCTGTTGGTTTAATATGAGGCAATGATTTGACTGCAGTATCTGTACTGCTTGTAATATGGGATGTAAATAAGCCTGAAGTACTGTATTCTCAGTCTGAAGAAAAAGTGATACCCTTTGTTAAACCCACTAATATCAAGGTGAAAGAGAAAAACAAAACGTGCATTTTAGGCTTAAAATCCTTTTCAGGTTGGCATTTCCAGAGGAACTATTTTAAGAGGGAATATGAATTATCAGGAAATTATTAAATTTAATATAGAAATTGTCATCATCTTGTTTTAGGATATGTCTTTGCTGCAAGGATTAACTCTCAGGTGTATGAGTCACTCTGCAAAAGCCTACCTAAGATCAGGCCTTTACTGACCCTTCGTGACCTTAGATCTATTGCTGATGTCCTCATGTCAGCAGCAGTGGCATACATCCTTTTCACAACAAACTGTGGAGAAATCTGTCTGTCTTTCGGGGAGCTGGAGATAAATTTTGAGAACAGAGAAGTGGCAATTAGTCCTCTGGTAAAGTGAAGGAAGAGCACATACAATCAGAAAGATTTTTTATTTTTTATTTTCTTTTCAAAAAGTATCATCAGGGAAAAAAACACCCAAAACCAAAACCAAAACCAACCAACCAAAAGACCCAGAAAACAAAAAAAACAAAACCTCAAAACAAACAAAGAAAAACAAAAGCAATAAAACAAACTTGTGAAAAATCTGAGGAGAAAAACAGAATGTCAAAGATAAAGCAAACAAACCATGGAAACACTCAGAGGTATCAGATCTTTAGTCCAGGACACATTTTGTATATAAAATCTACCCGGTTGAAGATTCTTCAAAGTGGCCTCTCTGACTATGTGTCTAACTATGAGGAAGAGGAGTGTCTGAGGAACAGGTTTTTCAGGAGGAGGAGGGATCTGGTATTCCTTGTAATATGTGAAAAACAATTTGGCATTGACATAGGACCAGCTTTTCATGCTCCTTCAGGGGAGCAGACACTGCTTTGTGTTGTCAAATACACAGGGGAGAGTAGTCTGAGTCTGTTTTTAACAAAACCAGAGGAAATGTCACTCAAATAAGCAATGATTGTTGTACTCCTCCGTGTTGTCCTCTTTCTAATGCATTACAAGCAGCACTTACTTTTAGGAGTTTGAACTTACTGTTGCTGTTTCCAAGGATTAAATTAAATCTCTACATTTTGTAGAGGTTTCTTTCATCAGTATTTGTTATAAACAAACTGCTGTAAGTGGGCAGCAGAACAACCAGCCAGAATAATGAAGGCAATTTGCAAAGTGGCCTCAAAGGTCTAAAACTTCAACCCTGAGAGTAGAGACAATGCTGATAAAATCCTTCACACGGAGAAAAGACACAAACCTCAGTGATGCACAATGGAAGAAAAGTAAAATTAGTCTCCCAGTATTCCCAGTTTTTGCCAAGTCCTATAAATTTATTTTAACTTACAATATTTAGCTTCTTTCTTAAAGTTTATGGAGCCATGTCATTCATGGCCAGAAAAAGTAAGCTTTTAAAAGAGTTTGTAGCATTTTGCAAAGCAAAGCCTGAAAATACGACTTGACTACTTCTTAGAGGTTCGTGAGACAAGGGAAAATGTAAACAACTTACAGTTCCCATGTCATGATTCTTAGAGCTTGGTTAATGGTTCTGAACACCTGAGGTTGCTGATACTGCAGACAGAATATTTATCTTACTCTTAGCTATTCAATTCTTCTCATTTTCTCCCCCACATACATTCCCTATAAGCAGATTAACTGTCTTGGAAATTTTGTTCCTTATGGATTAGGCATTTAGGACTTAGTGGAAAACATCACTAAAAGAAAACAAAAACAAACAAAAAAAAAACAAAACAAAAAAAAAAAAAAGAAGAAATAACTTCTAATTCCCCTCTGCCCAGCTTTTGTTTTTTAAATATATTTCCTAACTAAGGACTTCCCATAGCATGTGTTAACTGTGATACAGTATTCAGATTTCTCAGACTTCTCAGGATGTCTTCATCTGGGTTTATGTAAAGATAGAGACCAATTTTGCAGCATACAAATACGGTAAATGATGCTAAATTTTTTAATGCATATTGAATAACTTTGCTTCCTATTTGTCTCACTTTTACTAGCTGTTAGTCTTCTTAACTGTGTATTTCCTACCCAAATATTTTAGATATAACCCATTTTGTGTTCTCCATGCCACTGATTATCTTAATTTTGTTTTTAAGTCACTGTCAAAGTTCTTTATTGTTGTAACACTAAGTCACAGTATCAGTAACGCTGTAATCACTATGTAACCTGAAAATTCGGGCCCAAACACCTGCTTGAGATATAAACCTAAGGCCTGGAAGGATAACTGTGATATAATGATGCAAACAAATTCTTCTTACTAGAAAAGTAAGCTCAGTCCACTGGGACTCAATCATGAAACAAAACTAAAAGCCATGTACACAATTTTTTTGCAGTATGTTCTAAAAATGCATGTATGTGTGCTTGAGAGGATATCAAAAGGAGGTACTTTTCAGATGCACTCAGAGGCTGAAATCTCAGAAGACATGCCATACAAACCCTTTTGCAACAGGTATTTACTGATACCAGGTCAAGCATGGGTAACAGCAAACACTCTGAAGAGCAACAGAAATATCTTTAAACCATAGGCACATCCTCATGTGTCTTAACCCACGTGAAAGGTGGGAGATAATTTACCATAATGTAGAATAAAAATTCCATTTACCAACTTAATCTTCAAATTACAGTATCATTCAGATAAAGAATTGCCCTTGTTGCACCCGAAGCAATTTTAAGAATTAAGATGACTTTTCTAAACAGTTCATTGTAATCTATCTTGCTTGCCTTTGTATCAACAGTGTACAAATAGCATAGGGAGCCTTCTATTTCTGTGTGTTATTTCACAGAAAATCCCCAGCCAGAAGCTAAGCAGCTGGTGACTAACATCTGTGTTACAATTCTGACATGACACTAGTCATGTCATGATAGACTTCTGAAAAAGACATCAGTGTAATTTTAAAGGAGTTTTCTTTGTATTAAAAATATAGTTTATCTTTATCCTAATACTTAGACAGCTAGGATTAAGTTACTAAGGCAAATAGTGTCTGTCTAGCTGCAGACAACTGTTTGAATAGCAAAAAGTTCAGTACAGTGAAGACTTGTAAGCTGGCAAAAGCTTTAAAAGAAATTTAAGTCTTCAGTAAACAATTCTGAGAACATGAACATTGTGGAAATATTGCAACCTTACTGCAAACAACGAAGCAGGAATTAAAACTAATGCTTCTTCAGCAATTACTTATCTAATGCCTAACATTCACATCATATTGTTTGGAGTGGTCCTTTTGCACATACCCTTGCATTTTCTGTCTGTCTGCATCTCAGGTGGGTGTGAAAAAGCATAAAGTGAATGAGAGCTTTAATTGGAAATTGTAAGTTGTGATCCTCACCAGAAACAAAACTCAGACCAAAGAGCTTAGAATTGGCAACATCCTAAAGTAACAGAATACTCAAATTTCACACATAAAAGATGCTTTGAGTTCCCCTTTCAATCATGTTGCTATGTAGACTTTTAGGGTCATGTGATCTTATTTGAAATGTAATGGAACACAGGCTCACCTTCACCCACAAAAAGATGAATCCCAAACCAAACAACCCTACGCAAACTCCAACCATACTGTCAGCCTGAGCTACATGCAATGTTAACAAGAGAACAGAAGATGAGTTTTTATTTACATCAGTTGATATGGACAATCAGAACTAATTTACAGTATTCAGACATAATTATTTACAAGATCTCTCTAGACTATAGAGAAAGGCACAGAAGTTCAGCTTGCTGATGACATTAGAAACAGTCTTGTAGCCACTTCCATGAAACTGCTTAGTAAAGCAAAATTGGTCTGTTGTTCATTCAGTCCGTCCCTCCCCCAACCCTGCCTGTAGTTTCCCCTTTCCTTAATCTTAGCTTGTTTTCTTGTACAGGCCAAGAGAACACATCCTTCTGCTCTCCAAATGCAGGTTTCTGCTCTTACAGAGGTTATCATGGTGGCAATTAGGTCACTGATTTCATTTTTCGTAAGCTGGTGAGCTAACACTTATTTAGGCTGTGAAACTGCCCTCCTTTCAGGGCTGGAAAATAATTTGTGCTCCTTTGTGCTTTGCTGCAAGTTGGCACAGTTGCTCTTTTATTGCTAAATCTTGCTTGTGCCCCTACGTCTGTGTGTTGTATCCACCCCCTCACAACCATATTTTTGTCTCTTAACTTAGTGTGCTTGCTATGCTTTACTTTACAAAATCTTTATAAACTTCTAGCTGTAGAGCCTGATGGCGCTACCTCCTCCTGCTGTATTTCAAATTTTAATACTGCATTCATCTATCATTTCAGTAGATAGCCCTGTGGCTTCCAGTGCCCTCTGTGGGATTTCAAAATGTGGATCTAGACCATCAGACAACTCTTTTTGCTTATAGACAGTGAAAACTGTAATGAATGCAAAGAATACTAAGATGTTTGGCAAAAGGTAGTTGTTTTATAAAGATGAAGGTATTTGTAGCCATCAGTATTCAGGTACTCCTAGCTGAGTTAAGCATTTGTCTAGACCTAAGAGTAAAAAAAAAAATTGTGTGGGTATTTTAAGGACTGGGTGCAAAAACTTTCTGCCAGGTTTGCATTTGACTACAGATATAAATACTTGCCCTAACACAGTTCTTCACACCATGCTTGCGGGTTTGTGGAAGTGACATGAAAAATAATGCCTGTGCTGCTCTGCCTGGATGAGCATGGTGCTAACGTGGCTGCCCCGCTGCTGTTAATATGCTGGCTTGTTGCACCACCAGTCCCAAGCTGTATGTAATGAATGCACAAGGATAAAATGGATAAAACTCTCTTACAGATGACTCATCAAGTCTA
Source organism: Anabacerthia variegaticeps (assembly GCA_035583185.1). Taxonomy (NCBI): domain Eukaryota; kingdom Metazoa; phylum Chordata; class Aves; order Passeriformes; family Furnariidae; genus Anabacerthia; species Anabacerthia variegaticeps. The sequence continues at coordinate 29,605,865 of JAWWEW010000078.1, read as the reverse complement.
ATAGCATTACTGTGACTTGAAGATGGGGTCAGGGAAACAAATAATTGTTCTAGTGCTTATGGCCTACCACTGATAATTCTTTCAGTCTGTTGAAGCCTTGTTTCCAGACCTGTTCATACTAAGTTAGAAAACACTCTCATTACCAGGGGTGGGGTGGGGGGCGGAAATTGTACATTTTTTAGTATATTCTAAGAACAGTAAGAATGGCAACAGGCAACAAACATAATCGCAGCTTTCTTTTCTCTTCTCTTCCTTCTTTATGCTAGTCCCAGCAGTTTTTCAAGAAGTCCTTCATATCATCCTCTTTCCAAGACACTGCCTCTTCTCACCTCTCCTTTATGATGCTGCCACCTCTTCTGCCTTGTGTCTACCTTTCTGTGGTTCAGTTCTTCCTCAAAGCCTCATTCCTGCTGTTGCAATTACACTGCCCTTCCCTTTTGGAGATGCTATTGACCAAAAATTAGAACAATGGATTCTAGCATTAGTAAAAATTTTCAGCAGTATTAAGGCTATGTTGATTGGTGTAAAATCAGAGAACAGTTTTCAGTAGAAGCATCAGTAGTTTTATTCCAGCAGTACAAGAGTGAAAGGTGCTTCTCAGACTAGTATGCTGTTGGGATGCCACGTCCCAGGCATAAGTAGGGGCAAATTCAACTGCAAAGTATTGTGACTTCATCTTGGGAGATTTGCATAAGATTTATTCTTCTTTTACATCTAGCATACTTAGGATACAGTTTTTCAAAAAGTTTTCAAAGGGGATTATTTCTTTTGAAAACATCAACTACTATGTCTAAACATACAAGGTAAAGAAATACAGTGCCAATAGACAGTTTCTTTTGCTAGACCATTACCTTGGTTCAACTACTATTATTTACATATATTCATAAATATAATGAGATTTTTACCTCCTGTTTATCCCTTCCATTTTATGAACTGGGTAATTTATCTTATCGGTTCATGATACTGTGCCTTGCCCAGAGGACATATTGACTCAATAAGATGACAAGTAGTAGACACTATAAGTATTTTATTTCCCATCTAACTAAGTATGTGTTGAAATTTTTCCATAATTACACTACTGATGGCTTACTGATCACTCTACAATTTTATGCATACCTTCAGGGTTTCCTCTACCACAGGTCCGAGCAGGCATTATTTGCTTGAATGGAAGCGTGATGAAAGCCACGAACATGGAACCACAGCTGTGTACACATAGGACTGTCTTCCAAATAAGCACCTTCAAAATATTAGGGGACCAAAGCAATACAATGGAACTGGTATTTCACAACTCCCACTACTCCATGTTTTTAAACAATTTTTAATTTATCAAGATGTTGAAATACCATGTGCAAGACCACGTCATGGTTCTGTTATTGTCAAATCTATTGTTTAAAGTAGAGTTGTGTGTGCTGTGAGATTTGGATTTTCTCTGAGGGATCAGCTTGGAGGAAAGAGTAATGCTGACATGAAACATTCCAAAATATAGACTCAAAAGTACAAAGCATATTAGACACTCAGAAAAGTTAGTACTTTTTATTATTTAGAATAGGAAAATAAATGATTATTAATATCAAGGGTCTACTCTTTTTGATTCACATGACTAAGAGCTGAGTCTCTGACAGGGAAAAAGAGTTGCATGAGTAAAACTGAAACTCAATAATATTCACAAATAGAACTAAGAAGTGGGCAATCTTGATCTTCTAAGTATTTAACAAGCCCTGAGAAAATTACAGAATTTCTACAAAACCCACAGGCCTTAAGAATTGCTTAATGTACTACATATTTCTGCAAGGAAAAAAAAATTACTTTTACTCAGGGACAAAAAACACTGCCATTGAAAAAGGTTGATTTTCTGGACTTTATAACAGCAGTGTTGCCTTTCCTCCGTCTTTCCTGCTAACCACTAGTATTTCTTTGGTGGGCATGTTGTGCTATGGCAATGCAGAAAAAAAAAAAAAATCCCATCTTGTTTCTGCTTTCCTAATGCCCCTGAGGGTAATTTTATAACTTTAAAGTGTAGTTAAAAAGCAGACAAGCAAACAAACCCCCAGAGAACAGTGTCTAAAGGAAGAGCAACAAGTTTCAGACAGGAATCTTTCCCTGTATTCAAACTCTGAGCTGTGGGGGCACCCCGCCTCGGGAGCAGGACTCACAGGGCTTGCTGGGCTGGGGCAGACACGGCTCTGGTTCTGAGCAGATGTGTTTCAGTTCCATACTTTATCGCACTACTTAACAACGCCGTAGGTGACAGACTTATAGAAGTCTTTCACAGAATCACAGGCTTAACTTTGGAGAAGACCTTGAGATCATTGAGTCCAACCTATGACCAAACACTACCCTGTCAATTAGACTATGGCACTAATCGCCACATTCAGTCTTTCCTTAAAAACTATGGCATTAATTGCCACATTCAGTCTTTCCTTAAAAACCTCTAGGAGCAGTAAGCCCACCACCTTCCTGGGCAGCTCACACCAGTATCTAACTACACTTTCTGTGAAGAAATTCTTCCTGTGACCAACACAAACCTCCTGTGGCATTAAGAACTCTATCCTCCTGTCCCGTCGGTGGCTGCCGGGGCGCAGAGGCCGCCCCGCTGTCGAGCAGGGCTGCAGGGCGATCCGGTCACCCTCAGCTCCCCTTCCCCCAGGCCGAGCCCCGCCGGCTGCCCCGGCCGCTCCTCAGGGACACGAGCTCCAGGCAGGACACGTGCTCTTTCCCAACATCTGGAGCAGGGAAAGACGCGCAGGGCCGCACACGTCACTGGTGGGTGAGAGGAATGCTGCTTGGCCAGAAATTCAAGAAAATACTTCGATTATGGTCCGCAGAACAGCAGGCCGGCACGGAAGGGCTCAGAGCTCTCGCCAGGGCAGCCGGGGCGGGAGCTCCTCCCGGCCAGCAGGGCCCCATTTCCCGCGGGGTTGGCTGTGCCGGGCCCGGCAGGGGCGGCCCCGCGGGCGGGCCGGGCCGGGCCGGGCCGGGCGGGGCG
>JAWWEW010000078.1:29535580-29602779 GCA_035583185.1 Anabacerthia variegaticeps | reverse complement strand
CGGGGCCCGTTTCCCCGGGGGGGGGGGGGGGCGGGCCGGGGCGGGGCGGGGGGGGGGGGGGGGGGGGGGGGCGCGGTGCCGCACGTAGCCGTCCCAAGATGGCGGCGGCTCCGGGCCGAGCTGCGCGGGCGGCGGGGCCGGGGCCGGCGGCGGGCGGGCGCTGAGCGGGGCGCGCCGGGGGTGGCGGCGCTCCCCTCGCCTCGCCTGGCCTCGCCTCGCCGCGGGGTGCGGGGCAGCTTTCCGTGCGGCCGCCGGGCTTCACCATGCTGCGGGGATAGAGCCGCCGAGGCGCCGCCGCAGCGCAGCGGGGTAATAATGTTAACAGAGGTAAGAGCGCTGCCGGCGGGGTGCGGGAGCGCGGGGAGCGGCGCCGCGCCTCTGCCGCCCGCCGGGGCCTCCGAGCGGGCAGGCTGCCCTCGGCCGCGGAGAGCACAGGTGCTGCCGGCTCGCCCAGGGCAGCGCCGGGCCGCGCTTATCGCCCTCGCCGCTGTGCCGGCAGGGCGGGACGGGAGAGGCGCCCGGAGCGCCGTGCCCGCTCCGTGCGGCGGCGGGGCCCGGCCTGCCCTCCCCGCGATCCGCCGGGCCGCGCCGGGCCGCGGCTGGGCGAGCGGAGCGGGGCGCACCTGGGCCGGCCGGCCCGCCTCGCCCTGCGCCGAGCTGCTCCGGCCTCCTCCTCCTCCTCCTCCGTGAAGGCTCCGTGTTTGCTTTCTTCGTGGAGGGCTTAAGCCGAGCGGTTTGGCTGTGCTTGCAGGGGGCTGTGGCAGGAGGTAATCATTAGAAGTTCGGCTGCCCCGGCTCGCCTCTCCCCGGTGGGGGTTTCCGTCCCGAGGCAGCTCAGCAGTGAGGCAAGCAGGTATTTGAGGATCAGCGTGGGCTAGAAATGTCTGCTGTGTCCAAAGGCACTCTCAGAGGAGAAATCTGGCAGGACTATCTGTCAGTGCTTTCTAGTTGCTGGGAATGAGACTTTACCCTGTATTCTGATTTCTCTACAAAGACCAATTGATTTTCTATTTTTATTTTGTCAGCAAGGTGTCCAGAGTGCAGATACTTCTCCAACATGATAATTGCACTACCCGTGTTTTATAATTTGCCATTTTATCCTACAGTGAAGGTTATTGGTCCAAAAATGAATTGTCCTAAGCCTTGCAGGCTTGCTTTCTGGCAGCTGAAAAATTTAGCTTTGCTTTCCTGAATGACATTAAAAAGTATCTTCCACCTTTCAATTTGCATTAGTTAAAAGTTTTAGGGCATTAAGAAAATGGTTCTGCAGAGCCATGAGCTCTCAGAATTCCCCAGGAGGGTAAAATTTGCAGAATGAGTTAAATCTGTAAAAATACATGACCTATTTTTGCACTGAGGGTACTTGGTTGGTGGTCAAGATTAGTAATCTGCATTAAAGAGAGTCGGTGAGTGTGATGTGTAAGCATTAGCCATAGTAATTTAGATTATTTTAAGGGTGGCATAGAATGTTCTGGGTCAGTGCCTCATACTGGACTGTTTGTTCCTTTTGATGATGACTGTGTGTGCCTATCCAAGACACTTTATTGTATTGGAACTGAATTTTTTTTTTTCTAATAATGCTGATAGAGTGTGAATAGCAGTGTGGATGACACTTGGTCCATTGGCTTTTTGAGGTAAACCCTAATGCTTACATGTGCGATGACTGGTTATGATACTTAGCCTTGGTGTCAGGAGGATAGGGTTCTGATGTTTTTCTAGTTCCTGTATGTATCAATTATTTGTAGACAAAATACTTCAGGGTAAAGTATTCCAGGCTTGGTCTCTGCCAAGGAGATGATTTTAAATGTTAAGACAGTCTAGCAAAATTTCAGGCTTTCCCTGCCTGAAAAGCAGTTGTAGGGAGTTCTTCAGGTAATCAGAAGCTCTTGGCTTGGTTGTTAGGGGTACCCACCCAATAGGAAATGCAAGACTCCTTTTCCAGCACACCTTTTTTGATGTTCCAGTGGCAACTTGGTAGCTAAATACTCGGGGAAAACTGTATGTAGTTGCACCCATTAAAACTTACCAGACTTTGGTCGAAGATTCAGATTGTTTCAAGCCTATTGATACATGTATTTCCCCTGCTCTCCTTTTTTGGTTTTTCTTTATATGTGAAAATTGGAATGGAATGTATGGTAGACTGATGCTAGAAGCAAAAACTGCTCTTATTTTTGGTGCTGGATATTTGTGGACTTGTTTAGTTTACTGCTCTCTAGAATGATCAAGATCACTCAAATTTTTAGGTTTTTTTTAGCCATTAAAGATTTAGATCCATAAGTTTTATAACTTAGGAATGTAGACAGTATTGTTTCTTAAATATATTTAATCCTGAAGCAAGGGCACAGTCAGGTTCTACTTTCTGTTGTTATCATGCAGTTAAAATATAGCTTAGAGTTTTTCAAGGTCAGTTCCCTACATCCTTTGACTGTATCTGTATATGCAGACCCCAGCAGATTCATTTCAGTTCTGTGTGGATGCAGTTAGGATTAGGACTTTGTAATCAGTAATTTAAGGGAAGATCGCACTTCCTGTCAGGAAAAAAATACTCTGTGTTTTTTTATTTGGCCCTTACTGCTCCTCTTATTTTAGTTGTATTCAAAAATCATGTCATTGAATGCCAAGCTCATACACTTCTTTGCCTTCTTAGCAAATGCCGTTTCCAAATTTTTCATCATCTTGGCCATCAAAACTTATTTCTGCAGTCATGTTGAATACATACTGTCTGCATGCATTCAGAGTCCTGCTGCAAGCTATCGTTTGCATAGGCTGTTGTGTTGGCCTTTCTGTGTCTTTTCACTTCTTCCTCTTTTCTTGTTCATCAGATGTCTCCTCTGCTTTTCAAGACCCAGTGCAGCCTTTCTCCATGTGACTTTCTGTCTCAGCACTTTCTCATCTAATGAGGTTGTGATGGACACAAGTTGCAATGATCTGTCTCTTGCGTTTTCAGACAAGCATCTTCTTCCTGCTCACTGTTGTACAGTAGCGACTGCACTGCCCTGACTACAGCGAGGCAGCAACTCTGTCTCTTGGTGGTCAATAGTGTCTAAAATTCTGTTGGGGACAAACATTCAAAACGATTTTGACTTAATTTACAAGAAGTTTTCGATTGTCTTTCAAATTCATGGCCTATGCTGTCTGCATTTGCAGCCCTTGCTACCTCTGAGGAAGGTGGTTGAGATAAAGTGAGAAGTATATTTTTCCTTTTCCTTTCTTTTTTTTGTTTTGTTTTGTTTTTGTTTTTCCTCCAGTTACTCATTAGACTGCTTTGAGATGCTTAGTGAGGACTTCCTCCAGAATTTTTGACAACTTAATTCTCAGGTTAGCAGGAGTACCTTCTTGTAGTACTAGTAATGGTTGAGAAGCTTTTTGAAATTTGATGAAGTAGGGAAACTTTTTTTATCCACAACCAAAAGTGAGCCATACAAAATGATCTCCAGTGTGTTAGTATTTTTTGTTATTGCCATCTGTCAAGATAATTCACTAACTACATGCAGTATTTCCTTTCCATTAAACAACTTACTTTTTGGTTATAAGAGATTTTTAAGAAACATTTTTTCTTGTTGGATTGTGATAACTACTAGCCATTGAGAACTGCTTTTGAGCAAAACTGAGTAAATTAGACTGATTTTTAAGAACAAGGGTTGACTGAGCAGCTTGTTTTAACTTGCTTTAGAATAATAGTGAATTAGCCTTCCTGCAACAGTAGCACATTGTAATGTATGTTAGTCCAGCTCTGAAAGATGTAGAACAGTTAATTGCATGATGTACTGTAGCATTGTTAACTTTATCTGTTCCTTGATGCATGGCAGTGGCAGGTTACGCTGATGTTTCATGTGTCTGAATTATGTTCTACTGATAGACAGCTTCAAATGTGTAGACATTTATCAGGGTTTCGAAAGAAATTAGTTTTCTGTCGTTTTGTGAGACTTACATGCTAGGGCTTCCTTTAGTGCCGGTGTTTAGCCAGATGAGATCTAGCTGCAACATTAGTTGCAAGCCCTTGGGAGGTAAAAAGCCTCTTTCTCATTCAGCATATTCTGTAAGTAAGGTCTACCCTGTTGCTGGTCTGCATTGTGTCCCTAATTGTTGTTATGACAGCTCTTTTACGAACTCCATATTTTGTGAAGTGTCAGTTAAAATTATGTGAGGAATGGTAAAATTAAGAAAATTAACCTTCTGCAAAGAATGGTTGTCATATGTTCCAAAGTACTTGTTTTTAATATTTAGCTGGCTACTACTAGAAGACAGTGTCTAAGCACTCAGGACTATTCGAGTGTGCAGTTGGGCCTGAACTACTGAGACTGAATGCAGAGTTCTGCAACAACTCTAAAATATTAGTCTGGACCGTTCCCCAGAACTGTGTGGAAGAATAATAGGGTGAAGTTCCTTACTTCAATACAATTAGTAATAGCTTCTCTGGTTAGATAGCTGAAGGAGCTCCCAATGATGATTTCCTCAGTCTGGTTGCACTCTAGGGAATTATCTCTGTTTGAAATATGTTTGTCCTTTTCTCCCCACCCTTACAAAATGACAAAGCATGTTTTCATTTGAACTAGCATTGGGAGAATTGCTGTTAAGAGAAACAAGAAAGCATCGGTATTGTATCTAAGTTATTTGCAACACATAAAGAATTAATATTTAGAAGTCCCATTAGCACTTTTTCCCATTGCTTGGCTGAGGATACCAAGACTGAAATGATAGAAAAATCAATTGCAGTTGTCACTGGCAGTTACCTGAGAAGCTTCAAGAACATAAGTCATTGTGTCCAACTTCTTGTTCTTCTCCCCCTGCCAAAGTAATGGCTGATTTCTGAATTAAAAAAAAAAGGGACATTATTTCATGATGTAAACACATCTTGTCAAGCTTTAACAAGAGCACTGTAACCTTGTTTACATAATTTCTATAGTATCACACCTTAAAATGATAACTGCGTAATTGTGATTTGCCGATATGAGGTGAAATGCATTCTTATATTTAATGTGAGTAAGCACATTTGATAGGTATGTTCAGCTACAGAGACTCCTTTTTTAACTGCCATGTGTTTTGGACAAGAGATCAACTGTCAGAGTTTGGGAATATCGGTTAAAGCTTCCTGTTTCTCTGAAGCAGGAGTAGCTGTAAAATCCTCGGAGAGTGGAGATGAACTTCTGGAAAAGTTATGATTCGCTTTGTTTTCTGTGTGGAAAGGGATGTGATCTCAGTGTTGCAGTTGAAATAGTGTGAGTCAAATTTATTGCTGTATTTTAATTGGCATTTTACAAACATTTGAAAAGCCCTATAAATTTGTAACTAATGATGTTCAAGTGAGATTCTTTGAAAAATCAGAGATTTCTCAGGGCAGAATAAGAGTTTGACCATAGTGGTTAGTACGATAGTTTGTTTTCAAAGTACTTTACCAGTGACACTGAAATTTGTTCAGTCCTGCTGTTTTGCATATTTTCTCGGACAGTGAGCACAAGACTAATTTGATTTGAGCCTCACCAGTTCCTCAGCCCACTAGTTTCCAGCAGGAGGAGATAAACTAATTTCTGCTGGCTTGCTTCCCATAAAGTGCGATGTGTCAAATGGCATGGTGTCCTTTCTACAACTTCACTTGGAAGAATTTTTGAGAATCAGAAATACTAAATTTCAAGTTTTTTTTTTTAAATTATTTTTTATTTCACAGGTGGAAATAGCATTGTGTTTATTCAAGTGAGGGCTAATGTGGAGTAGTTAAAAGTTCACAGATACCACTGATGTCTGAAATTCTTAATTCAGTATCCCATTGTAGTTGGAATTTTGGGTAGGAGGGTGAGCTTTGCACGTTTTCTTTCCAAAAGTGTTCATGAGTTTGGGAGTGTACTTTGAAGAATATTAACTGCTTAAATGTAGTTGAACTTTTGTTACAGTGTTATTTTAATTTTTTAGGTCTGTTCCTCTGCCTTTTTTCCCTTAATCCCATGCTTCTCAGCAGAACTATAATCCCAGTTCTATTTTAATCAAATTTGTTTGTGTCAGATGCTATTTTTTCATAAATGTCACTATTTTAAGATCACATATTCCTGCTCTTCTGTATCTTTTTGCAGTTCTAAGAAATGGCTGTACTCGGTGCTTCTGCTGGTGCCTCTAAGGCATTGCAGGTTAGGCTGTCTCTTGTGATGTAAGGGAATGAACTTGAGCAGGAAGTTTGAATTGCTACATATCCTGTAGGATCCTCTGCATTTTCACTTTCTGAATCAGTGCTGTTAGACAAGGCCAAGTAGAAAATACTCTAGAATTGTGACATTCTTGCCTTAGCTGTCCCACAGATTATGAAACAGTGCCTCAGACTTGGGATAATTTCTTTCATACCTGTTAATTGGTACTGAAGGCAATGGGGAATGAACATGTTCCCAGTCACCCTTTATTCAGCATTTGGTATTCCAGACTGGAGGGCTCAGCTGAAAATCTGGTGGAGTACATGCTTTGAGAAACAAGTATCCAAGCAGCGTAACTGTAGAGGAGTGATTGCTTTAAAGCCTTGCTGATTGTCAAGATGATCTTGGAACTGTTTGATTTGGAGAGATGAGGGAGCCTTGCTCCTTGCTGTGGTGCTGTTCTAACAGCAGCTGCTGCAGGTTGAGATGTCTGAGCCTTGAGTCTTTCCTTTGTGAGGCCAACTTAAACCTTTGGCTCTGTGTCCTTTATAACAACTCGACACTTTGTTTAATTTCAGTTTCCCCAACTGTTGTAGTATTTGATAACATTGTATCAGCGTACTTTTCTGAAGCACATGTAATAATTTCTGTGGTACTTTGAAAATAATAGGATAATGATATCTATTCCTTATCCACCAAAGGAACTATTAGTGCGTGAAACACATCACATCTGTATTTTGGTGTGTGAGTTTTATTTTTAGTTTCTGTTTGTTTTTCTAAAAAGCTATGTGAGTGGTTTCCCCCTTCAGTGTATCTTGGTGTATTTCTTAGTGATAGACATCCTAATTTTTATTGAAAAGTATATTTGATAGAGGTATCTAACCTCTTGTAACATACTTCAAAGAAAAATACTTTTTTTATAGTTTATATATTCAAATTAGTATTTCTGATTACAACGCTAACAAAATGCAATGTCATCAAATTTGTAAAGCAAAATCATATATTATGTAAATCTTAAATCTTATGATTTAGTGTCTGAATTACAAATTTAGTCTGATGGTACATAAAAGGAAATGGTAATTAATTATAATGATTTGTTTATTCTATAAAATTTAAAAATTCTTGTGGAAAACAAATTGTTTTGTATGAATATAATTTTCTTTCTGATAACAAGGTATTTCTTTGCAAAAGTAGGCTAAGAGAATAAGGTTTTATTTTGAATTTTCACTCTTACCAAAGTTTTTCTTTTCACAATTCTGTTTTTACTAAATTGAATACTTTGCAGTTGGTGTGTTAAAAATAATTTACTCTTGCTTTGTGTATACAAACATTTAGTATCACTACCTTGCTTTACGGCATTATGACTATGTACTGCATTGTATATTTTGTGCTTCATGCTTGGATTAATTTGACTTGTGTGTGTGCCTAAAACTTTGAAATGTTTTCTATTTATTTCTTTAACTTGATTTTAAGGTCTAGACTTTAAATGATATTTGACTTCTATATTTCAGTTGGCGGTTGCACTACTACAGCTTCTTAAAAAAATTCTTGAGAAGGTTATGAATCAACAAGAGTGAGACCAACAGCAAACTATATTTCTATGAATGTTTGTAAGGTCTTCCATTACTTTATTGGATGTTTTCCTTTATTGAATTCTCCAATTAATAATGGTCCTCTGTTGCCCATTACTGTTACTTTTAATTGTGATTTATTTTACTGATACCTTTTTTGTTTTCTATCCTGTTCTCTTGAAAATGGAGAATGTCATCATTCCTTCTGTGACTTCTGAATGCATATGTGCCTCCAGGAAAGGTTATGAGTAATGTTTGGTAGCTTTTTGGGTTCTTTTTTTTGTTCTTGAACAAGTGACATTGACTGACATTTCTAGATATCTTCTGTAAACTTGCCCTGAGAGCTGGATACTCAAATGACTCAATTAGTTTAATCTGTAATTAATTTGTCTATAATCTTGAAGTGGCAAGGGTTGTTGCACAATTTCTGTGGTTTCCTTGCCCCCTCCCCCTCCAAATTAATTGAAATGTGTTGGAAACATTCTGTGCCCTGATATTTGAGAATGAAGTGTTCCAGTGAGTTCATAGACGTGTCCCTTTATGTAAACATTATTTGTAGATATTCACGCTTGCTTTCCTTCTTTAGTGTCTCAGTAGGAGAGGTAGTATATGCACCTGGGAGATATCCAGGGAATAGCTGACATTCTGATTTGGAGTCCAGATTTTTTGTGAGGAAGGAGGAGACTACTTGAGTCTAGTCTTCTTCATCTGTCTCTCTGACCTCTCAGTGGAAGCAAAGAGGAGACAGAGAGAGATGGACAGAGGTTATGGAGCAGATTCTTGGTAGAAATTGGAGAAGGCTCTACCCTACTTACCTGTGCCTGTGAACAGCGTGCCATAGCAAATCACTTGATAAAACCTGCAAAGTTTCTCAGGGTTGTGCAGGCAGTGGACAGCAGTTTTCTCAGTAACAATATTCAGGAGAAGGCAAAAGTGCACAGAGGACCATAAAAGAGATGGACAGAGCAAGCATGCCTTCCCAAAAGGGAGGGTGAGTCAAACATCTCTTGGAAGTGAGTGAGTAGAGCACAGAAACAGTAAAGACAGGAGAAGGGATTGGGAAAGCAGGATATTAAACACATGAAGGAGGAAGATTTGGTTCGTTTTTATTATAGTCCCATTACATTTATCCCATTGAAAAAAGACAATAATATTTAAACACTCCCCCTACTTTTAAGTAAGGGCATTTTTTTGCCATAACCTCAAAGTGTTGGGGTTTTTTGTGTTGGCACTGTCCATTCTGCCAAGAGTTTGGCATCAGCTGCTTGTTAAAGAAGTTGCAGTCTTCCTTGAATATTGTGGCCTGCTGAATAACTTGATGACACTGAACTAATCTGTGGCTTTATTTTAAGCAACTGGATGATATTTCAGCAGAAAAACAGCTGCAAGGACCTGGAAGTTTTGAGGTTTACTTTTAACTTCGTAGAGATTTGTGTCATTTTGTATAACAACTGTTTCCATGGTTATTTTGTCTTCATCCAGTAAGTATGCTTCATAGAAAATTTGGCCTTGTAGGAGTTCAGATGTACTCTGAGACCACTGGGAATTTTTAGTGAAATAGTGGTTGTATCAGAGTTTCTGTGTTTTGTAACTGGAGAAAAGCTATGTCCCTCAACTGTATTGAATTTAAACTTAAGAAGGAAACAGTGGAGTAACATCACAGTCTTCAGAAGAAAGTGCTAGTATTTTGTCAGTGGATTTAAGTTTCTTAAAAATGTACTGCGTTTGCAGCTTGGGATCTATTTGTTATTTGTGTACTGAAAACTGCTTCTTCGTGGTGCGTACTCTGACCTTTGAAGTTCCTCTATTTTTATATCCATTTCATTTTATATTTTGCTAATTATGATGCTGATTAAAATGCACTACATATTTGTAAACTATTTGTAAATTTGTAAATTTGTGTAAATTTGTAAATTTGGGTAACTATCAGGAAATTTTTGACAAGAGAACTTAGGTATAGTGAAGGGGTGATCACTGCAAGCAGTAGTCCAAACTGAAACTAGTTCATGATACTGGCATTGATTGAGGTCTTGGAATTAAAAGAACGAAACATATAATACCCGCAGGTATTAAAATCAGCGAATACAATGTTGGTAGCTGTTTCTTCAGATTCCAATGTCTAGGCCATAGATGCCCTTTATTACGTTGGTGATATATACAGACTTCTGCTCTTGCTTCTTTATTTTTGAAGATAACGATGAGCATCAAGAAATGGAGGAAGGGGATAATACTTTTAAAAATTGTGTTACTTTTTAGTCACATAAAAGAGGATCAGAATATTAATCAGGAGCACCAACAACCTTTCTAAATCAACCCTTCCTTTGTAGCCAGTATGTGGCTTCATTATGTGGATATATTTTGTTTTGGCACAAAATCCTTTGTGGTGGAATTGGATATGGTACATTAGTTTCCAGATGGATTTGTATAGTAATGGAGAGACCATTTGGATGTGTCCAAATAAAGACAAAGGATCGCTTTGCTTGACCTGCTGGTGACGTATCTGTTGATACAGGGTAGAATACTGTTGTCCACCTTTGCTATGAGGGCACACATGCTTGTGGCCCACTTCTGTGTCCCTTTCTGTAGAGCTGCTTCCCAGAGAGTTGGCCCCAGAACTGTATTGTGGCCCAGGGTTAGTCCACCCCAGATGCAAAGCTGTGCTTATTTTTTGTTGAACTTGCTGAGGTTGCTGTCAACCCATTTCTCTAGCCTGTTGACCCTGCTCTGAACCATCCAGTGTGCTGAACACTCACCCCACTTTGGTATTCTGTGCCAATTTACCAACGGTTTGCTGTGTCCCATCATGCACACTGTTAGGACATTAGGCATCATTGGTCCCATATTGATCCTTGAAGGTTCCCACCTAGTTACTGGCTGCCCATTAAACTTTGAACCACTGATGATATTTCTGTGTCCAGCAATCTAGTTAATTTTTCACAGCCCATATCTCACCAATTTTGTCTTAAGGCTGTGAGATATTGTGCTGAAGGCAAGGTGTATGTCATCTAAGCTCCCTTCTGTCCCCAGCATCAGCTGCCACATCACAGAAAGAAATTGGGTTGGTCAGACATGATTTGTGTTTGGTAAATCTATTTTGGTTGCTCACAACCTTCTTCGGGACTGAGATGCTGGCTGGAATGTATTTTTCCTTCCTTTTGGTCTGCAGCTTCTTGCTGATCCTCTTCTGCTGCCACTGTAGTCTGGCATTTATGTTGGCTCTCTGTTGAGCTTTGGCTTTCTGAATTCCATGATTCTGGTTGAAGCACTAATTGTAATCAAGGTGCCATTTGACATTTCAGCTGAGAAACTCAATGTGGTTTCCTCTTCTGAACCCTACATTATTGTTTATAGGTTTTTTCTCCTTTTTAATAAATAAAAAAAAAAATTCCTTTTTTTATAGAGGTGGTGAGGGATAGGGATCTTATAGCTACATTATTTCATTTACCAAAATAATTCTACAAAGATATGTGATATAACTGACTAATGGAAAGCAACAGTCTTGGCCACTAGGGACAGTGTGGAAATTAGTTTTTAGTCTTGTTGAGTGTTAACTTGTTGAATGTTGGGTAGGAGGATGAATGTTACTGAAGGACTCCTGGCAATTACAATAGATAATGTGAATTGTCTTCTTCCACTTATATTCTTTCACATTTGTAACTTGACCTAATAAGGCAAGTATGGAAGAATCATGTCAATCTCTATATGTGGTCCAGTCTTGGATAAAAATATCCTGAAGTTATGTTGCTAGCTTAGAATGTTAAAGTAACTTTTTCATCTAAATGAGAAATGTTACTTATTTGGGAACTATTAAATTGGGGTATGTACTATTGAAAGAATAAAAAAGCCACAGTAACCCCCTACACTGCATTCATAGCATTTCATCCTAAAGTTAGTGGGATAATGCTGAAAATTGTGCTGCAAGTAGCAAATAGCACATGTAACATCACCAGTGGATTAAAGAACTAAACAAAACTCTTGGATGATTAATTTTACAGCCTGAGGAAACCAAAGGACTAAAAAGTTATTCAGAATAACTGAATATGACTAAATCTTTCTACAGTAAACTTAAGTACTGAGTTTTGTTTGTATATTTAATATTTATGTAAATGTGAAATGTGTATAAACACATATAAGTTCAACTCTCAGTAAAAAAAATCACACATCCTGCAAATATATGTGGTAAGGTATGGTTTATCAGTCTGCTTAAAAGGAACTCCTGATTTTAAGGAATTTGCTTGAAAATAATTTTTTGCTTATTGATGCTTTCAAGCAAGTTGTCAAGTGGTAGAACTGAGAATCTTAGTATTTTTTCCAGTATGAAATTTGAAGGTATTGTCTGCAGTTTACATGGAACAAGTTATTTAAGAAAAAGCTAAAGAAAAAAGCTCAATAACTGCTGCCACACTGTGCAGTTCCAAAATGTTTGTCATTTTGTGTAGTTTATCTTAGATCTTCATGTCTTTGATGGTTTTGTATTTGCAAAAAATAGGTACTTTTACTGTGTTTCACTCTTTGTTTTTGTGGGGTTGTTGTTTGAACCAAGATTTTCTAAACCAGATAATGCATCACTGTGCATCTTTTTTTTCCCCCCTTTTTTATTTATTTTTTAATTAAGCTGATTCCATCAATTAAAGATTGCACAAACTATTTGTCACACAGCCACTGCTGTGAAATTATGTAGACTCTCCATAGAAAAAGTAATGGATTTGTTTTAAGAAAAGAATTGTTCATCAGCTGTCTTATAATCCACCTTTTTCCACTTTGTCATCCCTGTAAAGATCACAGACAGTAATGGGTTGCCTTTGGATAGAAGACTGTGTCCCAGACAATTTAGATATAAATAATCTTTATATAAATTTCTTCAATAAGTATGAACTGATACAGTTAATGGCATAAATTGGGCAGTATGATGATTTATGTTCACGAAATAGGCAGACATTTATTGCGTGGCAGAAAGGATGCTCAGTTGATGTTACCACTACCATGGAAAAAGAGCTTTGAACTAAAGAAATTGCTACCTTCCAAAAGCATAGCTGTAAAGGTATGAAGAACCTTTTTAAAAATGTGTCCCATGCAATTGTTTCTGCAGTATCCCTGAGCTCTGCCCTGCTGTTTATGTTAGAAGAAGCATAAAGAGGCTTATGAGATCTGTCTGTTATGGAGAGAGACTGATCTAGTGTATTAGCATCTAGATAAATGTTGTGAACCTTAAGTGGTATAAGTTGTTCTAGGAACAAAGTTGATTAAATTCATTCAGTAGAATCAAGTCCCTTTAGCAAATAAAGAAATAAAGAAAAATTGCTGAGAAGAACTTTTAAATAACTCCTTTCTGCAGTTGTAGACAAGAAAGTAAAAAGTTTAAAATGCTGCTTGAGTGGTAGTCAGTCACAAATGAAATACACAGGTACTGTTTCTTGACCAAAGAGCATGTGACTTCATTATTTTTAGCTATTTAGGAGAACAGAGGGGTTTTTTCTCTTGATACAGATTCTGGGGGCTTCTCCCTCTCTCCCCTTTGCAAAACTCTTCTAGTTTTGCACTAGAAAGACTTGAAATAGATGTAATCTGTTTATCAAGAGGCTGAATGTAAAACAGTCTAGATTATCTCCTTGGCTTGAATTCAAGATCAAGTTAGAAGGAGTACTTTATTTTCTCACTTAAGATCACCTTAGGCAATTCTGACAAGCAATAAACCTGGCCCTGTTTCAGTCTCCTAAGGTGATCCAAAATGCTTTCATTTTTTGTGTCTTGTTTTATGTCCAGATAACTGAATTAGCTTGGATACAAGTCAAAATGAATTGTTACAAAGGAAGAGAATCATTTTCTTGGAAATAGTATTGAGGATGAGTTTGAGTATGTCGCTTTTGTATTTAAGATAGTAACTGGAATGAGCTTGCATCACTGATTTCTTATCACTATCCAAGATGCAAAAATGCTTCTTTTAAATATGACCAAAGCTCCATATCCTTTTAAGCTAGAATGTGTTTCAGAGTGGGTTTTAATGCATGTATGTTATCAGAAAGAATGTTTGTGTCTGTGAAGGTTGCCTCTTGTTTTTCATAGTAAGAGAAATATTTAGGCTCAAGAAGCAGTGACATGAAATGAGGCTTTCTGTCCCTTGCTGATAGTTCCATAAAGTAGCTGTTAGTGCTGAAAATAAAGGTTAGTAAAATGAAGGTCAGTTTAAAATTAAAATTTTCACTTCCTAATTTCATGTAGTGATCAGCGGTGGTGGCAGAGCAGGTGTGAGAGAGGAAGGAAAAAAAAAATCTTTACTAATTTTGACTTTTGATACCAGGCTGAATTTTACTTTTTTTTCACTTGATAAGAAAGTTTGGTGTTGAAAATATTTACTATTTCTAGTAGAACTGTAAGTGTTAACCAGAAGATTGGTCTTTTTCTTGCAAATAACCAATTTTATCAAAATATGGAACATAATTTTTCTATTTTTATTTTATTTATAGTATTAATTGCATAGTAATATTCTGACTAGCAAACAGATGGGTTTTACTAATGGAATTTATTGCTCTCCGGGTAAATACTGAAATGGAAGTAATGCGCACAATAACTTTTAAACTTTCTTGTTACACGCTGTAATGTTCAGTATGATAAGAAAATGTTCACATATATTTTCATTTAAAGGTTTGCGCTTCTGAAAATGGGTTTCATGAATAGTCAAAACAGTGCAATATCAGTGGTCTTAGGCAATAATTTTTCATCTATACTCTATCCGTAAAGCCTAATTTGTTAGACTGCCTCGTATAGCTGTAGGGGAGGGTAGGGGAAAATGATCCCAAAAGCCTTGCTGTTTTGTGCAGAGGAAGGAACAGCAGGAAAGTCTGAATACAATTAGCCATGATTGCATTTGGATTAATCCAACTGTTAACCAATTAAGACATCTGACATGCAAGGTGGGTGTTGCGTGGAAGAAGAGGTGAGGTAGAAAGTGGACAAATGGACTTTTTCTTAACAGAGTAAAGGAATGTTTCCAGCCTTTGTAAGCAGGAGGGATCAGCAGGAATACTACACTTATTTAGAAGAAGCTTCATTGGCCTAACTTCTCAATTCTTAACATTAATTGTGTAATGTTTTATTTGTTTAAAAGATGATCAGTGTGTATCTATATGCTTTAGTATTTTAAGCTTTCTTTAGGAAAAATAATAAATCTAAAGTTAGAATAGTAAAAGCAAAATAGCCTATGTAAAATTACTTTTTTAAAAAAATTAATACAATCCCTAGAGTTTTGAGTCCTGCATTAAATTCTTGTGTACATTCATTGCAATTAGTTTTACATAGTATGAGGTAGCAATGGAACTTAGGGTTTTCTTTTGCTTTGCCTTTTTGGGCTAGGGAAGGAAAAGGACAAAAGAATAAGAAAAAAGAGGTTAAAAAGAGACCTTTAGGGATGTTAGGAAACTGCAATAAGCAGAACTCTTCAAAACCCTTCAACTCTTTAAAACGTGTCTTTCAGTTGCTTACTTTTACTTTGGCAGATAGAAGGTAGCTACAAAGTTAATAGTTTATTTCACAATTGTTAAATATTTTCCTGAGTAGTATAACATAACAATTTTGATGCAGTGAAATTGGCACCCCAGTTGGTACAGCTTTCCAATTTTACTTGTCATGCTAGTGAAGAGACAGTAATTTGAAACCTAAAATAATGTTTTTAATCACTTGACAGAAATTACATTCACCTTAATTATAGAAAGGTTTATATGTGAACATGCTCCATTTACACTCAAAATGGAAGTCAAATTAAAAGGCAGATGTGTAGAATTAACAAAATTAAACTTGATGTCTATGTATAATCCCTGACAATTTTTTTAATGCGTACCCAGAGGAGGCATTAAATAAGTTTGGTAAAGCATATTAGAAAAACTAATGGTTTGAGCTACCCAAATGGCAAGTCATGGTTTGATTACCAATGTCTTGTTAGGGACAGGTCAGCTACCGTAATTTTAACATATTAATGAACAAATGTAATTTGATAAACACAGTAAAAGAATTGTGAGTAAAGAAACATATTTTTGTTTTTAAATGACACTGTTCTTTCAGAGTTCAGATTATTCTGTTGCAACTATTAAATTTGAAAATTATCACCATCAGCAACCTTCCCAAGTGTCACGGACCTTTTGGATTCTACTGTAAGACTTGAGTAATGTTCTGCTGAAACTTTAAGTTTGACAAGCAGGTGATTTCAGAGCCTGACCTTTCTGTATGTGTGTTCTTTATTTTGTCATACTGTGCCTCCAAACTTGAAACCAGGATTACTCTGAGTGTGTGAGGAAATTGTGAAGGGAGACAAGTGCTTGGAAAAGGAACGTCTTGCTGGAGTGGGAAGACAGTGTCACTCAGAGCCTGGAGAGGAAACGTGTGTCTGCTGTTTAGTGGCAAAGAGGAGGAGAGGAAGTACCCATCATCTGGACTTCTGAACTAGCACTTGTTTTGCACTAAACTAGAAACACCCCTGTGTCTTGCTACCAGTTGCAAGCTAAAATTGACAGCACTAGTTTAAATCCAACAATAAACCTGTGTTACCTTGGTGAATCATTTTAGAGAAAGGTGAGGGAAGGCTGAGGGTTTTGCTTAAAGATGGGAGAGGGGCAAAGATCTGAAAGCTTGTCAGCTGAATTAAGCAAACAAGAAAACTATTGAAGCTACTTTTTAGTAAGACATAATTGTGCTTTTTATGGGAATAAATCGCTGCTGTCGTGGATTTATATAAGGTCCTGTGTGAATGGTCATGTAAGTCACATGGTCAGTCTTAGTTTAACACTGCTAGCCATAATGGTATGCAGCTAAGTCCATCAAAATGTTATATTGGTTAGGAAGCAGAAACCAAAGAACGAGAAAGCAGATGTATACAAGAAAGCAAATTCTTTATGCATGTTATGTATTCTTTATGTTGGCTGTATACTGCGGAAAAAACGTTCAGTGGGAAAAATGGACAAAAGCTAGTCAAAAAAGAAAAACGAAACAGATGGTGTCATTGAGATAGTAGTTTTGTTGTCTCTAAAAGTTGAATCAAGCATGTGTGAGTGTTCACCTTTCTGTCTCTTCTCTCACCTGATGAGGCTCTGCAGTGCACCGTTTGAGCTTACAGACAACCCTTTACTTCAATTACAATTTATTTTGCTAAAGCAATCCCATACTGTGGAAGGAAAATTACTATATGTGACCATGATGCTGCATGAGCCTATTGCATATATGACCTTAGTAGTACACTGCAGAAGTCTTTGTAAAATCTTAGACTTGAAAGCTGAGAAGTAGTGATGATGGGGCAAATATATGGAATCTGTAGTGGTGGCAAAACTGGCTAAACTGGTAAGATGGAACAGTTGTTGATCTGGAATAAAGATCTTTTATCCATGTGCCTGTGTGTATGCACACAGTATGTACCCAAATATGCCTGCCACAGGACTAAGGCCTGTGTTGTTCTTTAGCCTTTAGGTAACTGTCCTTACGTCCTTCAGCCTATGAACAGCACTATGCCAGTTCAGCTTGGAAGTTTGCCCTTCCAACATAAGGCATGTCAGCTTCTTCTTAAGGATCTGGATAGCCGTGACTTAAATGCTAACATTTATACCATGTCTTCAGAAGACTGGCTTGTTCTTTCTGTGAAGAGTGATAAGCATTTACCCTGAAGTTAACTTTAGTAAGGCTAGACAGAGCTTTAGTAAATCTGTTAATCTTTTAAAAAATTAACATCATAAACAAAATAGATTTGGAAATAAGTTGTAAGTGGGGTTTGAATTTAAATACCTGAAGTATTTTCATAGTGACCAGCTGCATAGTCATATTTGTGTAATATTTAGACATTCTTTCAATAGTTGATAGTATTTAAGGACCTTTAAACAAAGTCTTCATTTTTTCCTAGGAGTTATACTGCTGAAGCACCTTTTAGAAGTGTGAAGTTTGGATAAGTTTTATTTACAGTCAACCAAAAGGGTACCATCCTAAAGATTAGATCCCTTTAAGTGTCTCAGAATCTGTAAGACTATAAACCACTCATTTAGAACATACAAGAATTAGGCCAGTATCTGTTGTACTTACTGCAGTCTACCAAGTTGTGCAAATTTTAAGAAGTCTTATTAAAATACCAAATGAGATTTGAATCTCTGTAGCCATATTCTAAATTGCAAAACTAGAGCAGAGGACAAAAGGTTACTGTTTTATTTATTAGAGTTATAGAACTTTCTTTGTTAATTATGCATTCATTCAACTCTGAATATGCATCCTGCCATCTAGTTTAATTAAGTCATTTAGAGTGTTTACCCATATTTAGAACTTAAACTTTTTTAAATGATGCCATTAAGCATAGTGGTCTTTTGATTAAAAGAAAAAAAAAAAAAAAAAGACCATGATTAAATGTTATTTTCTGTGTGCATATCTTCTTTATCTTCCTGATGCTTGTAGTATTCTGTAGAAGTTTAAAAATGTGTTTCTGAGGGCATGATTAGGCAGGGTCTTCTTTTTTTATTGAAATGTAGATATACAATGAGATCTCATGTTTACTTAATTGTTGCATTAACCAGGTTGGTGTTTGGTTGGGATTTTTTTGGTGGGTTTTTTTTGTTTGTTTGGGTTTTGTGTGGGTTTTTGTTTGTTTTTTGTTTGTTGTTTTTTTGGTAGATTGGAGTGTCTCTCCTCCCTACCCTCCAAGGAGTTTATCATTGAATCATAGGTTTAGGTTGGAAGGGATCTTAAAGATCATCTAATTCAACCCTTTTGCCGTGGCCAGGAACACCTTCCACTATACCGGGTTGCTCAGAGTTTGATCCAGTCTGACCTTCAACACTTTTAGGGATGGGGCATCTTCAACTTCTCTGGGCAGCCTGTACCAGTGCATCACCACCCTCACAGTGAAGAATTTTTCCCTAATGTCCAATCTAAACCTACTCACTTTCAGTTTGAAGCCATTCCCCCCTTGTCCTGTCACTACATGCCCTTGTAGATAGTCTCTCTCCATCTATCTTATAGGCTCCCTTCAGATACTGGAAGGCTACAATTATCTATTCCATTTACTTATTATGAGTCAACAAAATCTACTCAATTGTGATCGAGATTTTTTTTTTTTTTAATTGTAGTACCAATTCAGCATTTTAGCTGTATGGTTTATATCATCTAATAACACACATTTTCAGCTTAAAGAGAATTCAGTAACTTGCAGTGCAGTTTTTTAATTGCAGCACTTTAATTACACTCACCTACATACTTGTATGTTTAATTTTTCTCATCTTCAATCATTAAAAAAAAAAAAAACAGTATAGCTTATATTTCTTGCTAAGAAACTTTAACTAGGGAGAAAATAGAGTTTCATCTCAATGTGCCATTACAGTTATAACTAGGGAGAATTGAATAATTCTGAGTATTACAGTTTAGATCTATGAAACAGTCTCTCTTCAGAGGTGTGATTTTGTTTTTTGGTTTTGCTCTCAGAAAATATGCAAAGCTGCTTTATATATGTTGTAATTTGTTCTATTTTTCTTTGTTTAGAGGTTCCTAAACCTTTTTTTGAATGAGGGCATTTTTTTTTCTTAATGCTATGCCTAAAATGAAAAGATGAAATCTAAGTAGTCTTTGAGAGAAATGTAGCCAAGCTTCCTCTGTCCTCTATATTAAAAGCTAAAAAAGGGTTCTCTGCAAATATGGTGTTCAATCTCTGCTTGTTTTCTAAATGTCAAGCTGCAAGACGAGTTTATTTAAATACTTCCTTAGTGTTACTTGTTGACATAGCAGTTGTCTAAGTTCCCATCAGGGTATCATTTGATCACTGTTAGGAAAGGCGTAAATTAGACAAAACCAACAACAACAGCAATGACAAAAAAAACCACACACAAAAAACCCAAAACGAAAAACAAAACAACAAAAAACCCAAACCCGTAGAGCTGAAACAGTTTTGGCCTATAAATACTTCCCATGATTGGTTTCATTCTCCTGGGACTTGGCTGAAACATGCTTTACATATTGAACTAGAAACTGGATTGAATTAAATTTATAAAAGTTTTGTTGACTGCATTGCAACATTGTGAAGGTCTAAAACTGTTGTAGCTAAGATCAGTCAGATTTTCCCTACCTTGGTTTTTTAGATGACCCTGCATCTACATATATGTATGTGCATATACACATCTATCTAGATAGATCATGTATGTTTGCATATATATGTGTGTATATAAATGCACTTGTACTGTAACCTATGTTGGCACAATAGCCTGAATCTTGCTGCCTTTTTTTTCATGCTCATAGTGGTTCCACCAGTGCAGGTCAAGTTTTCCCCTGCTGCATTTATGCAAGACATCAACAACAAAATCCCACCGGCCCCACAGATATTCTTGTGGCTCGCTTTAAGGGCCCCGTGGACTTTACAAACAACCCTTGTCTCCCGGCCACTGCCAACGTTAGTCCTGCCTGCTAAGCCAGATCTCTTCTAGGAATGTGGTAATGCCTGTGTGGAAAAAATGTTAGTGTGGGATCTCTCTCTCACTCCTTTTGGTTTGTGTATGTTATATATATATTAAATATCCTGATTTTAAAAGAAAATTGTACTTACATATTTCAAACAATTGTTTGAATGCTCTTGATTTCTATGGTAATAATTGTTAGAGGTAGTAATCAGTTTTCTCCCTTTTGTTTATGGGGGAAAATAAAAGTAGACTTGCGCCAAGTATTTGGTTGACCCATCAGTGACTTGATTGAAGAAGGGGACACATTTTTATTCTTGCAACTGCTTTGATCTAGAAAAGAAAAAGCATTGTTTGGTTGTAGAAAATAGCGTGTCTATGTTTGTAAAACAGTGTTGTATTCTGTCTCTTCCTGTTCTGTCACAAAACCTGCTTTTTTCGTTAAAGTGGTGGTAAACTTCTCATGAGGGAGGAGAAGGGGGGATCTCAAGGACCAAAAGTGCACAAAGTGAGGATAGAGAAGAAAAGGAAATGGCACCTTAAAGGTGATAGTTGTATCTGAAGTCAGAGATGAGTAACAGTATTTGAAAGAAAAATGCTCTAATGTTGGCTAAACTGAACTACTAGACCATGTATATTTGATAACAATATACTCTTTAAAACAAAGGTAATTTTTATTTAATCGAGCAAAATTTATTTCCTATCTAGTTAAAATTTATCAAGCTTTGTAGAAGCTACAAATATTGTTCTGGATTTTAAAGATGTATGAATATCATATTAATTGTTCTTTTTCTATGTGTTTTTGTTTACAGACCAGTCTTTCCATATGGGGATGGGGAAGTCTTGGCCTTGTGCTTTTTCTAGTAACTTTTGGACCCTTCGCTATATTTTACTTTGCATTTTATATCCTCTGCTTTGTGGGTGGGTAAGTATACTACTTACTGTTTTGTATAATTTGCTATGAAAGTAAAACTTTCACGTGAATATTAGCAAATGGCTTGCTCTGAAAATCTGTAGTGGCTTTATGTAATTAATATTTCCACATCTGTTCAGCTTTTTTTCTCAAAATCTCAATTTAGCTATTGATAATGGGTGTTAGAGAGCAAATGCTCACATAAACCGATGTTAATTTCAGTTCATACTTTCTATTTCTGTATCAGTTCTTTTCCCAGGTACTTACTGAGTAATTGTGTCTCCTTTTCTATCACAATCTTGTTTTCCTACCTAAGACACTTGGTTCATGAGGAAAGTGATTGGATGTTTTCCTGGGTGTGTGGAAATGATGCTGCACTTTGAAGAAGGAGATCAGTTTGGCAGCTGTAGACATTTTATACTTTATGTAAATAGGAAGGGAGCAAACAGGTGAAGTTTTTATAGTCTTTGGCACCATTATTGTATTGTATATTATAATGTCTGTCTTGTAAGCATTAAAATTTTCATTTTTAATGCCAAATCAAAATGTCTCAATGGGCTATTCCTCCTTCTTGTCTCTTATAAGACTAATCTGTAGGATAACAACATTTCTAGCCTCTCCAAGACCTGACTGATTTCTAATTGGGTGTGTGAGCTCTTTGATTTTCTTTTCATCTTGTGAAACACTCTTTTAACCTTATTTGATACAATACTGTATATATATATTCTTGTATGTCTCATCAAAAAATGTAATAGAGTTTCATAGTTAGAATTAGAGCTGCTGTGCTTGGGTTTCAACTGTATTAAGCTTGGTATTCCATCTCTGAGAAATCAGAATAGTCAGTCTACTAGAATGGGGATTTAGTTAATGTAAAACTAACTAAGTAAATGCTTTTGTCTTGTTAAGTCCTGTTACATGTATGACTATCATATTTTGCTAGCTGTTTGTGCAGGGCAAAAGGCAAACAGTCTCTCCAAAGGGCAAGACTTCCTCTGTTTACTGTTTTGTATTACCACTTCCTTAGTATTTGTGGTATTAAAAACAAGAGCTTGTCCTCCATTCTTGCTCAGTTTCAGTTGCTTCACTTTTCAAAGTTAACAGTCAAAGCAGTCTCCCATGTAGCCAGCTACAATTTGCCACCATGAAACTGCCTGTGGTCCCTGAGCTCACTCATTCTCAAGTCAGCTCTGATACCTGTTTGCTGTGGTTTTTCTGCTGCTTTGGTTTATTTTTGTAGCTAGCCAGTAAATATTGATCATATTAAGGATAAATTCATCTAGTGGTAGCGTATCTTTTAAGCAGAATTTGTATCTGTCTCCCTATTATGTGTTTACTTACATAGATAGATGTGAAGTCTCAGCCTTTCCAGTAGAATGTCATCAGTTCATTACTTTAACATACACATTTTGGCTAAGGCTCTGATCTGGTCCTTTTTGTATACTGTTAATCTTTGCAGAGTAACACACTTTAACATTCAGCACACAAAGCCGTGAGTGCTAACTAGGTCAAATAGGTTTATATCTGGTTTATATCTAAGTTATTCTTGCCTGCTTTTTCTTTTTTTTTTTTTTTAAATTCCCTAGAAGGTTCGCAAATGCTTAGTCATGTTTCTCTCAGAAACAAACAAATTGATGTTATGAAGTAACTTTTCTGCTTATGATTTGCAATTTTATGTCATATCATCATTTATATAAATTTAGAAAATAAAAATCTAGTTTCGGTTCCTGATTATAGCAGTGTCCGCAACATTTACCATATCATCTGCTGGAGCAAAATAACAGTTATGGACATGGATTTTTATGGTTTAATTTTTTGTTACTTCTCGGTTTTTATACTTTGCTAAAAAAAAACGTGGCCTGTATCAAAAGTTTCTGAAGTCCAGCTTTGTCCCATTTTGCAATTTAAAGAAAAGAAAATGCTGAATCATAGCTGGTCGCATTCTTAGTATTGACCTAAGCATCTAAATTATATGCCAGTAAGCTGTGCAGGAAGACAATCATGATGCCATATCAATGTAATCAATCTGTTTATACTGCTTAACTTCTATTATGTGCTAATTATTTCTTTTTTATTTAATCTCAACTATGTTTGCACAGATCACTTGTAGTAAATGTACTATTGGGTTTTTGTGTACATGGAAGTGCTGAAACCATTTGCATATTTGAATAAAGGTTCTAAATCAAAATATCTCTGTGTTTTGTTTTGTTTCAAGGCTGATTTATAAAATGTTAGCCTTTTTGAGTTTAGGATCTGGTAACTCATCACATAGGGAACTGAGCTTTTTCCACCAAAATCAGGAGGCAAAATATAGATATTGCTTCTTTAACCTTTATAGAGTATTACAGGGTGTTATTCTTCATAAAATTCTTCTTGCCTCTTTTTCAAGTATTGGTGCAGATCCCTTGACTTGAGTTCTGGGCCTGTCAGTTACTATCTGCCTTTTCATTCTTCTAAGCATTAATTAGCTTATTTTCTTCTCTCTTTCGGTCCTAAAAAACTAAAATAAAAATGTTGTGAATGTGGCTCTGCCACCAGGTTTTGACTTTTGATGTTGGAAGGACTGAAATTTCTTGGTTCATCAATTGCTTTGTCATTTAAAGGACTTTGCTCTGTTATCAAAACCCGTAATTATTGATACTCAGTCACATCCATGTATATGATTGGCTGCCTATGTTGATTATTCTAACTGCTGACCAAATCATGAATGGTTCTGAAACTGCTTTTTGACTTTCACAAAGCATTCAGCTGAGACTGTTAATTTTCAGACTTGAGGGGAAAATGATAAATCTGTGGTCTTCATTTTTCTGTCTACTACCTTTGCTCTGTTGTTACTCTGTCTTTGAGAAAAGCTGGTTTTCCAGTAATCTTTGGAAGAATTTTTTAAAAATTAAGTAAAATACAATTGTTTCCTTTTTCTGTTCTATTCATTTAGAGAAGACTAAAATATTTCTCATTCACTGTATTGAGAATCCTCTTGATGAATTAGATAAGCCTTTACACTACAAGATTGTGGTTAGCTGACAGATGCCCCAAATAATCAGACTACGTATCCTCTAATGCACACAAGATTTTAAATTAGAGAATTTCTGCTGTAGAAGCAGAAGCTCCTAGCATTATAGCTTAAAAGTGGAAATACTTCAAGGCATCTAAGATGATGAGCATATTTTTAAAAGATAGTGGTAGCATTAGTGTTTTTGAATGAGTCATTAACTTTAAAAGTGTCAAAGCATATGAGATATAATCTATAATAGTTATTTCCAAGTCCTTTTGAAGAAAAGAAGAGAACTAGCTTGCTGATAGATGTTTGAAGTTAAAACTGATTTTAGGCCAAATTTGAGTCTACTGCTTTCTTTAGAAGACAACTGAGGTTTCTAATAGAAAAGTCATTGATAACCAAAAGAAAACCCAAACTTTTTAATAATTCAAAGCAAACCAACAAAATACCAGTGAAACTAGTACTGAGACTTTTCTAAGTTCTTATCCTTGAACTGAATTATGATGCTACGGGCACCATTGGTGTAATGATTTTAAAGTTACTTGGAGCAGAAGAGCAATTAGACCTCCTTTTATTTTTTGCTATAAGGGAATAGAGTATCAGGTAGTGACATTTTCTTATGTATTGTCCAGTTATCCAGTTACTGATAATAATTTTGTGTAGCCTTTTTTTTTTTTTCTCTTTCCTGGAGTTGTTGAGGTATAAAAGACCACCTCCCTGCTTCTCAGCCTATAGGGGACAACAAAAGAATGGTTCCCATTTTGGAAATTAAAACCTTCAAATGGCATATTTTAGTTTGGATGGGAATTTTTCTGTAATCTTATGAGTATCATATATCAACAGTAATCCATATTAAAAGAATGTGTCATTTCACCACATTTCAAGCCTGGAATAGCTTTGTGAGATCCTGTGGTCACAAACACTGGTCAGCTGGCCTTTAAATTGAATGCTTTAAAGTTTGTCTAAAAAAGCTATCTGTGGTTAGCCATCCTGAGGGTAGTCTGAGCAGCAGTGACTTTTTTTTTTTTTTTAATATGCTTGATGTTTCCAAGCCACCTACTTTGCTTATGCTATAAATGGCAGAGACATTAGGTTTTCATCTATTTCTTAGTAAAACCAGCTTTATGTTTCTCTGTTTTTGTTCCCTAGTGCCATAAGCTGTAAATAAACTAATGCTGTTGTAGCAAGTTTGAGCACAACCTTTAAACATATGCAATCAGCGGTTAGTTATGCATCAGTTTATTCCTGGGCTGTTCTTTTGTGGCTTATGCTACAATGGAGTGCCTTAAAACTATCACTAAAGAGTTTATTTCTTCATAGTGGTGAAGTTAAAGAATCTTTGTATAAATACAACCAGAGCAACTTCTCTCCATGTACTCTTCTTTCATATTTGTGAGCATAGGCAGTGTTGTATGACAGGTTCTTCTCGTGCAGCAGGCTCTGTAGTATAGACTGTGTTTATAGAGCTGCTATGTGGTAAGAATATATCAAGACACATATACAAGACTGGGAAACTTCCATACTTTGTATTGTGTCCGTTATTTTAAGCAGCATGCTACACAGTGAAAGAGTAGGAGAGAAAACAGAACTGTCATATATTGTCATTTTATAACTTGCTGTGAAATATTTTCTAGAGGTGGGGAAAGATGGCTGTTATTGTAGCTGGTCTTTCTTTTTCCATTTTAGGGGTTTTGTGGTTACTCTTTTATTTGGAAAAAGCAACTCAGAAAAATACCTTGAACAGTGTGAACATTCATTTCTCCCTTGTACATCAGTTGGGATCCCTAAGGTAAGGAAAGTTTTCTGGTCTTAACTTCTAAATCAGATTTTATAACTTGGGAAATTAGAATGGCACTACTAATCAATTTTAATCTAAGAATTGTGCCCATTTTCCACTTTTCAGCTTTCCTTTTCTGAATTCTTAACAGACACATCATTTTGGTTGATGGACCTAAATTCAGGGATCCTCATTGGATAAATCTGCATCAGTTTAGTACAGAAAAGGTTGTTAGCAGCCAACAGGTAGAATTTCTAGGAATTCCTGGTTTATAAACTAATGCGTCTTGGTAGCTCAGAAGTGATGTACCTTGGCGTAATCCATTTGCAGTCATCAGAACAGAGAAAACAGTTTAACCCAAAGATTAAATTTAACATAACTAGCAATCTTACAGCTATTTTGATTGAAACAGCCTGCTCTTTCTTAGCTGTCAGTTAACTATACTTAATGTTGTCTGTGAAAAGGGATGAGTGTTCAACATTATCAGTAGTACACAGAAATTTATCTTGTGGTTCAGTGGTATGTTTTCTAATCACAAAACTTTTTTGTGTGACTGGTTCATAGTTTGCTTGCTAAGTGACCTTTTCACTTAAGTTGTTGAATCTATTGAAATAAATCTATAACTTAAGTACATTCTAAACCATAAAGTAAGTTCACTGATCCAAATGGAAAACAGTTAAAGCTGAAAAGGGGGAAGTCAGCAATCAACTAGTGATTCTGTTCTATGAATGAAACCTCATTTTAAGGACTAAGGTTCTTGGTGCTATATAGACTTGAGTGCTTATATGAATTGTGGAGTGTTACTTATGTCATTGTGTTTTGAGAACAGAGTTAAAGAAATTTTTCTATCTTTTAAATTTCCAATATATGGATGAATTGTTTTTTTGATATTAATCTTACTATTTTTAAGCTCAGTACATTTGTATGCTCTGATTCCTTTATAAAAGAATAAAATCTTGCAGAGGTTTTTGTGTAATCTTTGCAAATTAAGTATTTAACTTCTGATTTGAATATGGATTATTGACACATCACTTTTTTCAACTGACCTGCCTTGACTAATCTCTGGGTTTAAGTTTTGTAATACCAAAGGTATTTATTTTTAGCTGACTTATGAAATACTGTTTGAAGTTGTTCACCAACTAAAATCTTTTTGCCTTCTACAATAGTGTTTTGCATTTCTCTTTTGCCACTGCATTAAAATGGCGTTAGCTAGTGTAGCTGAGCTTTTCGGTAGCAGTGCAAGAAGAGATGAGTCCTAACAAAACCAAATATGTAGTTTGCCTGTGATTCCTTTTTGCTATTTCTGTTGACTTATCTTTGTGGAAAGTAATATTTTTAACTTTAAATTGTTTTCATGTTTAAAACCATTGGGGCCTTAAGTGGTCTTGGACAAGGAATATTCTTTCTAGTGACTAGTTTATTTAGGTTATACTTCTTCCATGAACCAAATACAAACTGCATGCACCTAATATGAAACTATTTCATGTTACCCTGAGAAATAGTCTGGTGATGTACATTCTTATAAGCAGTTCTTTTCAACAATGGCAATTAGAACTTCATCAATTCTTTTGAGGTTTTTTTTTTTGTTTGTTTTTCAGATACTTTTTTCGGCTAAGATAAATGGTCAAAAGCTTGATTTTACAGAAATCATTTGTAATACAGAGCACTAAAATTCTGGATGGAAATAATGTGTAGAATGTACTGTAAGGTACAACACAGGATTTAGTGCTGATAGGTTTCCTTGATTGCTGCTTATTATACTTATTAGCAAATACATAATGATCGCCTCATATTAAGGAGAAATACTTAATGTGCATTTGATGGAAGATTGTATACTTTTCCACTATTTCTTTTTGTTTGCAATACACACAGGGAGGCTTAAAAAATAGGATTAGACTTGCTTTTCTTTTTGCAAGTCTTACATAACTTTTGTGTCAGGAACACAGTCAGTGGTGTGATTATGTACTGGCTCTGCAGATAGACAGCTGTCTGCGGGCTTATAATAAAACAACATTGAACAAAGGGCCAGTTTAGAGCCTTCTGTTAACTTGAATACTGTGTTCAAGTTTGTGTAATATTTGATTATCTCTGTGCTTGGATATGTTTGGTATCTCTGTGTTTCGCCCAAAAGATGAGGAGTTGCTGTAGGCTGAGTATAATATTGCCAAATTACTGTAACATAACAGTGAGAACAACTTAAAAGTACTAGTTGCATATTTGATTCCTGACCAGTTTCTGAATCTCTAATTCAGTGGCTCATATGCCATGTTATGGATTTGATGCAGATGAATAAATACCCTGTGTCTTGTCTGCTCATGAAGTCCTGTGACCATGATTTGGAAAAGAGTGGCCCAGTACTGGATAAGCGTATTTCATATTTAACAATTACCTAATACAGTTTCAAAAAGGACTTCAAAAATATTATTAGTGTAGCGAAGCAAAGGTCTGAAGCTACTTGGTCAGTGCTATTAGATGCTTATGGAGCCTGGGTTTCTTTAATCTGTGCTGCATCTCCCTTCATGGAGTGTATGTCTCACATTCCTTCTGAGTGCTTCCTACCTGCTTAAGATGAAGTAAGGAGACGTCAAATTTAATAGTAACAAGTGATTCTCGTTTTTCCTAACTCTTGATTTAATACTGAAAGAGTGCATCAAACTAATTGCATGTGAACTGACAGTCACATAGGACAATTGTTATGTCCTTTGGGTCCTTCCTTTCAGTTTGTCTCCTGTGTCAGTGTCTGGGAGTCAGA
The DNA here is from genome assembly GCA_035583185.1 of Anabacerthia variegaticeps. Lineage (NCBI taxonomy): Eukaryota > Metazoa > Chordata > Aves > Passeriformes > Furnariidae > Anabacerthia > Anabacerthia variegaticeps. Next base: position 29,574,254 of record JAWWEW010000078.1, on the reverse strand, counting down.
CTTAAAACCAGCAATGCTTTCCAAGTGAGACTATGGTCAGCTGTTGTACCTCTGATAGAATAAAAGCACATATTTGAAATTTTAGATGTCTTCAGACCTATCAGAAGCGCATTAAATTATACTGTGGGTACATAAATGTTTCACTGGAGAAAAAGAATATGAAGAAATGATCTAACCTTGTTAGCTCTGCTTTGAGCAGGAGGTTGGACAAGATGAAACTCCAGCCAAAACTTGGATCCTGTGAGCATATGAATATTCAGATTTTTACCAAGTAATCTTGCATATTCTCTGTGTGTCCCTCTCTCTCTTTCTTGTGGCTGCCTCTTTTTTTTGGCTGCTTTTTCCTCTGTCTTTTCCAAATGTGATTTTATGCATGCAGTCTGTCAAAACTCTCTTTTAACAACTTTGTTTGGCAATTTGAACTATGCTGCGCTTCATAAAAATATTTCATTATTCAGGTGTGTATCATTTGGTGTTTTTGAAACCCTGAAAACAAAAGTATTTTGCAAATTCATTAGAATATAGTTGGAGTATTGTTTGAATGTGAGTCACCTTTATTCTTATTAAAGTAGTTGAATGGTTCCCTTGTCCTGAAGGTTAAAAATATACAGAATTTTGCATCAAAATACTTTGGTATTATGATACAGAGTTGCTTAAGTAGCAGGCTGTTTTTTTTTTTTTTTTTTCCTTGGCTCAGGTATTTCACTGCTCTTCACTGTTAACTGCTTTGGTTGAGCAATATTTAGGGAGAGTCACACAGAACAGAAAGACTGGGTATATGGATTGTAATTTCTTCATTTATGGTTTTGGCAGTTCATCTGTTTCTAATATAGTAATAACTTTCTCTCTGGATCAAAGAAATGATTGCTTATTTTGAGCAGTAGTGTAAGTTGTTGGGTTGTCATTTCTGTGAAAATAGAGGGGTTTATTGTATATTTAATCAAAACTTTGTAGAAAGACACTGTATTAGTCCACTTAGAGAAGCATTGCTACAGGGTGTTCTTTTTCAGTATGTCACTTGCCAAAGGCCAACTCTGATGAGGTCATTCTTGGAGTTAACTGCTCTGAGTTGCAAGTTCTTTGTAGAGTAATTTCTTTCCCCATCAATCAACTACTTTCCAAAGAGTCAGTTGTGAAGTTACAATGGTACAACAGTAATTTCTCTTCTGGCATATGCAATAAATTGAATGGATAAAGAAACCAGAAAAACAACTGAACAATTACCTGCCTGTGATTGCCCAATCAGCTAGGGAACTGGAGTCCTGCAGAAAAACTACCTTGTGCTGCTGTCGTGTCTCCTTCCCTTCTTTTCTGACTATTTTGGTTTTATTTCCTTCTGATCTAGTATTTTAGCAAGCACTTGGTCTTTTATAGTGAGCAAGAAGTAGACCTTTAGGTTAGTTCCTCACCATTTTTTACTATATAGTGAAAAATATAGATATTATTGTTGCCCAGGGAGGTGGTGGATGCCCCATTCCTGGAAACATTCAAGATCAGGTAGAGCAGGGCTCTGAGTTGAACAAGTCCCTGCTCATTGCAGGGGGATTGGACTAGATGACCACCTAACCCAAATCATTCTGTGATGCTATGATTCTATTTTTTCCATAAATTATGATAACAGTGAAAATGTTGTATAAAGTCATTACTGAAGGTATAGATATCTCAAACTGTGGAGCTGTTTTTTAATTAGAGCTAAAACTTGCAAACTTATATTTCCCAATCTCTCTCAAGTGCATAGAAGAAATGAAACGTGAAGCCAGACCTATTAAGATTGACAGAAGACTGACAGGTGCGAATATAATTGATGAGCCTTTGCAACAGGTAAGTTCTAACCAGGACTATTTAACCTGGGTGTTTTTTTTGTTGTTGTTGCAAGTATTGACTGTAATATATAAATAGTTGAACAACAAATAGAATTTCAACGATTTTATCATATTTGAGAGTGGTAAGTGAAAAATCATTGAAGATGGGCAAGGATATGTGCAATATCTGAGTATGTTTTCTGTATGTTATCATTTGCCAATACAGTGGTGAAGAATACATGGAAACTAGTATCAATAAAAGGTTGCAGTATGTGAATGTATTGTTTCACTTACAGTTTCGTAATGGTAAGAGAGTATGGTTCACTATGTTAACTGTCTAAGATAACTGTTTTTGCATTAGCAGCTATTGTATACTTTTTTGCCCTTTTTCATTCATTCTTTAATTTTTTTTTTTTCCTTTCCCATTTCAGGTAATCCAGTTTTCCCTGAGAGACTATGTGCAGTATTGGTATTATACACTAAGTGATGATGAATCGTTTCTTCTGGAAATTAGGCAGGCTCTTCAGTATGCACTTGTTCAGTTTTCTGCCAGGTAAGATTATTTGTATTTACATCAATATACTGTGGGTTGCATGGTAGCAGGTAAGTGATTTAAATTGATCTATTGGCATAGCTCTGTGTGTTTTACAGAAATAACATAAAATTTGAAGATTGTAATCTAAGAGCTACAATCTTTGCTGATCCCTTAAGGAAATAATGGATATGATGATGTTTGTAGTAATGATCTTCTGCAAAATGGCCATTTCCAAATTTAGATTAATATCTAAACTTACTGAATATTGTTTTTTTGCAACTGAAGCATTGAGTTAGTGAATCATCACCTCTTTGTACTAAGGTCTTTTCCATAAAAAGAGTAGGGGCACTCCCAAGGTAAGTCAATCCAAAAGTCTTGAATTCAACACGTTTATCAGCTCAGATAACTTTTGAAAGTGGTATTGCTCTGCAATATCTAAGAGGGTATTTTCAAATGAGTAGTAGTCTGGGGAATGAAATGCTATGTCACATATGTGAATTATTTTTTATAATAGGGTTGATTCAGAACAAATGGATAGTTTATTAACTTCTCCATGTTTTTTTCTGCTATTTTCTGACTTGCTGCTACTTGATTAAGCAATTTGTTTGCGAAATTATTTACCTTCTTTAGTATGTCTGATTTCTTAGCCCAGGTACTATATGCCTTTAAATCCACCTACTTTGTTAATTTTTGCTGATTTTTACCTGTTTGTTCTTCAGAAGAGGCTATGGGTCACCTAAATATAGTTAACTTTTTAGCAATTTTAAGGTGGTGTTATCCCCTCTCTCTGTTGACTTGTAAATGTAGGTCAGCATGCTTTTCTGGCAAAAAGGGTCAAAGACTTAGAGCTAGGTTTAATACTAAGAAAAATTCATTATGCTATAATGTTAGTGATTGTGGAATAATGGAAATCCTAGGAAACGGTGTTGAAAATAGTGAAAACTGTGCTAAATACACTATGTGTTACAGGAACCAAACTTAGGGTTACATGAAATGGACCTTGCTGCCCCTCTTCAGTGTTTTTGCCTGTTTGGTGAAGTTACTTCATTGGACAGTATCAAGCACTGAGTTTGTGTCAAAGCAGGTCAAGTTACAGCAGACTTATTTTTCTTTGCTACAATACTTTCCAAAAATAGGCACTGTCCCTGTACAGTTTTGTTTTGCCGTACAAAGCAAATCAAATTCACAGGGCTGCAGCAGTTCTTCTTATGCAGAGAAAATGATGTAGTGTATTTATAACGCCTGTATCTGGATATAGCTGAAACAGTTCAGATTAACAACATTGCCTCTAATTTGATATACTGTGTGAGCTTCTGGAGAGAATGAATACAGTGGGAATTTTTTTTCCCTGAGAGCTGCACGTTTGGGAACCTGGTGTAAGACTGCCACATAGTGGTTTTGTGCGGTTCTATCACTGTGCAGATGGTGGAGCTGGATTATTGACTGCCCTTTGGAGCAGCTCTGCTTCTTATTCCCACATCTAGACTTTGCAGGTTTCCCTTTCTTCCAGAGTTTCTTGTCCCTTTTGAGAGGGAAGAAAGAGCGGGCAAGGCAGCAAACACAAAAAAGGAAGTGTTGTAGAAGGATTCTGCTATAACAAAATAGATGTCTGAGAAAGTTCAGGTAGTAGAATAATTAGTTCAGGGCAAGAGCCATCACTATCATTAAGCTTCATTAAACCTATAAAGCACAAGAGTATTTTGAATTTGGCTAGCGAGGCTCAGACGTCATAAGAATATCTCTTTATCTTTTTCATACTAATATAGTTTTATGCAAATCTAACAGTGACTATATTCTGATATAAACCTATATGCGTTGTTGGAGGTGCATGCTAATTACCTTATATAAGCTGTGTAATCAACTGTTGATGGTATTAGATTGCTTTTACTTTGAAATGAAATGTGTGTTTTCTCACTTGTGTATATACTGCAAATTCAGAAGAAAAGTATTTTGTTTAGGTGCCTTCCAAAATGGTAGAGAATATGGCTGAAGAAGACCTGGAGAGCATTTTAGTTTTAGTCTGTAAACTGTTTATATCAGGATTTCCAATGGCTACTTGACAATGTCATGAATCAGAACACTATTCCAGATACTAATGTTGATTTTGAACTAATTCAAGCATAATTATTAATGTGGTGCAGGATCGGTATTTTACAATATTTGGTTTGTTTTCAGTGAATAGGTAATTAGGAGACTGATTTATTTCTTTGCTTTTCTGTGTTTACTTTCAGTGTTGTTCTTGGCAGGGAGGAAAGAGAAGTAGAAATTTATTATTATTCTTTCTGTTCAGGATGAAATAATTCATTTTCATGGATGTCCTTTCGTAATAGGTCAAAGGAAACGGATTGGCAGCCTTATTTCACTACACGACTTGTTGATGACTTTGGCACTCATCTTCGAGTTTTCAGAAAAGCTCAGCAAAGGATAGCAGAGAAAGGTGATCAGATGAAAGGTAATGTAAAATATTTTTTGATTTGAGTCTGAATTGGCCAGTATCTTCCATATGTGAAATATTGTTAGTTTTATTTTGTAATTAGAAGTTGCTCACAGGTTTCTAATCTTTATAAAAGTATGTTTCTTTTTATTTTCATCTATATAGATCCAGCTGAGGAACTTGTAGATACATTCTTTGAGGTTGAAGTTGAAATGGAGAAAGAAGTCTGTCGTGATCTAGTCTGCACTTCTCCCAAAGATGAAGAAGGTCTCTTAATATTATTTTCTGAGTAAATATCTTAGTACAGGAGACTAAATTAAAATACTAGCAGTTGTGTACATCATATGAAATATATTAAAATCTTGGCATTACAAAGTGATATTATTTACTATACACATACATTTTCTCTAATTTGTACATATATAATTACAATGAATTCTATATATATGTAAGTCTTCCTCCTTTCAAAGGAAGAATTTTAAGATATGAATACATTTTCTGGGAAACAGGATATGGCTTTGCAGAGTCTTTCTGCTTTTTATTACATGTTCTTTCCTTATCACTACTCTGTACTGATGTAGCCTTCATTAAAAAAAAAAAAAATCAGTTAATCCTTTTAGGCAAAGTATTGAAGGAGGGGGAAAAAACCGTCTATATGTTAAGTAAGGAAAATATATTAGGCTTTGATTTTTTTTATCTTTGAATTTGGCTTTTGTTGTCTTGGTTTTGAGGTAGATCTCTCTCAATTAGGTTAATATCAGTGCTTCTTATGTTCCATCTGAAGGGTGCTACTGTGATGCTTGGACTGTAAGATATCTATGATTGTATCTTTGAACTTAAAGTTAAGGATTTATCTATAGGATTTTATAATATCAGGTAAGATGTGAAATAGCATTAAATTTTGTAAAAGTATAAAATTATTGTTCTCCTTCTTTAGGATTCCTAAGGGATCTGTGTGAGGTTTTACTGTATATATTGCTACCTCCTGGAGACTTCCAGAACAAGATCATGCGATACTTTGTCAGGGTAAATACAGACTCTAAAACCCATCTCAATTCTTTGGTTTAATGCCAAAAAAATTTAGATCTAAACTTCTGGTCTTATTTTCTAAAATTGATCTAATTTAATACTAGGATATTTCAAATGCAGTAGAGTTTTGATAAGTATTTGGTATCAGAGAGCAGTTTGTGTGAAACATTTTTGAACGTTCCTTTAGGTCTAGCAAAATTAGAAAAGCGTGATAATATAGATGTTGTATTTCTTGAGGTATTAACATTTTGTAATGTTAATTGGAAGCGAATGTTCTAGTGCCTACTAAATGTTGTCTGTAATTACACTTTCTTTTATTTAGCCTCTACACAGTGGCTTTTAAATTGTTGCAGTTATATTAGTGTTATGAATAAATGTATCAAACAATTTTTTATGCTTTGTTTTTCAGGAAATCCTCTCCCGAGGAATTCTTCTTCCATTAATAAACCAGCTCAGTGATCCTGATTATATTAATCAGTATGTCATATGGATGGTAAGATTTAAAATGTTTAAAATTTAATGATATTTCCAGAATATTTTCATATGAAATTTTACTTGTATTTCCTGTAATCATGTCAGATGGATGTCTGGTATAAAAGTTACCAAAGGATATATTGGCAGAGATAGTGAACTTATGGCTGCTATGTTAAATTTTATACCCACACACACACACACTCTCACTCTATTATCTGCACTCTTTGTTGTGGTTATTTGGCAGAAGTTGCCTGACTGAGGACAAATGTATGACAAAGTGTAAGGTTGACTGCTCTGACTGTTTCACTTGGCTGTGTAGGAAATATGGCAGTAACTGTGGTAGTGTTCTTCCTTGATTGTGTTTACAGTTTGTCCTTTAAAGCTTAAGAGGCCTCAAGAATGAAAATAGTAAGATTTATTTTTCATTTTCTGCTAAGGAATTTCACGGCAATTGTTTTAGTACTATTTGTGGTAACCCTTACTAATTTAACTGAATGGGAAGAAATGAAGTCCTTATTTTAACTCTCTAATGCACCTGCAAAAAAGCCCCCAAACCATTAGAAGTAGTATTATATAGTAAAGTTAACATAAGGATAATATTCACACTTTAATTAGCATTACTGATTTTTGGCAGAGCAAGTTAAAACTTACTCTTATAGTTTATTATCCCTTATAGTTCATGAATCAGGCTTAATTTTTTTCTTTCTCCAAGTTCTCTCTATTTTTATTCATATATTTTAGCCTTATATTGTACATTCAAATACTATGCTGAAAACACCCTTACATTTCAAAGTTCTTTTGTATGGAATTATGGAATGAATTCAAGTGTGCATGTACAGTCCTTCCTTCACTCCAGCCTCCTCCATTTCATGTAAAAGTTTGCACACTGCTATTCTGCAGAAACCTAGCTTTGGTAAGAAAAAAAAAATTGCTCATATGGACCAGACTTTTCAATTTTTGATTCCCCTTTCCTCCTACGCATGTTCTTTATTTGTAACTTGGCCTCGTTCTTTATTTACTGAGCACTGCCCCCAGCTGCATCCAGAGATAGAATTATGAGATTTTTTATAAAGCTTTCTATTACAATGGTCATGTCCCAAATATTAACTTTCAAAATTGCTTTTTGAGATGAGGAAGTAAATGTGCTGGGGGAAAGATAAGGAAAAATAAATGCTTTCAAAAACTTAATACAAGTCTTATGGAATGAAGATTGTTGCAGAAATTAAGGTCAGAAGTAGAGATGATTGAAATAAATCCTGGCTCCTTTTGGAACCTTTGACATAAAATCAGATTTGAATAAAAATATCAGTTTTTGAAAAAGATAAGTTTAATTCCAGGTTTCTAGGCATACCACAGTTTGATACTAATTCTCTTGCAATAAAATAGAAAGCTTCAATATCAAATTAGAAGTTAATACAAACTTCTTTCTTCACTGTGAAATTCACATTTTTAAAAAATGTTTGAAGTTAAGTATTGCTCGTACTTCTAAAACCAGATTTCTATGGAGATTTTTCCATTAACTTTGATCAATGGTATCCAGTCTTCATTCTCTCTGCTTCGTGCAACTCATGTCAATGCACTTCTGCGGTACAGACCAAGCAGTACATTTCCATATCAAAGTAAGCATTTATAAAGGATGTGGGTGAAGTGACTTTTTTTGGCTTCAGATGATAAAGACAACATTAGAACTCAACTCTCAGCACCTGCATGCACATGCTGTAAAGCTGCCAACCTTCCCCTGGTCTCCGTGCTGCATTCACAACACATTTTCCAGTGATCTTGGCAGCACAGCAGGCTTCCTTCACTCGCACAAATTCCTTTGAGTCCCTAGAGCAGGTTCACTCTATGCCAATAGTGGTAAAGTAGTATGTATTGAAATAGCTTAGTAGTATTTGCAAAAGTATCTGGATTAGGGTTCCAGAGTGGATATTAATTCAGTTATTTTAGTTTTGTTTGGGTTTTTTTGTTTGGTTTTTTTTTGTTTGTTTTGTTTAGTTGGTTGAGTTTTTCCCCCCCCCTCAGTATTTTATGATTACGTTGTAGAATGTTTTAATTCTTTTTGTAATTCTGTATATTAAGAAACCATTATATTGGGAGCATATACACTTGCAGGAGACCTGGGTAAAGCTGAACCTTTTCAGTGGTCTCACCACTTTCTTCCTGTTTAGCTAAAGAAATGGATAATAGCAGAAAAAAGTTGATTGGCTTTTAGACAAGATCTTCATTAAGTAGGTTGTTGGACTTTCCATGTGTCTGTGTTGTATTTCTTGAAAACAGAAAGTGATGGTGTGAAATAGGTTTTGACTGCACATGCTTTTTCTTTCTTAGTCCATGTAAAATTTCATTATCAAAAGGAAGGTTTAGAAGCATCAAAGAGCTATCAAAATGCCACTTTGCAGTGCTGTATCAAAGTAATGAAATATCGCGTTGTGGGCTTTTAGCTGTTTTGCATTACTCACAATGTAACACTTTGTGTTTCAGATTCGTGATTCCAACTGTAACTATGAGGCCTTTATGAATATTATTAAATTAAGTGATAATATAGGAGAGTTGGAAGCAGTGAAAGATAAAGCAAGTGAAGAACTGCAATATCTTCGATCTCTAGATACAGCGGGAGATGGTTAGTGCTGCGTTGTTTTGCAAAATATGAAATGCATTTACCAGCATGATCTCTGAAGAATATTCAAAAAATTTAGAAAACAAAAGCTCTGATGCAGGGTAGTATAAAGTATTTTATTTAAAAAATAAATAAATTACATGTCAACTCTTAAAACTTAAATTTTCCTAAGTGTTTCATTGGTTGGTGTGTTTGATTGTTTGTTTTAAATACTGACTCTTTGGTTAGGCAAGTGTATTTCTATTAAATTGAAACTGCCTAACTGGTGCTTCACAGTTTCAGTAATACTTTAGGTATCAGTGGATATTCTGTTGCCTATTAATCTGAAAAGGGGAAGAGAAAAATATTTCTTCTTGTTCACTTCAATCAGTAAGGTATTTAAATTGAAAAAACCCTTTCTCTTCAAAGGTAATTTATTTTGTATGTGAATTGTCACTTTTTGTATGATATTTTTAGAGCATTTCAGAGCAAGTGTTAAGTGTTAAGTGCGTTGCTTAATCCCCTTTGTTTTTGCTTTCAGATATCAACACTATAAAAAATCAAATAAACAGTTTATTATATGTTATAAAAGTATGTGATTCAAGAATTCAGAGGTTGCAGTCAGGAAAAGTAAGTATTCCAAATTTTTTTAGTGCTGAAAGAGTGAAGTTGCAAATGATTGACTAGTTGTTCTGTTTGCTTGTTCTATAGTTTAAGGCTGACAGAGTTGGTATGTTTGACTTAGTTTCTCGACTCTCTTAATTGGACCTAGATGTGGCTCCAAGGTAACGTAATATTGGACATACTGACTATTGGAATGATAAAGGATTCTACAGCTGGATTCAGAAGCATTACTGTAGTATCACGAAGTGTCATGTTGACAGAATAAAGTTGGACAGAGATGAATTTAAGTTCTGGTAACCTGCAGCCTGTCAGATGCTGAAATTAATTCTTGTAAATTAATTTTCTCCTGGTGTCACTGTTGGTGAGAGATCTGGGGCTAAATTGACCTGTATAGTATTACATGAACAGCAGTATTAACAGCCAGCTTCTCATGTAGCAGAATAACTGTAGCCCATGTTGAAGACAAATAGTTACAGGAACATGAGTTTATAATCTAGGTCTTCACTTTTCATTGACTATGAAAATACCTAATCATTGGAAGGCTACTTTATTATCTGTAATGATTTTTTTTAATTGCATTTGCTTTGTCATAAGTAGGAGTTTTAAAAACTAATTAGAAAAAATGAAGCCTACGAACACACTGAACTATGTCTTACAGGAAATAGATACTGTGAAACTGGCAGCAAACTTTGGAAAACTTTGCACAGTCCCTCTGGACCATATTCTGGTAGACAATGTTGCACTACAATTTTTTATGGGTAAGTGATCTGTTTTATTTATAAAGAGTATGCTAACTTAGAGGACTGTATGCTTGGAATTGCTAAATGTCATTAATAAGAATATCTGTCCTTATGGTGGTAGTCCTTTTAATGTAGTAGATGGAAATACATTGCAACAGAGAAGAAATAGTCCAGGAAGTTCCTGGAATGTGTGAAAGATAATTTCCTGACACAGTTCATGAGGCAGCCAACCTAGAAAGGCACCAGTCTGAACCTGTTGTTTGCAAAGAGAGGACTTGTGGGTGATGCGATAGTTGGAGACTGTCTTGGGCAAAGTGGTCATGAAATGAACACCCTCAGTCAGTTTGAAGGTGACACCAAGTTGGTTGGGAGTGTTGATCTGCTGGAGGCTAGGAAGGCTCTGCAGAGGGATCTGGACAGGCTGGATCAACAGGCCAAGGCCAGTTGTATGAGGTTTAACAAGGCCAAGTGCCAGGTCTTGCACTTGGGTCACAGCAACCCCAAATAGCACTACAGGCTTGGGTCAGTGTGTCTGGAATGCCTCCCGTTGGAAAAGGACCTGGGGGCACTGGGCGCTGCTGAATGTGAGCCAGTGGAGTGCCAATATGGGCAAGAAGGCCAATGGCCTGTATCAGCAATAGTGTGGTCAGCCAGACCAGGGCAGTGATTATCCGCCTGTACTTGGCACTGGTGAGGCCACACCTCAAATCCTGTGTTCATTTTTTTGGGACCCTCATGCTAAGAAAGACATTGAGGTGCTGGAGTGTGCCCAGAAAAGGGCAGAGCACAAGTCTTAGGAGGAGTGGCTGAAGGACCTAGGATTGTTTAGCTTGGAAAAAAGGAGACTCAGGGGAGACCTTACCACTCTCTACAGCTACCGGAAAGGAGGGCGTAGCCAGGTGGGGGTTGGTCTCTTCTCGTAAGGATCAAGTGACAGGACAAGAGGAAATGGCCTCCAGTTGTGCCAGGAGAGGTTTAGATTGCTTATTTCTTCACCAAAAGGGTTATCAAGCACAGGAACAGACTGCCTGTGAAAGTGGTGGAGTCACCATCTCTGGAGGTATTTGAAAAACATGTAGATCTGCACCTATTAGTGATTGTAAAAATAATCACTTTCTCAATCTTTGTGACACTGTTTAGTGGTGGACTTGGCTGTGGTAGGTTGATGGTCTTGAACATCTTTTTCAGCCTAAATGGTCTTATGCCTGATCTGTTAGAATTCCAGTTTGAACTTCCTCTTTATATCATGCTTTACAAGCCTGTTATATCCACATGGTAATGCTGGATTCACTTTTTGATGTGTATTTGAGGATTCAGTGCTTGATTTGTAGACTTTGCTCTCAGTTTTGTTTAGTGATTATCACCAATATGTATATAGTATTTTTTACTGGCTCTATATGGCATGTACTCCAGATGTATAACCAAATCCTGGAACTCCATGTGTAGTTAATGTCATAGAGAATTCTTTTTCTGAAATGGACAACAGTAACTACGGTGGTGTGGTGTCTGTTTTCTGTAGATTACATGCAGCAGACTGGTGGCCAAGCACATCTGTTTTTCTGGATGACAGTGGAAGGATACAGGGTTACAGCACAGCAACAGCTGGAGGTACTTCAAAGCCGGCAGAAAGATGGAAAACATCAGACTAATCAGACCAAGGGTCTATTAAGAGCAGCTGCATTTGGAGTTTATGAGCAATATTTATCAGAAAAGGTAGGAATAACTTATTTCTGCATTGCTTGGCATTTATTCTTTGTACAGATATGTCTTTGATAGTTACGGCTAAGTTAATATGAAGTGGTCATTATGTAGCACAAATTGTTTACACATTGACATTTAAACTGTTACTTGTGTATCCTCTCTCTCCTTATGTCAAGAAGTAAGAAAATGTCCTCTTTTTTTCCTTTTTTTTCTCCCTCTCCGTTCTAGAAGGTGTGTACTGCTACTGACTATCCTGTCAAATCCACTGAATGTGTTCCTCAGAAGCTGACTTTCTAGAATAGACAAACTAGAGACAGTGTGAAGACAGTAAAAAATACTGTCTGCATATTCTGCCTTTTCCCTTCCTTTTACTTTGCCCTCTACTCTTGCTCGTCCCCTTGGAACCCAGTATTTTTCTAAACTTGGATTGAGATTGGCTTTTCAGATGAAATAACTTCCTGTGCCTCTACAGTTGTCTGTGTAAATTGCTTAAATATCACCATTGGATATCTTCCACTAGGCAGTAATGGATTCTTCTGTGAATGAAACTGCTAGTCAGCTTGTATTAAAGAAGTACCTTTGTTCTGAATTTGTGTGTGCATAAAAATCACCTTTCACTGAAAAGCTTCCTTCAAGAAATTATCTCTCAAATATCTAGTAGTGTTCTCTTTCCACATATTTTCTTTTACTTTGTTTTTTCACCTCAGTAGTCTATCCTCATGGTGGACTGTGCAGAGCTTGCTCTTGAGCAGACTGTCTGCTCACCAGTTTGAATTCAGAAGCCACCTGACACTAGATAAACTCAGCCTCTCAGCTGTGCTATCAAGTGAGCTGTGCTGAGGCTGGTTCAGTGCTGGCTCCCTGTCCCTGGACAGTGTGTGAACTTGGGCCCATCTAAAAGAATTCTTGATGGGCAGTGGTTTGAAATATGTCATACCAAGGAATGACTGGGAATATCATGAATGGTGGTAGCTGGTAGCTGTGATAGTCTGCATAAAAAGCTTCTGTGTTTGCAGTAGCTTCTGAAATTGAGAGAGTTGACAAACTGTTAGCCTCTCCTCAGGCATTTCAGGACTTCATCCATTTATTTTTTTGTTGGCTTGTTCTTGATTTCTGAATCTAGATATTTCTAGAATAAATAAATCATAAATAAATCTTTCATAAATAAATAAAATCTGTTTTTAGGTCTGAATAAATCTGGTTTAGATACTGCTTCAGAACAGTATGCATAAATTGTTTTTGAGGCAATTCTTAGTGTTCAATCATGAAACTTCTAAGTTTTAATATGAATTCTGAACTTAATTTTGGTGGGAGGAGGGGGTCTGACTCCTGTTGTATGTTCTAGACAGTTATAGAGATATTCATCAAGAAGAAATTTAGTTTACTTGGAGAATTGCAGCATTGGATTGGATTTTATTTGTGAAAATAGCCTTCTTCCTTTTATGCTGCAAAAGTTGATTTAGATCTCTATGACAGGCATCTCCGAGAGTTAATATTGATGACAACTTAGTAGCAAAACTTGCAGAAACACTGAACCATGAGGATCCAACACCTGAAATCTTTGATGACATTCAGAGAAAGGTATACTATATTCATCCTGTATTTCATAAGACCTGTTAATGCTGTAGGGTATTAGACATCATTACAGACATTGAAAAAGAAGGAATGCAGATACCTAAACCTCTGTTATCATTTTTCTGTTCTATAAAAATCACACTCTAAATTGTCACCTTCTGCTTAGCCATTCGTTAGCCCATTGTTTTCAAAGCAATAGACTGAAAGAGTAGGTATCCTGTATGAAATTAACAACGAAGCACAATTTAGAAATATGATGCTTTTCTTTGTGTTTATGTACCAATTTAAGCAACATGCAACATGTAGAGTAACTAAGGGATACAGTTTTTGTTCAGTTTTATCTCTCTTTTTCAAAGGTTGATATTAAATTCTGTATCTCTTTCCAGAAGTTAAGCTGCCTAGTGTAGTACTAAGAAGCAACAAGTACTGAAGAAAAACAAGTATTTTTACTACCTGCATATTTATCATTCAAGTCTAATATCTTTATTTAAAAAGAAGTGGATGCTTATATTCTTGTAGTAACTTCCATACCCAGTCAGAGAGGTTTTTATTTTAGGTCATTAACTTAGTGGTCTCATTTATGCTAAAAATTCGTGATACAAGCTGTAGAACTTAGAATCACGCTTTTGCACTAGAGGCCCACATTTAGGACTAAAGAAAACACCTTGTGAAATCTGTGTTGCTCAAAGTAAGCTGCAAGGGCAATTTTGGCTGAAGAGCAAAAATTTCTCATGTTATAAAAGAAATTAACTTCCTTAGACCTGCTTGAATTGATTTTTCTTTTCATTCTTGCCAGGTGATAGGACTTCAACAGTGTTCCATGAAAAAAAAAAATCATTAAAATATTCTAGAGTTGACATGAGTACCCAAAACATTATGAATTGATTTCTGCTATGTATAGATACATGTGTGTATATGTATATATACTATATAGGCTATGTAGGTACATTTTTTAAAGTGATGTGTTTAAATCTTTGTGAGTGGGGTTGTACTGTATTGTCTGAACTGGAAATTGTCAGGAAGGGAGCATATCCCATCCTTTCCCTCTTCTCCCCTCTCACCCTATGTGTTTTCAGTTCTACTTTTATAGTTTGTCAACAAAGAAGGACTCAGAGATAACCTGTTATGAAATGGATAAGGACCAAATATATTTATAGTGCAATTGAAAGGAGAGGATTGGAAGCATTTTCAGCTGTTGTGCTACTTCCCTTCCTACGTGTGCATGTCTCACTAGTTATTTTCTGAGACTGTGTTATACTTCTGGCACAATTACCTCTCATAACTTTTTCATTAAGAGGAAGTCAGAGACACAGATGCACAGATATATGTTGTTCAAGAGACTTTATGAAAACTAGTCTGATAAATTAAAAAAAGTAAAAAGTATTTCTGAAGGTGGCATTTTTGTTTCAATAAGGTGTATGAATTGATGCTGCGAGATGAAAGGTTCTACCCTTCATTCAAACAGAATGTGTTATATGTGCGTATGTTAGCTGAGCTGGATATGCTGAAGGATCCTAGTTTCAGAGGATCAGATGATGGTGAAGGAGGTGAGCTCTATATCTGTAAGGGCTGTTTCCTGGGACTGTTCTTTTCTCTGCTTTAAAATGAAAACAAGAAAATTATCCACACTGTTTTTAAGAAATGAAATAGTTCCTGTGATATCTCTGATATTTAAATTAATGTTTCCTTCTTGTGTTTTTGTGTGTAAATTGTTTTGGGACTCAAACAGGATTTTCTCTCTAGTAACTTTATTAATCTTATAAATTTTTGTCAGGTCTCAGTAACAAGTGTGCTACTGAAATAAATATGTGACTTTTACATTCTATTTTTTTATTAAGAAATGTTTAAGACTTTTCAGTATGTTGGGGTTGTTTTAATACATAACTATACTCTTCTGCTGGAAATAGAAACTGAAAGTATATAGAAGATGTGGCCTTTTAAAGCAAATAAAATCCTTGTTCTTGTTAATTGAAGTACAAATCCAATGGAAATAGTTTTAAGTATGAAACTCACTCCTTAATGAAGTAATGTCATGTGGGGATATAAACTTAAAAAAAAGTTATCTAGAGTATTTATTTAGTATCTATACCTTTGTAATCTTTTATTTCTTTAGATGTCTTTATTGGAAACTTGAAACACTTGTATGTTGGGTGCAGTGTTTTGCTCTGTACCACAGTTGTCCTTTATTTTCCATAATGTTTTGTCCTTGCATTTTTATTTATGTATGGCCCTACAACAGAGAAAAGTCTTACAAGCTGTTTTTTCCTTTTCTCTTCCTCACTACTCCCAGAATCTTTTAATGGGTCTCCTACTGGCAGCATAAATCTGGTAAGTGCTTGGATTTTTTGAAATTTTTTTTTTGTCTCCTCAACAGTAGAGAGAATGTTATAAAATAGTTTAACTTCTGTACATTACAGGTTTTACTTCACTGCAGTTTAATTTCTGTAAATGTTCTTGAATCAAATTGAAATACACAAGTTATTATTCTGTAAGATACAACTGCCCCTTTTTGTACTTCACAGTGTTTAATGAATTTTGCAGTGTTTCTCACAGAAACAGTTAATTTATGCAAAGCATAATTTCTTATCCCTGTTTACTTTTCTTAAATAGAGATAAATTTGGAGTTAGGTAATAATATGTGAAAACAAATCCTTTGAAACATAAATCTCAAAGGATTTAGTTCAAATAGAGTGTTAAATGGGGCATTTAATTAGATTTTTGTAGGTTGATTTTTTTTCGGGTTTTTTTGCATTAGGATTTAATTTGGAAATGTAAAAGTATTTGGAGTTTATTCTGAACATAAATCTTTGTTTTCTTATCTGACGAATTTCATGTTCAACTTTTTGGTATTTTTTAAGTGATTCTTGACTGTGTCTGTACCCATTCTTTG
Organism: Anabacerthia variegaticeps; assembly: GCA_035583185.1. Classification (NCBI taxonomy): domain Eukaryota; kingdom Metazoa; phylum Chordata; class Aves; order Passeriformes; family Furnariidae; genus Anabacerthia; species Anabacerthia variegaticeps. The sequence continues at coordinate 29,557,854 of JAWWEW010000078.1, read as the reverse complement.
AATGTACCAAACCGAAAAATCATATACAGTTACTTAAAAAGGAAAAATCATAAAAAAATTGATGTATATCCTCCCCTCCCTCATACTTGTTTCTTCCAACTATGTGTAACTCAGCTGCAAGGTATGCAAGGTTCAATTTGACATATGAGAGTATGTTTCCAAACATTTTAGTTTTATAAAGGTTTACTTAAAGGTTTACAATCCACATGCAATTTCCTGGCTTATGTGATTCATAGGCCCTTATAGTTCATTCTTGGAAAATGCTATAGCTCCTTAGGAGTTCCATCCATTGATTATATCATGCTTCCATGCAGAGGAATAAGAGTGTATTTTGTAAAGAAATAATGTTAATGTAAATGTGTACCCACATGGGGCTTGCTGGCTTGTGGGGTTTGTTTTTTTAATATGTGGTTTTTGTTTCGTTGGGGGTTTTTGTTTTTGTTTGTTCGTTGGTTTGGTTTGTTGTTTTTTTTAAATTTAAACAGGAATTCTTTTCCCCACTATTTTCCTCATGTTTATGTGTTGAAATAAAAAAAAAAAGGGGGGAGGTGCTTACATTTATGCCAATGCCTGGTTGAGTGTAGATGAAGATGCAGAAGAAAAACTTCATTTAGCAATATTTTTTATAAATGCACATACAGTTCTGGTAATGTTTCATATAGAGTCTTTTGATTGACTAATCTCTTAAAATCTCCTAAGATCTTTCAAATATCTCTTAAGTGCTTTCTCTAATAACGTGCCAACATATCAGAGCTGTATTTTATGGATAGGGGTTTGTCATTGTGCTGGTTTACCTAGCTAGTGGTTACCCTCTGCTTAGTTTCATATGACTTTCCAATTTAAGCCAGAAAGTCTTAATGTCTTTATCAAGCACAGTTGCAATACAAATAGGTATTTGCATGGGACACTTCAAAGTCTTGATTTTTGTTGTGAAAAGGATGTTTATAGAATACTACATTTATTGTTTTTATAAAGATTGAAGAACATTCTAGCAGAAATGCTTAATAAATTTCTATTTAAGCAGAACTACTTTTGCTTTTCTGTAGTCCATATTGTTCAGGGTGTTCAGTGCTTTTACAGGTGTCTGAATGCTGGTAGATTAGTTTTTCCTGGCTGAATTCCATGCCAAGAATAAATTTCTGTACACATAGTTTAGCTCCCTTGTGTTAGTCTGTTACAAAAAGGAAAATAGTCCATGGAAAGGTTACTTCAAAGGTCAGGGAATTTCTGTACTTGTAGGTAATGACACTGTATTAAATAAGATTGAGTTGTGATGTGATATTTTTGGGGTTTTAATTAACTTGTGTTCCTGTGACAAAGATATTAGGTCATATTAAATGTCTGTCTGTTATCTGTTTCAAACTTTTAATTTGCTTGTATTAATTGTTGCTGTAGAGTGCCTTGCCACAGCAGTTGAGTGTTTTCTAAAGTTTCTATTATAAAATACATCACCTGCAGTTTATACTTTCACTGGAAGAATTTGGAAGAAAGACTCAAAACTTTTGAAGAAAAGTTACTTTACAAAAACATCTTAATTTCTGCCTTTAAATTTGAGGCATTAGTCTGCTATATTAAACCAGTAGGACACGTTTTGGTGGTATAAAACCATTGTAAATATTTACAGACTCTTGCAGATTTCCTCTAAGTGGATTCATAATGCGAATGATTTACATGCTGTATTTGTGTTGAGTAAATAGAAGGAGTTACACAGGTGTTACCTATCCAAGGGCAGAAATGTCTGGATTGAATTTCTGGCATTCATTATGTCAGCTTGAAGCCCATTCAGTTATCATGAAGAAAACAGAGTTTGAATTGCAATGAAGAGAAGCAGGAAAACAAGAAATAATGATGCCATTTAAAAAAAAAAAAAATAAGAGTACCTTAATGTCAGTATTTTGTAGCAAGCAAAATAAAATATTTGAGCAGTTGACTGTTACTTGTCTTCTTTTATAACATCCCTTTCATCTTACTGATTATCAAATCCTAGAGCTTTCAGAATATCAAACACTTATCTAGGCTTCCACAAATGTCTGCCGTTCACCAGTCTCAGGTGATATTCTGCTCCTAAATTTGGACACTGCAGTATAGGACAGCACGCCTTACCAGGGTCACTGCTGTCCAAGAGTGACTTGCTTGAGAATGGACTAGGCTGGAGAAAGTCTAGTAGTCCAATGTCCAACAATGGCTAAAAACGTGTAAAAATTGAAAGAACAGCCATGCTGATACTTTACCAGAATACTGTCCATCATCCAGTAACATAGATTTGGGAATTCTTGAGGTAAAGATGTCTGCTGTCAAAAATAGTTTTGCATGAATGCATCTGTTCTACCATTCAACAGGCAAGAACTGTTTTGCAGAAGCAAAACAGATTTCCCAAACTGGCTCTTCTGCACTTCTACCTTTTGTCCTTTTCTTAATATGGACTTTAGTACTGTAAGTTTGCAACCTGTATGATAAAAATACTCAGGAGACTCCTTACTGCATTGCATGTTAAAGCATAGTTTGTGTTCAGACCCTTTTAACCCTGCCTTTTACTCAGTGTCCAGACTTTGTAACAGAAATGTTATATACCTCGCCTTCCATAGTGAATGCTTAGACAGAGGCTGATTGAGGTGGTTGAGGCAGAGAAGAGCCATTCCCTGTAGAGAACTGGAGGAGGGAGGAGTGGAGTATTGTGTTGGGATATCATGGAGATGGTAAATATATAGATGAAGAAGGGACAAGAACAGAGTTTTTAAATCATTTATATTTTCAAGACAAACCTACCTTTTAATTGTAATTACATAATCGGTTTATGTTTAAGGAAACAGGAGTTTTAAGAGATGGATAGACATAGGCTGAGGTTTTAGTTTGACACAAGTATGGCACTGCTAACCTGTAAGTCTCATTCTAGGCAACTTTTTGTGGCAAGTCACTATTAAACTGACTTGGTTAAATGATAAAAGATAGCAGATAGCTATATTATTTCTGAATGTGTTTCTTTGGAGAATTTTAGAATATGGGGGTAAAATATATAAAGTAGCTTGGATCTCAGTGTCTGTGAATTCTACTTAAGCATTTCCAACGTTTTCCTAACCTGGTAATTTAAGATTAGGATCACATGTGTAGTGGCCCATCCTTTGTTTCATTCTTGCATATGCACGTTTTTCACCTAACTAACCTGAAGAGCTTTATTATGTTAAATCTTAGTGGCCAGGTGTGTTAATTTTAAATAATAGCAAAGCTTCTCTAAGACCCACTAGACATTTTTTGATCCCAGTAATTGCCGATTATAGAAACAGTGAATTAGCCATCTGAGAATATACCCGCTCATTTTGTACAACAGAAAACATTTCTGAGAAAAATTTTTGCTGCTTTTTTTTTACATACAGCAGAGAAATGAAAACAATGGTATAGAGATATAATGAAAAGATCGGTTGCACAATATCTGTATCTCCCCAGTTCTTTGGGAGGTCTTTTGTTCTCTTTTTCCTAATGCTCAGTAAAAGACTATTTGTAGTCATACTTCCATTAGAATTGAAATATCAAACTAAAGGGGAGAATATGTTTGATCAAATATGAGTAATCACAAAACTAAGTGTGAAAATGGTAAGGGAAAAGAAGGGCTTTGGTAACCAGGTAGTACAAACAATTACTTGCATTGTTACAGTGCATTAATCTATTCTATTAAGGGTAGTGAACTGAAAGTTTGGAAATCAACTAGACTAATCAAAGCACACATCAAATGAAATGTATCTCTGATCTTATATTTTTTGCCCATTTTTTCCTTCTCCCCTTTCTCCCCCACTCTGCAGTCCTTAGATGACCTTTCAAATGTCCCTTCTGATGAGACAGTTCAGCTTCACGCATACATCTCAGATACTGGTAAGTGAATCTCTATGATGACTGCTTGTTTGTTTTCCACTATTTATTTTGAGTTTTATAATATTACAGGCCCTTAAAATCCTAATCCTCTCATTTATTTTGACCTCATAAAACATTTGAATTCATATTTTCCATTAAGTCCTTGTAAGGAAAATCTTTACAGTATTTGTGCTATAGGTTATAGGCTATATATTTGTACTTAAAAAGTGATTTAGTTTTTGTTATTTATTGTAGTAATTTATTATAACTACTTCTGTCTCTGGAGAATCATTCATTAAACTTAATATTGAGTAGCATTTATTTTAGCAATGAAAGAAATTCTGAAAGCCATCTCTTTCTTGTCACACAATTAATATTCTTGACTGTTTACTTCTCTTACTATAATATTTTCCCCCTATTTTTTTGTGTTTCCTTATTCACTTAGCTTAATTTAAGGAAATTAGTTCAGTCTTTATAGTGGTGGCATTTTTGGTTATCTTTTAAAAAATCTCAGATAATATTTCCAAATATTCTAGTTAAATGAGATTGCAGTAGGTAATTAAATTGTGAATTCCACTTCAGATACTGTTTTTGGTAGATTTTACTATGCAATAGACTTTCACATCTATGTGTTTATATAGCAGACACATGAGCTGTGAGCGAGAATTCAGCTATTTGACATTTTAAACTGTTACTCCAACCCAGTGTGAGAGCATTGTGCAATCCATGTGTCATGGTAGTCAGTCCTCAGAGAAAGGGGAAAATAATTTGAAAGTTAAGAATCACAGTTTTGCTTTTTTATTAAAGTGATATGTGATACTTTTTTCAGAGTTAAGCTTAGAAGTTTCTATGTTTTGACCTAAGAAAAAGAGGCAAACTTAGAACCGAACCATGCAAATGGTAAAATTTATAACTTTGATGGCAGCACGTAATGGTAACTGTGAGCTTGACTCTGTGAATCCAGAATGCTCCAGTTGAAACAGGGACTATGTCCAGGTTTGTTTGAGCAAGAAATATGAGTCCCTGCTTTGGCAGCAGGTGCATCTTGCATCTGTGAGCAGGCTCTTTTCCTTTGCCAATTACTATACTTTACTGTACTTGTGGGGTGTACACAAACAGGATTATCTCTATGTGCTTCAGGACTCACATTGTCTTGTGTTCCAAAATAAATACTGATTGAGACACTATGATGTAAGGGACAGTGGGACAACGCCTTTCTTTTTCTGCCACTCCTGTCCTGAAGTGGTTCTCCGAAAGGTTCAGCAGTGCCCCTGAGATGTGGTCTGATGGTTGCATGGCAAAGTGGTCAATGTGAATGTAGAGGTTAGGGCTTGTGCAGCATCTGTGGGCCTGGGGTTTCCTGGCTGCATTCTTGGGTCAGTCTTGGCACCGTGCTGACTGCCTGCTCTTTCCTCTTGGGGTTCAGCACTCAGTATTCTTCTGCTAGAGTGGTGGACAGCAAAGACAAGATGCTCTGTGTCCACTCTGCACCTTTTTAGTGCATAATTCTTGCATTGTCAGCAGCTGCTGCTATCCTTTAGGTGCTCCCTGGCTCCTTAGGCTTAAGCATTACACTTCAGAGAGGTCAAGACTGGAAGCACCACAGAGGATGGAATTGATGGTTTGTCAGAAAGTGTATTTTTTGGAGCATGACTGCATTGAAAAATTCACAGGCCTTGATTACAAAGTATTTTCCTCTAGCCGTGGGACGATTGTAGGTATTGGATATTGGTTCAATACTTAGAGATACAACATGTTGCCAATTTAAAAAATGTGCAGTGTAAACAATATTGCTTCTAGGTTATTCTCTAGACTGAATTAAAGGTTTTGAAACAAACTGTAGTGGGAAAATTCTGTAATGAAAGAATGTCCAAGAGAAATTAAATAAAGAGCAAAAAGATGCTTGTGTCTATTTCAGATAGCTCTCTGTGTTCTTTTAGTTTATAAATTAACTTTTTCATAAAATGTGTGGGTACACACAGAGAACATATTATATATGTGTACACATACATGTCTGTATATATAGTCTGTTGGTGTGGGGGGTGTATTTTTTATCTTAGAGTTAATAGCAAACTGCTGAGTTATTACCAGACTGCTGATGCTAGTAACAGAACTGAAGGCTCGCAGCTTGCTGTAATTGTCTTGTATTTATATATTTTTTCGTTGGGCAGACTTTTGCAGTATGATTAGAATATGTTGCACACTGGAATTTCTTCTGGTTTCACAGTTGTCTTTCACCCCATCTTGAGTTCTTTATGCTAAAATGTTTTTTAAAATATCTATTCGCTGTTTTAAAGTCGGGGTTTTTTCCTATTTATTTGTTTTGCATGTCAGTGAAACATGTCTAACGTTAAAGCTGCTTAATTTCTGTTTACATTTACATAGTAAGTTTTTGGAGGGTATCATTTTTACAGTATTTTGAATAAGGGATAGCTTACTCCTCTGCTTGCATGTCCATTTTTGTCTTTCAAGTCTGTCATTCCAGACATTTCTTCACTTCACATTTGTGTCCTTTCGTCTTCCTTCTTTCTGTTTGTTCCTTTTTTATTTTTGTTTTTAAAACTACTAGTCTATGCTGACTCTGACCCATATGCTGTGGCAGGAGTGTGTAATGACCACGGCAAGACATATGCACTGTATGCCATCACAGTCCATCGGCGAAATCCTAACAGTGAAGAGATGTGGAAGACATATCGACGCTACAGTGACTTCCATGACTTTCATATGAGGATCACTGAGCAGGTAATTAATCTCATAAAAATCTTTATAGGTGCACATTTCTGTAGTTTAATAACCGATGACTATATAATTGCTCTATCAAAAAAAATGGAACTTAGAAAGTTCCACCCCTCTCCCCCTCCTGCTTAATTTTACTGTAAGATGTTTGTATGGAAGTGCTATTGGTCTCAAACAGTGGTGTGTTAGTTATATTTGTCACAGAGATTACGAAATAAAAACTGAGCTTGGGAAATAGGTATTTAAGTTTTCAGTGAATTGATGGGATCTCAAAACGGACAGCTTGGTAACACTTCACTATACTGCTAGACAATCTGCTTTTTACTGCTGTACTTTTATTCTCAGCCTCTTAACCCTTCTAAAACGCAAGAAAGAAGAAACAGAGGGTTGTAGTTTACCAGCTGGCACAAAGTAGAACCTGCTAATATGAAAAAAATGGGGACAGTACAGTGCTTTTAGAAGGAGGCTAAAGTGCTTTTAAACCAAGCCTTTAGCGAAGTCAGATTTGACTGCATAAGCTTTGAACTGGTCAGAAGTGTCAGTTTATATCCCTTTACTCTGTTATTAATAAAGAGGCATAGACAACATTCTGTGCAGGTAGGTTAGCATTTAAAAGTCACAGCAGTAATAAAGATGGAAAAGTCTTTATTGAAAGAGCAAATATTTTGAGTATTTGGATTAATTATAAAAAGGTTCTGACTTACCTTTGAATTTCTGATGATCTTAGTGTGCTGTCAATAAATTTAAAATACCAATTTTTACACTCCTTCCAGCTGATTTTTTAAGAAAATTAATTCACTGTTTGGAAGAATCCTGAGTCTTATAGTGAGTTAATGTTCTGCTGATATGAGACAGTCCTTTGAAACTAACTTAAGTGTAAATGACTAGAAATAAATGGCAAAAGCAAAAATGTTCAAAATATGAATTCTCAACATTTCTTATTTGCAAAATCTGATTTCTTTGAATTTACAGAAAATAGAAGTATTGTCCTGGAACACTAAGATTGTGAAAAGTAAACAAATTCCTGTGATTCACTGTAGCATCTCAGATACTCCTAAGTTTTGCTTTGTCTTGACAATAACATTGACATTCTTACTGTCTTATGTGCTTGTCTATTTTTGTTGACATGTTAAGGGTAAAGGTTAGAATCATTGATTTAAAATTAATAGGAAGGGTAAGGATTGTGTATGTTTTTTTAGAGAAAATAGATGGTTGATCCAAAATGGAATTGAAATTGGCTGTGTATAGTATCTGAGTTTTTTCCTTAAAGTACTGAATAGATTCACACTAGTGACTTTAGTCAGTCATATAGTAAATATCATTTGAAGTGGATACCTGTATTTAAAGTAGAGGCTGTTAATTGCTTGTGTTGCTTCTGCTTAGATACAAGTGGTCAATAAAACCTAGACCATATTCTGTTCAGTTATTTTCCCACATGACCTACTTGCAAAGGAATGGGATTTGCGAAGTTGGAAAGAGTTATTTTTTGGTGCTTTCTACAGACCGTAAATTTTATATGAGCCTTGTGACCTTACAGAATTTAATGATGCAGGAAGAGATCTTGCAGGAACTGAATGGAATCCATCTCATTAAATCTGTAATTTTGTGGTCTTTTCTAGAGGGAAAAGGATTCAATCTGTTTCCAAGTTGTTTCTTAAAGCCTAGGTACTATATGTTTCCCTCTTTGCTGCCTTAAGAATATTGTTTATTAATGACAGGAAGTCTGGATATGTGGATAGTCCTGATTCTTCAAGCTTTGTTCTTATCAGTTTTTTTTTATTTTTGTGCATCGTACCAAATACATTCAGCCTTCTTAAGTACTAGGGCCTCTTCTTTCCCTGCCACTTTCCCAGAACTGCCATTCTTTCTGCAAAACTGAAGCAGTGGAATACATGTCAACCAGTGCCAATCACTGTCATTACTGGAGAAAAGTCGCAGGTGATGGCACACTGAGCATGGTATCATAGCCTGTGTGTAAACTGGGTGCTGCCATCTCTTCAGGGATGAAAGCTTAATCATTTCCTTAGTAGGCTTCATCAGAATAGGAACGGGATTTCAGAAAGATTTACAGGTTCTCTCATGGAGTCTCATAACCCTAGTAACTTCAGCCCAAATAATAATGATAAATCTTGAGCCTAAGACTTTTGCACACTGTATTATTCTGTATTTCAAAAGTATTAAATGTGAGTTCAGAAATTAAATATTGCCCTTGATAATCTTCTGGGATGTTTCATGCATTTGTTTTTGAAGGTGTACCTTTCATTTTGGCTTCTCCGAGGATTCTGAGTGCCAGGCATAATGCAGAAATGTTTTTTTTATCAGGTGTTATGTGGCAGAATAGGTGAATATAATGACCTTATATGGAGAATTGAAACTCTTGAAAGCAGAACAAAAAAATATTCTCTTTTTTCTAGTTTGAAAACCTCGCAAATATACTGAAACTTCCTGGCAAAAAAACATTTAACAATATGGACAGAGAATTTTTGGAAAAGAGGAAAAAAGATTTAAATGCTTATTTGCAGGTAAGCTGTTAGGGGTTTTTGGTTCTGTGATTGGTTGGAATTATTTTTTCAGAGATAGTATCCTTTTTTTTTATTTTTTGTCAAAGTAAATAAAGTTGGTAGCTGGTATACAATCCTAAATAATATACCATATGAACTTGATATTGTCTAATAAGTTTGCCTTTTCTTTGCTGTTTTGGTTTATTCTCAGCTAGTTCTGTCACAACTATTCTTAGCTGGTTAGGTTCCAGCTGAGTTGGTTTTGAACTTTACACCATTGACTTTCTTCCCTTAACAGACATGTTTGTGGTCACGTTCTCTTGTGCTGTTGCATAAGGATTTCTGTGGCACCCACTTTAGTGGTGTAGCAAACCACACAGCTCCTCCAGTCAGATAAGGCCTGTGTCAGCCCAAGCAAAGGAATTCAGCTGACTTACTTCATAGAGAGTTTCTGGTCATTTAGCACTAAAGTATGTTGACCAACCCAATGGACATGTCATCAGTAAATAATGATGACGAGTAAAACATTGTGAGATGACAGTTTGAGTGGTCATAAAGATTTGTATCTTTCTGTGAGATGCTATAATGAACATAGTGGTTAAAATGATGGGAATTACCAAGAAGCCCGTTGTTTCCATCTTGAGAATAGTGTAATGTTGAAATAAAATACAGGAGTAAAATATGATTGTGTTTTGTTCATTATTTATTGAAATAACATATAATTATTTTACTCAGCTCTTGTTAAATCCTGAAATGATGAAAGCTTCTCCAGCTTTAGCCCATTATGTGTATGACTTCCTGGAGAATAAAGCCTACAGCAAAGGGAAGGGGGATTTTGCACGAAAGGTAAGAATATTTTTCCTGTCAAAGGAACTTTAGAGCATTCATTTGTGCAATGATTGCATCAAACAGACATGTTGAACTGGTGTTAAAAAGCTATATAACACTTTGAAAGCAGCTTGCAAGTGAGTTGCTTTAATACTTTTGAGTGGTGAAGTATCTGAGGACATAAGGAACCAAAAATTAAAATTTTGGTAATAGGTAGATTTTTTTGCATGACAATGAAATAAAATTTTCAAATTGGGCACAGCACTAAGATGACTCTAAAAGTGTATTCATCGCAGGTTGCTTTCTGTCAGACATCTGTGATTTTATTTTTTTTTTTTTGCAGTCTTTTACCTTCTGATTTCTTTTTTCACTTCTTTACTCTGTATTTGCTGCTGTTACCATGCTTTCCACTCTTCAGCCCAAAAGATGGTATGTGCTTCCCTTTAAAAGCACCTGTTATGTATTTAGGTGTTGTAACCATCCAGAGTCATTGGTCAAATTCAGAGCTCTGGCCCATGCATCCTTTTTGTTAAGCCACCAGAAGTCTCTTAAGACAAGTGATTCTTTGTTCGGTCGATCAGTTTGTGTTGGCATCTGCTTTGCAAATGCAGTAATTTCTAAATTTTTAGTGATTTTGATATAAAGAGCATCTGTGACTCTGTTGTCACTTCAAGCTGGGTTTTACCTATATTCCTTAAATATTTAACAGTGAAACAGTTGAATATTTATCAAGGTTTATGTAATGACTAAGATGTGATTTCCAGCTTATGAGATTTTTTATAAGCTTAATTTTAAGGGCATCACACTAATATTGGTATCTCTTGGACTGAATTTAAAGTATATACTGAAAGAAAAACTGTAACAATTTCTATAGAACCACATGACACAAAAGCATATTACTGCAATGCTGTTTAAAAGAGACATGTTTCAAAGATGAAGAGTTGAAAGCAAAAGTGAAACATCTGGAAGTAGAAATCTTGGAAGTGAGAAATGGTATTAAATGGAGAAGAAAAGGAAAATAAATTCAAGCTTAGAAAAGCCAAGGGATGAGAAATTGAAATGACTCAGGAAAACATTGGTTGAAAGACGTAAATAGCTACAGTAGGGCTGGAAGGAATGAGAAATATAAATGGAAGTGAAGTTAAGACTTTATTGTGCATTCTGTAATGAAGTTCAGTAATTTGAGTTTTCTTCTGTATTATTATTCTCTGGAACAGTGTGATACTTCTCATACTGTATTAATATACTGGTGTCCTCAAAGATGATGCAATTCTGGTTAAACATCTTCTCCTTCAGATGGACACATTTGTAAACCCACTGCGTAATTCTATGAGAAACGTATCAAATGCAGTCAAGTCTATCCCTGACAGCCTGGCAGAGGGAATGACTAAAATGTCAGACAACATGGGTAAAATGTCAGAGAGATTGGGACAAGACATAAAGCAATCATTTTTCAAGGTAAGAAAATATCGGTAGTTAATACATACTAGTAAATTAATGGAAGACTCGCCATTGACTCACTAAAGCCAATGTAACAGAGTCAAGTTATTAAACAGGAAACCAATCTGCTTTGTACCTACACCGTTTTAATAAAGTTCAGGAGTCATTGTACTACAAATATGGAGTTCTCTTTGCTATTAAGTAACGTGTTTTAAGATGGCATCTACAGACTGTTACAGTGATCCTTCACTTAATTCAATGCAGCCACTTGAGAAGAACATGAGATTCACTGATTTTCTTATTTTTTTAAACCAAGTGTTCTCATAAAGCTGATTTCCTGCATCTGCTGCTTTCATTAGGAAAAAAACATGATATGTTTTGAAACTCAAAATAGGGAGATAGCCTCTTTCCTGCTTAGTCCTTGCTGAATTCTGATTTAAATTAAATTTTCTTTCTGTCTTTCCTGCCATCTTTCCTCATCTCTTACGTTTCTAAAATATAGTACTTTAGAGGTGGGTAATGGTAGCATGGCATGCCATCTAAAAGTCCTTTGAGAGTAGTAATCTTCATAACATGTTCATCTTCCCTTTGTTTCTCTTGTCTTCCTCTTTCTGTGTGTAGCTGTAAGGTCTGTGGTCAGGGATTGTTCCATTTTGTGTTACCAAAGCAGTTATATGTGGCAGATGTAAAATAGCAACTGAGATGGGCAAGTTAACCCTTAAACCATGAAAAAGAATAATAAATTGGTAGCTGTAGGGGTTGTGGTTTTTTGTTTTGTTTTTTAAATACTTATGGGGGTAAAATGACTGTCTCATGACTTTCTCATTTCTGATAACTTCCCTGGTGTGTGACTAACAACATATCTGCAGTTATACTCACTGGGAAGTCTGTGACTGGGCAGGACTTAAGACCAATAGGAAATACCAGAAGAAATATCAGTCTCGTGAGATTTTAGGTGGGTTTCAGTTGAAGCATTAGGCACTTCAGAAATTATGTGTGGATTGTCTTAAATATGTTGGTAACTTTGGTAGCTATAGGAGAATACCTACAGACTTGATTTTTTTGTTTTGGAAGGTGAAAGAACTGCTGTATACTTATCTTTTGGACTTTTGACCAAAATGTTTTATTTTCATAACCAAATTGCATATGAAAATTTATCTGATTTATTAATACTCTAAAGTACTTTTCCCTTCATAAGCATAGCAATTTTATTGTAGGTTCCACCACTGATCCAGAAAACCTATTCAGATCCTGACCATTGCCGCGTTGCAGCACCAATTGATGACAATGTGAGTCTGATATTTGTCCTTTCAAAGTTGACTCCTCTGAAACCAGATGAATGAGTTACTTATATTATGTTAAACTACACTTTTATTGTTTTCTGATGTTATACCTGGCACTTACACTGGTTCTTATCCTCTTAAAAAGAAATGTACATACTGCTAGAGTTGACATCTTTGTTAGTACTTGAAATGGTTTGCACAACAGTGGAATAACTGAATGTACATAGTACAGCTTCTGGTTTTTTGTGACTGGGGGTTGTTTTGGGGTTTTTTTCCCCTCTTCTCTCCAGTTTCTATCCGTTCAAACATAGTGTGGTGCCAGACTGTTAGCATCATGTCAGTTGGCATTTTATGGATCTGGATCAAAAGAAGCGTTTGCTATGTTATTGTGGAAGCAACCTTCGGAATGTGTTTCTAAATAATAAATTTTTAGTATGTGGACACCTAAAATATGTAAAGTTAGTAGTATTAGAAACTTGAAAGTGAAGTTTAAGCTCCTAGTGTTATCACAGGCTATGGCATTTTGCTATTGTTTCAATTGAAACATTGATCATGTATGTGCAAACAATTGGAAAAAGACCTTTTATCTCTAGGTAGCACAGAAAAGCCGTCAGATTACCAGTCATTATATGCAATTTGCTATGGTCATAAATCTGCACCTGTTCTGCCCTTCGTGTTTCAGGTTTTTTGGTCACATCAAAGCATTCCAGTTTGTTTTCCTGTACATAACTGCTATGATGGCTTGTTAGATGTATTTTAACTCAGCTAACATAGTCTTGAGTTTTTCTGGATTTTCTTTTACCCCATTATTTTTTCACTATATAGGACTATATCCCCAAGTTTGTAATTACAATTGGAATTTACAAGTATCTTTGATACTCCTGAAGCTTCTATTTTGCACAGGCAAAACAAAATAATATGATTCAAATTTATGAGCAGCTTCTCTGAAGGTATTTCACTGCTCTTCTGTAAAATGTTTAGAAGCTACAGCTCTTGATGGCTTCTGAGTTAACATAGCAGGTATTGCTTAAAGTCAGATTTCAGATACTTAAAAACCTTTCAATTCTCAACTGCTCTGCTAAGATGCATTGCTCACAACTGTCAGTCACTAAGTCAGAATTATGGCAGTTTGAATGGAATTTTACATGGAGAAGCAGTACTGTAAAAGTGAGCTATGGATCTGTATGATCTCCAGCTGGGTTATGAACCCATTTTCTGTGTTCCAAGTGTATCTAAAGATGCACTTGTGTAGTCTACCAAAATAATAATGCTAATGTGGTTTTTTGTAAACTAATCTGTGTAACATCATCTATTAAATAATAAAATTATGATCCTTTTCTTAATCTCCAAGTGTAAAAGCACTTGATACCTATTCAGGTTAGAATGATACCTAAATAAAAGGCAGTACATTGCAATGAGACATCATTATTTTTAGCATCCATAAGAAAATGATGCAACAGAAAGGAAAAGCTCTTTCCAGAGTTTTCATGTTAGGCAGTTGGAAATGTAGCAACAAAAGGAAGAGGTCATGGACCAGCTCTCTCTAGGACGTGTATTAATTTTATTCAACTTTTGTGATAACTGTTGACTTTTGAAATAACTCTTCTTGTCTTATTTTGAAAATTCAATGTGTCTTAAGTTTATCTTGGAAGATTTTGTATTACAGTAAAATACAGAGCAAAATGTTTCTGTCATTGTTGTGCTTATACTGAAGCATTTGACCTGTGGAATAGGTACTAAAACTGTAGTTTTCTCGAACTGAAATAAAAGTATACTGATTATTTGTTTCTTGGTCAGGTGGATGACAATATTCCGCTGAGAGTAATGCTCCTCCTTATGGATGAAGTCTTTGACTTAAAGGAAAGAAATCAGTGGTTAAGAAGAAATATAAAAAACCTGCTTCAGCAACTTATTAGAGCAACATATGGTGACACAATTAATAGGTACTGCTTTTCTTATATAAAACAATTGTGTGAATGAGACTATGTAGTCTGTGCTTATAAATCCTTCCTGCTATTACTAAATTATTGCTGTTTAAATCTGCATACATTTCTCCTTTGAAGAGGATCAATAAACCAAATACAAATATGGTGTAAAATGGAGATAAACACAAAACATTGCTGAAAGGCAAATTGTAGTAACTCTTATATGCCAGAGAACTTACAAAAGAGTTTTCATGTATGAACAAGAGTTCACGTTTCTGTAAATGTAACTCAATACTGATGCTTTTTGCCCTGTGTTTTGCACTGTACCTTTTTTAGTAATATTATTTGTTGCTTTCTGCACTACTTCTGCTTACGTCTCTTTCATGCCATAAAAGATACACTGGCACTATCAAATTATATGAACTGTACTGAGTTGCTATGTCAAGTTTCTGCTTTAAAAGGTGTAAGGGGTCAAGGCAAAGAACTGTTATGAGGTCTGTTTCGCCCCCTCCATTTTCTCTATAATTCACATGTACCCTCATTCATGCAAATGCAAAGTCAGTTAATAGTGCTAAATGAGTAATGTTTCTTGCCTTCAGCTTAGAGATATATAGTTTCCAGGCTTGCCCTTCTAATAATTTGTTTCTGAATTGTATGTGCTGATGAATGGAGGTCTGATGAGCATTCAGACTATATCTCCTGTTAAGGATTATGAAGTAACTGCATACATAAGCGTGGTATTTTGAGATTCTGAATAGGTCCTTTGCTTACAGAAGCAGAACTTGGAGTGCTCCATGAAGAGGAGTGCTCTAAAAGCAAACAAGTTATTTAATGCTGATGGGAGGTGCAGCATCAGTTTTGCAGCCAACTTCATCAGCATACACTTAGTGAAAAAGGAAAAAGCTTCAGCTTTAGGGAGTGATCAGTGAGCTTAGATTTTTATCGTGACAATCACTCTTTGCCTTCCTAGTGTGCACTATTGTAAACCTACTTACGGAATTGGAGAAAATTGTAATTAAAGTTTGTTTGCCCTAGAGTGCTCTTTAAAATGTTTCGCTTACATGTTCTCAGTTCTAAAAATTAAATTAGATACTTTGTTGCTTTGATTTTAGAAAAATAGTTGATCATGTTGATTGGATGACATCTCCTGAGCAAGTAGCAGATGCAGTGAAACGCTTCAGGTATGTCTTTTATCATAGATGTTAAATGTGAAGTACTTGATAGTTGATGTCTAATATTTGTGTATCCTTCTGATTCTTCTTACATGAGGAAATTATCATCACTCTACAGAATACCAGTTAGATCATACACTGCTTTTTACGTGTTAAGTGAGAGAAAGTAATTGTCATTTTTGAGTTTTCTCCTCTACCTTAAAAACTTGTTAAGCAGTCTGGAAGAGCTAGAATACGGGTATACTTAGGAATTTCATCATTTATCACTACTGGACATAGTGTCTCGTTCGCCTTGATGAAGGCATGTATATGCTTTGCTCAAAGGCAAACAAAAGAGCATAGCTCTAAGATAATACATTTCACATTGGGCAGGTACAACAGAACTGAAGTCTGAATTTGAGAGTATCAAAGGCTCTGTCTTTTAATTTCCTAAAAGACTTAATGGCTTCTACATTTTTGCTGAGAAACAGTTACCCACCTTTTTATTTTTCCTACAGTTTGTTGGGGTTTTTTTTGTTTGTTGGAGTGAAAGTCATAAAATAGGGTATTGTATTCACCAAAGGGTCATACTTTACAAGTATTCTGATTAGTCTTTAATTAAAGTGAATAAGAATGTGCCCTTTTTATTCTGAAAAAGATTGTCATTCACTGAGGCCAAACAGCTTATTAGACAGAGTCATGTCTTTTTTTATTGGGCTTTAAACTACACTGAGCCTACTTGATCTCAGCCTTGTTGGTTGGCCAACTAGTGACAAAGGTCTGATGAAGCAATTAATAGACCTAAGCCTAGAGTGTCTCTCTCATTGACAATAGAGACTGATTGGTAAAAGCAAGGCTTAGGTCTATTTTATGTAAGAACTATGTGGTATTTAAATGGCTTTGGTGTTTAATACTTTATTCAAGTTTTATTTCTTCTGATTCTTGTACTAAGAAAGTATATGGTAGCTACTAATAGGTTGAGTGTACTCCTCGCTTTTGATTTCTTCTTCATCTTTTTCTTCTAATATTTTAATTGTGTGTTTGGTTATATGCCAATTACTTTCTTGTATTTGTTTTATAAGATACTTTTGAGCAATTTAAAAGATCCTTTCACTTGATAAAATGTTTATGTATTTTGACAGATTTGCTTTTGTTACAGAGATGCTTTTTGGCCCAACGGCATTTTAGCAGAGACTGTTCCACGAAGGGACAAAGCTATTAGAATGAGAACAAGAGTTGCAGGGAAGACCAAATTACTGGAGGTAATGCCAGGTGAGTGAGTCTGGGATTGAAGGCTAATAATCCTTACCATATGTTGTTACTGGAATTAATGTCGATATTTGTGTTGGTTGTTTTAAGTATTGAAAAGAAATACTGACATATAAACTGTATTTAAATAAAAAGATCTCTAATTATTAAAGCATTGGACATTTTCACATTTACTGTGAATTTGCAACTGTAGTTCTCTTAGAGCCAACCCAGTATTTAGTTTCACTGGAGGGTTTAAGTTTAGTGCATGAAATAAGTATATTCCAATACAGTATGGCTTCCTGTAACGTGGTTTCCATGTATATAGGGTAAAAGTGAAGTAATTTTCAGAAATCCTTTGTGCTGTAAGAGAGCTTTTAGTTTAGTCATGTTTTGTATGATAGAGACACTGTTACTTCAAATTTCAGGCTACACAGTTTGAAAGACTTAATATTCAGTTTAAGTTTGTTAACATGGAAGTATAATTTAGCTTAAACTTCTGGCTAACTTCTATTCTTGTAGATGAACTGAAGCACATCATAGGTGCTGAGACTACACGGAAAGGCATTCTTCGTGTCTTTGAAATGTTCCAGCATAGTCAACTGAATAAGAGAATGGTGTACGTGTTTCTGGAGAGATTCTTAGAAACCTTATTTCCCCAGAATAAGTTCCCTGAGCTCTTCAACAAACTGCATTCACGGTCAAAGCAGATGCAGAGATACAAGCAGAGACTACACTCTACTCAAGCGCCTTCCTTACAGAAAAGGTGACACTTCAAACCTATTAAGCTGGTGTATGTTTGTCCAGGACTAATTACTTGGGCAGATTCTCTGGGGCTTCAAACTCACATGCTGTCATTTCTGCACCAGTCTTCTAGTGTCACATATTAGATTATTAATGCATCTGTAAGACCTGTGGATCTTCTCATCTTCACTTGTAATTCAACCACTACCAGAAGGGTTTGTCTGTCTTAAATGATTTGGTGCGTCTTCATGCAACATTGAGAAGAAAACTGGCCCAATATACAAGAATGCTGATCCCTTCTGTTCCTGAGTCAATGTTTTGCCAGCAATGAAAAGTGCCAGGCTGTTCAAGTAAAGCACAACTATGGTGACACAATTGAGGAAAAAGGTGTTTTGGCACTGGGAGATAGTGCAATGTGTGAGTCAGGTGGAATTGCTCTACGTTATGACTGTTGAGGCTCTGTAGGGTTATTTTAACATTCCTGTAAAGGCTGACCTAACAGGAAAAGCAGTCTCTGGAATAGCAGGTTCATAGGAGACCTGAAAAATAGCTATAGCCCCATCATAAAAGTACATTTATTAAAGAAAGGTTGAGGTAATGTGATTTTTATGCCACATTTTAGTCACCTTTCATGTTTTGGATATTAAACTAACATTATATCTAATGGGGGTTTTAGTAAAGGCAGAGGTGCAGTAGAAACAAACCCTTTATTCTGATTATTCTGTAGCTTTAAGGGCCATATGCTGCTCTTACAGCACCTGGCATACATTTTGCATGTAACTTCAGTGGAGAAGGAGCATCATATTTTTGTTCAATTGGTCTATATGCACATACATCAAGTTAATAGTTGTAGAAGGAAGGGGGTATATGTTTCAAATAGGATGAATATTATGTTAGAAGATGAGGAAATTGCACTAAGACCCAGTTTACACACAACTCCCCATTAAAATCTGGAACATTTTGGGGATGTAAAAGACTATATCCTACTTAATTCAAAGATTCCTTACCTTCTAGTGTGTAAGCCTCATATGGGAAAATGTTAGAATTAGTTGGTTCCTCACAGGTAAAAGATTTCATTTGTCATATGCAAACACTTGGAAATTTCTGAACGCATATCAGTGTATATATGAAAATAAAAAGGAGATAAAACTACGATATTTTTTTAAATAATTTTTTTATTTTTTGCATAGTGTAAAATTTTAATACAAATTTGACATCGAGGCCCCACATCCATCTGTTTAGTTTCAGTGAAGAAGTTCTGTCCAATTAAAAATACAGTAACAACAAATCTTGTTTGGCCACAGCATATCTCAGTTTGTGTTTCTCATAGTCCCCAACTGCTGGAGCACCACTATCTTGAGTGAACAGAAAGTAATCTATTTATAGAGTCCCTTTTTTCCCTGAATGCTAAACACAGGGTAAGATACAGCTATGGATCAAGGATCCTGAGGGTTCCTTGTAGTAATTTGTGTCTTGATGGGAACAAATGGTCCTTTTGCGTAAGAGAGAAACATAGACCTTTTATGAAAGCATTCTACGAGAAGATAGAAGGCTCTCAAAGGACCTAGTTAAATTGACTGAAGCCTCTATATAGATCATTTTTTCTCATGGACTCTATTAATGAAATGTAGCCTTTTATCATACTACTTAATGATGATCATATTGTACTGTTAACATTCTCATACAGTATGCATGGGCTCAAGTGCACTTGTTTTTTTTTCTTTATTGCAGAACTAAATGCTGTAAATTAAATCCCTTTCTTTTGTAATCCCTAGGAAGACAACTTCATAAATGTGTAAGAACTCCTCTCCCTTCCTTCTCTGCAGGTTCTGTAGAAGTGTGATGGTTAAATGCTTTTGAATTTAACAAAATCCTTGAGTTCTGTGTGAAATAATCAGCATAGCCAGCTCCTATTGTTTACATGCCTATATCTTCCTCTGATGTCAGGGTGCTCAAGCATAACTGATATCTGACTGATGACAGATCGTTCAGCAGTTGTTCTTGGTAATACAGTAAATATTAATCCTACCAAATCTAATTGATGTGTTTTAAGTCACCGAATTTGTTATGCAGTATAAAAGTGGGAAGTTTAAATACTGTTTTGTCAAATCTGTGGAACCTTTTATCTATCTGTAGGTACCATGAAAAATTTCAAGACAATAGTGATAATATACAAATCTGGGATTTATTTTTAATTATCTGGTACATTTCTGTACAAAAATAAAATAATATCTCTAGGAATGTGAATGAACATAATACACCATGCTTATTAGTTGTTTTACTTAATGAATTTATTACATACATATACCTATGCACACATTTATATACTCATGTGTGCATATGTATATATGTATTGAAGTTTTGTCTTTGTATTTAATTACAGAGTGTGGCTTCCTAATTCAGTGGTGCCTGTTGGCTGGCAAGAACCATCAGAAATGAATACTTTCTGTTAAAGCGAGTTTGTATGTAATCTTTATTTAAATGGTTTTCCTGTCGACAATTTAAAATACCTACCCTGTCAATCCATGCAGCCTATTATCCTAGAAAGTTTCCAAAACTGAATGTTAATATACAGCACTTAAGTGTCTGGGTGTATCTTCTGGCCTTTGGGTGCTGTGACTGGCCGCTGAAAATGGTGCCATTGTCAACAAATGCACTTGTTTTAGCCTTAATTATTTTTAAGAGGAAACAAGCAATTGAATTTTTCATTTGGTTCATCCTCAGGCTTGTGCTGCTGGTGTTTGCTAGAATTAAACCGTAAATTTTAAGTGCTACCAGAGTGTGTACCAAAATAAAACTATATAAATTCCACAAACTAAATTTTAATTTTGTGCAATATTTTCATTTAATGCATGTGTATTTGAATAGCTGTAAAATAAATTTTTAATGTTCTGAAGTCTAGGTAAAAAATGTCTTCTCAGCTGAACAATTTTGCATTCTGTTGTTGCGTTAGTTTATTTAAGGACTTGTTTTAAAAGTCTTATTTGTTACTCCTTTGTTAATTCCTTTGTTCTCAATGATCTTTGCTCACCTGAGCAAAGATGATATATTACAAGGGAAGAATCTGAAGAACACATCTCATAGAGCTGTTATAAATTACTTGTGCATATCATTGTACAGTAAGTGTCAGCTGTGTGCCTAATTGTTCTATTGATGCTTTTCCCCTCCCTTCCCCCTCCTCTTGTTTCTGTAACAAAGAATGAACATGAAACAGGCTGCCATGGTCACTTCTACTGAATGGCAGAGGACTCTGAATTTTTTTTGGAGTTTGCATTTATGTTCTGTCCAATAGAAAGCTAAAAAATTACACTAATAAAGTATTAACAAGATTATTATGAGTCTTTGTTTATTTTTAAAAGAATTTTCTCGCTAGCAGGTATGAATATTTCACAAGTCTAGAGAAAAATCACTAAAGATAAAAATCCATTGCTGTTTAAATAAAGCAATCATTCCTTGGTTGTTTTGTTGTTTTTTTTTTAACTTTTATAAACTGGCTTTGCTTTTAACAAATTAATCTCTACATTCATTTTTGACAAGTGTTTGCAGAGGGTCCTGCATTTTGAAAAAGAGTTATGCAGAAACAGTGGGATTCTGTCATGTAGCGGGTTTTTTACTCTTTGTTTTTTTCCCCCTGGTTTATTTTTGCAGCAGCTGGATCTACCATGGGATCACAATTGTTACCCTTGATATGTTTATTCCAGCTGTTTCACATTCATCAATAAGATGTCCTGAGCTACAGAGATGTTAGTTCTTTGACACTTGAGTGAAGTGTTTACCACTTTCTCTAACTTACACACTCTTGCTACAGGATATAGACACGTCTCAGGAACTTTGAAAGTTCTTATTTGTCAAAGGTGTTATCCTAAGGTAATTTCATTGCAAAATATACACTCCATAATAAGCTTATTTTTAAAAAGTCTTAAAAATATCTGCCATTTGCTGAGCGTTCTATGTATCTGTGTCCCTCCCCAAATGAGAACTTTTGTAGTCAAATATCTCAAATAACTGTTTCCCAGTTATTTGAGATATTTGCCATGTCTCTGAATTACTATGGCATGTTTGGGTTGGAATAATCTGCATGGATCAGTTAAATAACTTGATATCTGGTTCAGCAAGGCCTAGCTGGAATTCTCATTTGGCAGTTTAGAATCAAAAAGTAATTCTGAGATTGAGCTTAATTAGAGAATGAGATTATATTGTATTTGTTGGCAATCAAGGCCTAGTAATTGAAAGTAAGGAATGTAGATTTCAAAAATGGACTTGCTTTTTCTGACCATAACACCTAAAAGCAAGTCTTTCGAGTTTTTGTGCTGAATTTTCTGTTTGAGTTCTAGAAACATGCTAATTCTGAATTCATTTGAGCAATACTGATGAAATTTTTCTGTTGACAACTTACTCGACTTTTAGGTAAGAGATTCTCATAAAATTGTTTGAATTTAGAACACTGTTTGTCATTTAGTACAGGTAGAAGATGGTTCTGCAACTTACCTCTTTATTTTGATGCCTAAGGATTTGGTGTATTTTTATGTATTTTTGGTGTGTATTTTATGGATCTTTATAGCTTTATAAGTAAGG